>VMYD01000124.1:505000-989095 GCA_007663325.1 Eucalyptus pauciflora
TTTTGGTCGAGGAGAGCGCTTTAACTAGAGAATTTTTTTTTTTTTTTAAGCTTGACTTTGATTATTTTTTTAGCAAATCCGTGACGGTCTCATAAAATCTCACAATTGGCACCAGTATTGGTCAGCTTTATTCCTGCCTCCGCTGTAAATGTTCTTCTTTATGATCCCGCCTTTTGGCTCGCATATCGTCTCTATTATCAGCCCCGGTAGACAGTTGCTCCATATTTAAAGTAGGGTTTGTGCATTTCAGATTGATGCATGGTCCTTGTTGAATGCTTCGTCATCTTTACGT
This sequence comes from Eucalyptus pauciflora, assembly GCA_007663325.1. NCBI lineage: Eukaryota > Viridiplantae > Streptophyta > Magnoliopsida > Myrtales > Myrtaceae > Eucalyptus > Eucalyptus pauciflora. Next base: position 505,293 of record VMYD01000124.1, read on the forward strand.
GAGGTGAGTTGGCGAAGAAGGGGCACCATAGACATTCTTTAGCACCCGAGTATCTTAGCAGCTTTCGACTTATTATCATGATGTCGCATTTCTGCTTTGAATGCCCACGACCATCTTTTGTTTTGATATTGTTTTTCCAAATTAAACCGAGTAATTTGGATAATCCAAAACCTTATTCAAAAGTTCTTGCTCAAATTGTCTGAAGCAGCGGAGGCACTAGAGAAGTCTATCAGCTCGTGCAAACAACACGGGAATAGATGTTAAAGTACAAATTGAGTTGATGACAATGCTGCTGCTTATCAACTAAATATGGAGCTATCAGGTTTGGAAGTTTTGGAATTTTATCTTTAGAAGTTTGAAAGTTTTCTAATTGATGTATTTCTCTTCTTGAAAGCAAACGTACTTTTGGTATATAAATACTCATTTAAGCTTAATGGAAATACACAATAATTTCTGTCTCAACGTGATATCAAGAGCCATGTAAGGCTAACGCCACTTTCAACCCTACCGTTCTTCTTCTCCTTTTTTGTTCCCTACAAGGGTGGTCATCATGACCCTAGAGAATCTTCCCGCCACCACCACCATTATTGCCATTATAAACCCCGCTTCCACACTTCCTCCATTTGGATCTGTTCACCACTTCCTTTCTCTAAGTCTCAAAGCATCCAATTACTTGTTATCAAAAGCATGGTTCATCTCGTATCTCAAAGGACAAAACCTCTATGACCATGTCGATAGAACCAAAATGTGTCCCTCTAATGCAGCCCCAAGTAGCTCTCTGACAATAACAAAAACGCTTCCATCAAGAGTCTTCTAATTGCATCCCTCTCAGAATCATTTTACCTCTAATTATAAGTAAACCAACTAGTAAAGCCATCTGGGATGCTCTCAATGCCTCTTTTGGCTCAACTTCCGCTACACAAGTGTTTCCTCTTCATCTCAGTCTTCAGCATCTGCAACAGAAACATGACAAATCAGTTATTGATTGCCTCCAACGTGCTAAATACATTGTCGATGAGATGGGTGTTGTAGGCAAGCCTCTTGAACCAGAGGATTTCAATGTTCATATCTTCTACAGTCTCCAATCTGATCTCCAAGACATTGTTCCTATATTACTTGGTGATTCTAAAAAAATCTCGTTTACGAAGAGCATTAAGGCCTTCCAGAAGTTGTAGATCTCCAAGCCTTCCTCACAAGTTAACTCTGCTATAGCCAACTCTACTCAACGAAATGCCTCCACCCCTCTTGGTTCCTCTTTCTCTAGCCATGGTTAGTCTAGAGGTCGCGGGGTTTGCAATAGCCACTTTGGCTATGGTCATGGTACCCGTGGTTTTTAACATGGTCAATTATGGTGTTCCATCTATCAACATACAAATCACACTACTGCCACATGCTACTATCGTCCTCCAGATATACCTTATTATCCACCGCCTACACATGCCCTTCTTCTACTTCATCTTCTCAACCCTCTTATTCTCCCAATGCCAACCTAAGCCATGCCTTTCCCCCTCTTTTACCTACACTTACCAACACCCTACCTTGGTACCCTAACATGGGTGCCCTACACCATGTTATGCCTAATATACAATCCCTCTCTTCCTACGAAGCTTATAATGGATAAGATCAACTACATGTCGAAAATGGTTAGGGTCTCAAAATCACTAATATTGGTACTTACTCTATTCCCTCCTCTATTTCAAATCTTTCTTTACGTTTAAATGATGTTCTTCATGTCCCTGATATTTCTAAGTGTTTACTTTCGATTCAAAAATTTGCACTTGACAATAATGTCTTCTTTGAATCTCCAACTCATAGTTTGATTCCATTGGATTTAATTTATAGTGATGTTTGGAGTTCTTCTCATGTTGTTTCAACTAATGGTTATTGTTATTTCGTTATCTTCGTTGATGATTGCACCAAATTTATTTGGTATTATCCTCTTAAAGCAAAGTGAGATATTTACTTCATTTTTCTTACTTTCCAAGCTCTTGTCCACGTCACTTTTCACAAAAAAAATAAAAGCCATTCAAACAAACTGGGGTGGGGAATTTCATGTCCTGCCCTCCTTTTTTCTCGAAAATTGGTATTGCTCACCAATTTCTGCCCTTCATACCCATGAATAGCAAGGGGCAATTGAACATCATCATAGGTATATAGTTGAAACTGGTTTAACATTATTAGCTCATGGCTTTGTCCCTCACCAATACTGGCACTACGCATTCGAAATGGCAGTCGACCTCATCAACCGGATGCTATCCAAGGTCAATAATCTTGTCTCCCCTTTCAAATGGTTTACAATCATCCTCTACATCATTCCTTATTAAAAATCTTTCGGTGTCACGTCATTATAATGCCCATACGATGGATTTCCGCTTCATTCCCTATATTTTCTTGGGTTACAATCCCCTTCTCCTATAGGATACCGCTGCTTTGACCCTCTTAACAATCATTTATACATTGCTCGACATATTCGTTTCGATGAAACATGTTTTCCCTTTATATTTCCTTCCATTCTTGGTCCATCACCTCATTCATCACTTCCTACGCCTATTGTGTTACAGTGGGCTTTGACTCCTATTGGCATTCCTCCATCCACCAATATAGTGAGATCGCAGCCTCTTCCACTAGTTCCCTTAATGTCATCTAATACCGATTCATCCATCTCTCCTACCCTAAGAACTAGGCCCCTTTATGACATATATCGTTCCCCATCCTCATCATCCTCTCCACCACCATTGCCGCCACCCCCACCTAGGCCAACACACACCCACACCATGCAACTTCGCTCTAGTCCTCCTCAAAATAATATAGCCGCCACCCCCCTCACCGAACCAACTTCATCCACCCGAGCCAACAAAATCCTTGAGTGGAGTGCAGCTATGACCGATGAATTTAATGTCTTGTTAAGTAACGGCACTTGGTCTTCGGTCTCTCGCATTTCCCCCATGAACCTCGTTAGATGTAAGTCGGCTTAGAGGGTTAAGTGCAATGTGAATGATAGTCTTGAGCGCTATAAAACTTGCCTGGTCGCTAAGGGTTTTCATCAGGAATAAAGCATGGATTATACGAAAACCTTTAGTCAAGTTGAAAAAATTACCATTGTTTGCTCATACTATGTCATCTCTTGTTGTCTCTCACTCTAATGGGCTACTTCTCTCTCAAAGATGTTATATTGATGATCTTCACCGAGCTGGATGTTTGAGTGCAAGCTCGTCCAAACTCCGATGACCACGACTACAAAACCATATGAGAAAGTGGGTGCTCTGGTGCCTGATCCTACTCTTTATCAGTCTATTGTTGGTGCACTACAATATGTGACATTGACAAGACCAGATCTCTTCTTTGCTATTAATAAAGTTTGTCAATTCATGCACGCACTGACTGAAGACCACTAGCAAATGGTGAAACGCATCTTGCGCTCTCTTAAACATACAAGGTCATCTGGTTTGCTTCTTTCCCGATCCAATGATACTTGTTTGCAAGCCTTTTTTGATGTGGATTGGGTTGATAGCTTTGACGTCGGGAAGTCAAATAGAGGGTATTCTATTTTTACTGGAAATTGTGATCCATTTTCTCTAAAACTTTCTAGAAACTTCAAGATTGATATTGTCTAGAATTGTTGAGGATGGAGATTGCTAAATGAATCTAGAAGATTCATGTGGGAATGCGTAGAAATCTCTAGAAGAAGAATGAATAAACTACAATCTAGAATTTCCTAGAATAAGCCTAAGTGGACAACATTCCACACAAATCTAGAATGTTGTACTTATTTGGTGGAAATGCCTATAAAAATGCCATAACCCATTGATGTAATGGTGTGTAGGGAGCTTTCCATAAAAAACCACCTCCCCACCGACACCTCCTTCAATTATTGTAAAATTGTTTTATCCAACTAATGAAACTATTTCCCATATCCCATGTTCTTTGTCCTTCAATTATCATATCTCATCCCTTGTCCATCCTCAACAAACTATACCATACACTTGCACACAACATCACTAACCAAAAACTATAACCAATACCAAAACCATGCTTCCGCGCATATTTAAATTCTAACAATTTTTCTTGGTCCTAATTTGATCTTTTGGAGCTCCAGACAAAAACGAACCGTAGCGTGCTTTTCACAAAGTCTAAGCATAAAGCCCTTGCTGATGCTGCAGCTGAACTCTTTTGGCTCGCACTTTTTCAAGAGCTTGGGTTCTCTCTTCAAGGTCCTCCCATCCTTTGGTGCAATAATATTGGTGCCACTTATATGTCTGCAATCTGGTTTTTTATGCTTGTACCAATCATATTTAAATTGACTTCCACTTTGATTGTGTCATGTCACCCAACAACAACTCAGTACAAAGTTTATCTCCATAGCAGACCAACTCGCTGAAGCTCTTCCTAAAGCACGGTTTGCATTTCTATGAGACAAGTTGAAGATTCACCGTCCCGACTCTTCCATTTGAGCGGGTGTATCAACCAAATATAGGGCTATCAGATTTGAAAGTTTTGAAATCTTTATCTTTAGAAGTTTGAAATTTCTGTAATTAAGCATTTCTTTTCTTGCAAGTAAATCTTCCCGAATATACTCTTGGGTATGTAAACACCCAAATAAACTTAATGGAAATACACAACAATTTCTTTCTCAACACTGCCGTGGCTGCTGTGGAAGGGAAGTCGTCCATTCCCTCCCTCAGAAAATCTTGAAGAGCTAACCACGGTGAGGGACAAAGAAGCGAGCGAACACAAGCGACTCGGCTGCCATTAGCTGGATGAGGATCCAGAGTAGTGGGCCTGAAGTGTCCTTCCATCGACTGCCAAAGGCTGGATCTGAAGCATCTCTGAGAGGAATATGGGGATGGCGATTCAAGTTCGCATACTCCAAAACACCAGCCTGAAAGCAAATTCAATATATTAAGTAAAAAATCCGTCGGGTCAGACAAGTTTTCATAGCAGGTCTCTGACCCACCATAGACGGGTACAATCGACAAAAAAAAGCTGCATACCCTAATGTCCTCATTCTCTTTGTTCAATGATCCATTGGCATTGGACGATGAATTCGCAATCTGTTCAAAATCAAGCCCGACAAATAGTATTCATCAACAATATACTGCAATCAAATGGGACAACTGATGTGAAACTGCCATATTGGCGTAGATATGATGATAAAAGCATTACTCAGCAGTTCACCAACCTACACAAATTTTGTCCAACAATGAAGAAACAACAGTATCTTAATCCGGTTTAACAAGCATTCAATTAAGAGACACACCTTGAGCAACGCAAATTACCAAAATAGAAAGACATTGATTACTTTGGTAAAGATTACCCGAATAACGGAAGAGAAAGAGCCAGCCAAAACACCAGACAGCGTCTCTGCACCGAAGAAGGTCCCGACGAGAATTGGTGTTAACATGACAAGAGCACCAGGAAATATCAAACCTGTGAAAAATTCATCAGTTGAAATTTGGATGTGTCTAGCACATGCAGGGTCTGGAGGAGACCTTCGGTTGCGGACCACCTGAGCCATCTTCAATCCTTGACGTCCCACATTTCTCATTGTCATAGTAGAGAAGATGTAAGGAAGCACGCAGCCCCAAATAAAACCGACCAAAACCTTCGGCGTCCGGACTTCAATATGAGAAATTGCTGCACGACTCACAAATGCACTAAACAGAGCAATAGACACCAGGGCAGCTGATTCAATGGCGAATCCCTAAATACCAGATAAGAAACAAAAAGGAGTCCATCTGATATTAGATTTAAACAACGGGAAAGTAGAATTTGCCAATACGGCTAATATTGAGAATGACAGGTGAAGGCAGCACCTAAAAGCAAACAAAGGTGATTTTAGCCAAACATCACGCCACACCAGCAAGAATCCAAAAGGACTTTGAATAACTAACGTATTATTTAGTCGTTTATGGTGAAAAATAAAATAATAGGACAGTGCGCACAAATTCTGGATGACGTGAATGTAATCTCACGAATAGTTCTACGCACAGAAACCCTTTCCACTCCTATGTAATGGATTTTATAAAAAATAAGCTACTAAAAGGACGACAGGACAGTGTCCGCATATTAGGTACGTTAAATACACCATGTGGGATTCGTGTTCAACCATCCACGGATCGACACATGACAAATTCTACCTCACCAGTCAGTTGGACCATCAAATCATGTCGATACTCTATTCACATGCAAGGATTGCCAGTACCTTTCCAGCGGCAGCTGGAGGATCGTCAGTGCGAAAGGGTTGGCGGAAAGCCATGTCAGCAATACGTTCAGCATAGTGGCTGATGGGATCGTAAGCATCTATGGCCAATCGAGTGGCAACGGTACTTAGCATCCCAAGGGCGGCCACAGCAATTCCATATGTGGCAGCAATACTGAAACCCACAGAAACGCTAATGCTGGCACAAATTGGGATAATGACAGAGGTAAGGACAGCGCAGACAGAGGCGAGGGGGACGCCAGGGGTCGTTACAACAACTCTCTGGATATTCCTGCAGTAATAAGGATCATTACGTGGTCAGCATATGACCATCAACAGTCGTAAAAATTCATATCATTCATTTACTATAGCAATTTTAACACCTGATGCAATCGTTGGTGTGATATTTGGGGAACAACTCAATAATTAGCCCAGCCCAAAGACCAACGGCAACACAAAAGGACAGCTGCCTGCAAGATCGTATCCATAATTAGCGATTGCATACGCTCAATATACTGACTCAATCCCATAATAGTCCGCTGACATTAAAGCATGTCACATGACCAACATTAGAATAAAGCAGCATTTAGGATCAGAACGAGCAAAGCATCATCAAAGAGTTTACCACTTCGTCACAACTTTCTCCGTCCCAAAGTAGTAAATTTTAAATGATGAGGGCAGAGCAATCTTGCTAACACTAGTAATTCCGAAGGTCATTAGAATTGTGGAAATAATGAGTTGCTTCTTCAATGCAGGCCTGATGTCTTCCACTCTCCTGATATTTGAGAAGTAGGCTGTGAAGAGAGTTGAGATCAAGCAAACAAGAATACCCATAGAGCTGATAAGCAGGGGATAACACGTAGCAGTGAAGTTGTGATCGATTCCGAAAGAAGAGATGGAAGCAACAACAAGGGCAGCGCAGCATGATTCGGCATAAGAGCCAAAAAGATCAGTCCCCATACTAGCAATATCCCCAACAATATCACCGACACAAGGAATCACCTGAATGATTAAAGTCAACACCATTTATGACTTAAAGTGAATGATATACTTAGGATATAGAGCTATAGCAAGAGAGTACATACACTTAAGTCTGGTTCATCTAGGTAATGTGGCCAATTTCTTTTAACAAGATCAACATAAACATCGACAGCCTTGGCATAAATTCCACCACCAGCTCTTCCAAAGAAAGCCATGGAAGATGCACCAAGACCGTAACTGGTAATGACCTCAAAAAGACCTTCCCAGTCATTGCCATAATAGCACTTGAACAGTTTGATAGCAATATAGAGCCCGAGAAGACTCATAGCAGCCAGAAGAAATCCCATTGCTGCACCAGACCTGAAAGCAGCATTGAAAGAGCCCTTTCTATCCATTAAGCCAGTGCTTGCATTAGCACAGATAATAATTTTCATGCCAAGGAAACCAGAGAGGGCTGATGTGAAGGCACCAAGTAAGAATGAAACCGCAATGGCAAGTGCAGGCTTGCACATGTTTGAAGGACAAAAAGTGAAAGGCCAGCTTTGGGTGCTGAATCTCTCAACATTGCCAAGGAAGAGGATGATTAGAATCGCAAAAACAACCATGAAAAATCCAACATACAGGTACTCCTTGACCAGAAAATCATTCACACCTGTTGCAATCACAAACAATATCTTAGCCTCTCTATCAAGCAAATAAAGCAACAATCTGATTCTTGACCTTCTACTTACGTGTGACAAAATAAGGTATAATTCAGTTAAATCCAGTTACTTCATTCCATAGCCTAGTTTTGTTCAACCTAGTTCCAAGAAACAGGAAAGCCTAACCTACAGTGCCTCCAAAAGAGCAACTTAAAAGATGATATGGTGTCTATTACAGTTCACCTTTGGAAAGTTGGACAGTGTAAGTATCAAAACTCACTGGCGGAAGAGTGACAGGAACATTATGAGTAGAACAAGACGGGAAAGGGATGAAAGAAAGTACCCAGTTCTGCAAAGTACTTAATGAAATACAAAGAACTGATAATTTACTACAACGTCCCAAAACCCAGAGTATCATTGTAAACACATTTAAACATTACTTTAAAATTAAAGCATCACAAACAAACAAGAAACTAGAAACATATTATGACCGACAATAGTAAACAATAGGTTAGAACCAAAGATTAAACCCAGAGTATGGAAAAATATCAGAAGTAAAGTTAGAACTGAACTTACATGTTAGAACAATAGGAGGAGAAGGGTGAACTAGCTACCAGCTAAAATGATAGAAAAACACACAAGAAAAAACCATTATAATTTCCCAATAGAACTGATAATGCTCTAAGGAATAGGTATGAAACATTGTCACATATGAGGACTTTAGTTAGGAGAAGCAAGCACACAACACCAAAGAGAACCATAGAGAAATATAAGAACAGTTCGTTTCCTATTAGTTCTTAACTAATCCTATAGAATTAGTAATCGTCACAAGTCTGACAAACCAAGAATGAAAATCTCACGCAAATGACAAATGTTCTGCATTAAATTACATTGTATGACCCTTGAAACACTCTCACTGACGAAGTAAAGAAATACTTTAGAATTGAAGGTTTTCGGCTTCAGTAATTCATCTTTTTAATACCATATGCTTCTACTAAAGCCAATTACCTATAAAAATTACTATCCTAACTTTAATTTACTTGACGTTGTGTCATTAGTCGCATGTACCAAGCTTCCTATAACTAATACGAAATATCTGGAAGAAAGAAATTAAACCTTGGCTTGTTGTTTCCAAAATAACTTGACATTTGTAAAAACTATGCTTGAATAGGTCATTTTTCTACAAAGTGACAATATTTTCTGGTTTCGGCTGAAATTTGAGGATAATTTGACAGGCCGTGGTCTCAATCGCAGGAGCTAGGATTTCTTGGGCTCGGCCACTTCAAATCTAAGCATGTTCATTGGGGACCTAAGCCTGGCCTCGATAGACTTGAGCCTTACTGTTGATGACTTGAGTGTTGAGCCGTGATGCCAAAAATAATAGTTAAAACTAGTAACTTATTGGGGAAAAGAGCTTTTGAGAATGAGAAATTGGCCCCCCTTACTCCATAGGATTTTCGAAAACTATGCTTATGAATTGAACTGGCAGAATAATTGAGAAGGGTGCTTGCAAGGAATAACTAAAATACAAAAAAAATGTTTGTTCTGAAGTTTTTTTTTTTTTTTTTGGTCGATCCTACGCTAATCCTACTCTAACACTCACTCTCAGACTTTTGTCCTGCCTCCTTGCAGGCGTGGAGTCAAACCCACTCGAAATGAAATCTTCCCCCCCAGGAAGGTGATGATTTAAACCCCCAACCTCTCCCATTCCAAGATGGAAGAGTGGCCACTGGGGCGAACCCCCAGTGGTTTTTGTTCTGAAGTTAAGGAATAAATAGAAATTCCTCTTAAGGGAGAGATTACGTAAAGGGTTATGAAGTCAAACTTAAGAATATGGAGTGGAAAAATGGGACTTTCAAAGCTTCTCACAAAGAAGGTTTGTGAAGCAGTTGCTTTAGTTGTTTAGCATGAGCAAGGGCGAATTAGGCGACTCGTAATAAATCATGGAATGAACGTAAAATTTTATAATAAATCAGCATGACTTGTCGATTTATCAATAAGAATAAAGAAAAAGAATTCTGGAAGCGAAGGAGGATTTTTTTTGGGGGGGATGTGTGTGGGGGAGGTTGGAGCGGGGGAAGCGAAGGAGAAATCTTTTTCTTCATTTTAAAAAGATAAATGCTTATGTGATTGTCCATAATCCAATGTCAAATTAACTGCTTGTTATATAAAACAAAAAAAGCAAATGATAAATAATTAGAAATTATTATTAGGTCCACTCATTTAAGAATTTGTGACTCATAACATGTTATTATTCTCACAATAGTTCAAAAACTATTATGTTAACAAAGGGAAAAGTGCCAAAAAGTCCTAAACCTTTTATCTTTGTGCCGATTTAGTTCTAAACTTTTTTTTTGTGCCGATTTAATCCTAAACCTTTTTAGGTTGTGCCAATTCAGTCATTTTTGGCAATTTTTGGCCAGATTTTGCTAACTAGACGCCGGCCAGCTGACGTGGCATGATCGACGCTGACGTAGACAACTTTTAATAATATTTTAATATTTTAGAATTTTTTTTTCTTTTTTTTTTCTTTTTGTCTTCCCTTCTTCCTCCAGCCGGTCACTGGACCTCGGCGACTGGCCAGAGGCGACTGCTGACAAGGTCAAGGTCGACCTTGCCGGCCACCTCGCCAATGGCCGCCGGATCTGGTGAGGGTGGAGCACTCGCCCATGGCTAGCGAGGCTCGACCTCGCTAGATCCGACGAGGGCGAGGCTCGCCTGCCCGGCGCATGCAAGGACGAGTCAGCAAAGCGGTGGGTCGGCGAAGCGGCAAGCAGCGGTGGATGGCATTGGGCGGCAGCGTTGCGGCGGTGGTCTCGCGTGGCCAGGGTTTCCTCGACTTTGCCGGAAGAGGACTCTCTCTCTCTCTCTCTCTCTCTCTCTCAAGTCTTGCCCAGATCGAACGCCCTTAGATATCGAATCAAATCCTTGAAGAATAATCCAGGACGTGCACAACAAACAAAGGAAGGTCGGGGATGGAGCTTGTGCGATGGACGACCGCGAGCTCCGGCCTGGTCCGACCAACGCAAGGCACAAAAAAGGACCGAGGCCTACCGGAGCTTTGGCGCTTGAAACCAAGCGTGGCTGCAGCTCAAGTGCGGTGGCCAGTAGTCTACCCCTCCGACTCTCTCCCCTTACTCGAACCCCCTCACTCGCCAGATCCAGCGAGCTGGCGGGGCTCGCCCTCGCACGAGCCAAGCGAGCCTCATCGCCCCACGCGAGGCCGCCCTCGCGGGCACTGGCAAGGTGGCCGACGAGGTCGACCGTCGCCAAGGTCCAACGACCAGTTGGAGGAAAAAGAGGAGAAGAAAAAAATAAAAAATAAAAAGAAAAAAATATTAAAATATTAAAATATTATTAAAAGTTGTCCACGTCAGTCGGCCAGCGTCCAGTCAGCAAAATCGGGCCAAAATTGGCCAAAAATGACTGAATTAGCACAACCTAAAAATGTTTAGGACTAAATCGGTACAAAGACAAAAAGTTTAGGACTTTTTTTAGCACTTTTCCTATTAACAAAGCATTCTTAAAAATAAGTACTTTCTTTGATGGGAATGCCCTCTCAATTAATGTTATTACGATCGTTCAAAACATTAGAAAGTTTTAAAATCTTTTTCACAAAAATTCTTTCCAACGACACAAGCGCACCTTAGCCCATCATCAAATGTAATATGTCTTACAGTCGTACATGCGCCTCCTAGTCCGACTTACTCAAACCAGTTCTTGAGCTAATAAATCAATTAATCCTTTCAAACATGAAATGGCTCGCAGGTTATCCCCAGACATTAATCAAATATACTTTTGAAACAGCTATATTATGAACATTCCTGTCGTGTAATGCCATAACATAAAGTGCCTCCCCGTCCCGTGAGAGCCTGCAGCTAAGTTGGTGAGTAAAGAGACGAAAACATTCACGTGACGTGCACAACACGTGCATTTACTTAATCCAAACAAAGAGCGAAACTGTTGAGAAAATAAAGACGAATGGCAAAAGGCAAACGGACAAGATCTACACCAGTTGACAACCGCCCAAGAACACGACCAAGACCACCAACATCATTCTAGCCATCTTCCTGAGAAGAGATCTGCGTGAGTAAATATTATACTTCTGTGCTCAGATGCGTCGCTCAAAGTTCTAGCAGCTGTGCCAAACCCTAAAAAAGGACTGCCCCACAAGGAGCAAAAGAAGCTCATGATTTCTCCGAGTTATCGTCAGATTACAAGACTCCAATTTGATGCAAGATTGATCCCAGAAAATCGGTTAATGCTTAGTATGAGTGAGAAAGAGAAAGAAGGTTGCCGAACTACATCCTCTCAATGCCCAGAAAAAGAAAGACTCTCGGCCCAGAAAATCAAATGTACTTCATTTCTGTTTTCGTCTTTTCCCTTTTTCTCTCTCGGACGAAAAGCATGAGCTCGAAGCTTACGAGCTTCATTGGAAAACGCGACCATAAAATTTCATTACCGAAACACCTAAAATGCTTGAGAACTGAGTGCAGCAAAAAGGAAAAGTTCCATAAAGGAGACAAGTTGCGAAGCTACAGGATCTGTACAAAGTCACCTTGTTTGATGGCTTCCGTTATCACCCTAGAGCGATCCTCAACACTTCTTTGCTCGTCAAGGCTTAAGCCTTGCCCTTCGTCGACGCGGTTAGCGCCATCGTGCGACACGAAAAGCCACAGTACCAGGGAGAACGCGATCCCGATGACGGCACAGATTGGGATCGCAATCTCCGTCGAGAACAATGCCATCCTCGCGGGAACTCTAGACTAGGTTGCTGGAATCACTGGACCGATCGCCTACCTAAGTGTGTGCGTGTGTGTGCGTGAGAGAGAGAGAGAGAGAGAGACGCAGAGAGGAGTGAAGTGGGGAGTGCGTTCGTCTATGGTGGAAGTGGCGAGAGTTTCACGAAGAGAATTAGAATGTTATGGTCATGTGAATGCGTCGGTAAAAGATCCAGGCCTTTCGATGTCATCTGTCGGATTTAAAAGCGGTGGACCATCCTTCGAGAGCAGGATAATCGGACGGTGGAAGCGAGAGGTGAGTATAATCTCATCGTTTATTTTTGACATGTCTGTCTGAACAGGAATAGCCTATTATTATTTTACAACATATATACTTTTCATCCGTATGGAGATTGCTTGTACTTTTGAGCAAAAAGATTTGAGCTATTTGTTAAATTTATTACTCGGGTTTTGAATTTTGATGACTAAGTTTATTCCTTTGGTGAAGCTCAACCTCTGCTTAAGCTCTATTGGTATCTGTGGAGAGTAAGCGTCCGTCGGGGCGTTAGGAGAGCAACATGGATGATGAGCACTATAACTTATTTTCAAATATCGAGCTGAGGTGGAGAATTGTTAAATTTATTACTCGAGTTTGAGATTCGTTGGAGTCTTGAAGATTTATAAAAGAATAAATATAAAATATAAAATTAGATGCGAATTTTCTTCTTTGCTGCCAAGCCTGTGGATTGCGAATTGAAGGCAATCGGTTTGTGGGGCCCAGAGTCAATACTTTGACTATGGGCACACACGTACAACTCCTGTACACGTGAAGAAACAAAAGGAAAGGTGGGCCCAGGTTAGGGCACACGTATAAAAAGATAATAATTAGCGGGTCTTCATTCTTTTTTTCTGTTGGTAGCCGCCGAAGACCTACGAAAAAATGGAGCCGCACGTCCGCCGAGCTGCAAGAAGTCGCACGCCGTTGAGAGAGAGAGAGAGCTAAGCTAGAAAATCTTTTATTTTCTTTTGGCATACTACTTGAACGCGTGGTATTTTTGTGCCGTGAGTTTATATCTTTAAGTTATTTATTTATAAACACTTTGGGTTTGGGGTTAAATTTAGGTGTAGAAAACACTTGAGCGATTGTAAATTCTGATTTTCCAATTTTAGTGGATTATTTACTGCTGGCTCTCTCTATGGATGTAAGTACCGATATTCAGATCGAACCACGTAAATCTCTAGTATCCTTATTTTTTTCGTTTATTTCTCTAGTGATTTCGCATTGACATAAATTGCAAGATCCTAGTAATTCCGCATATTATATCCCAACAATATTTCCATTAGCTTTATGTGATTGACAAGTACATAAATTCATACTAACAAAAAAAAAAAAAAAAAACCAAGCACAGTCTCATACAAGTAGGAATCTCCTGTGTCGACAACATTAACAAGTTGGCACTCATATATATATATTTGTCTTAATTGCTTGATTTTTAAGTTTTTTATCATTAAAAATTCAAATCAATTTATTTGTAATACAACAGTGACTAATTTTCTGGATTTTCATCATTTTCTATGTGTTTTATTTTTTCCCTTATCAATAGGGTTTTTAAAGCTCAAATCACGAAAAATGCGTTGATGATGAGCAGTATGATAGGCATGTGAGGAGAATGTTTTTATAGTATTAATGCATCTATGTGATTATGTATAGTGTTTTTTTGTATATATTTATATTCATTTTTTATTTTTGTGCTCCGGAGTGAGGATTACGATGCGGATTAATATCTGCAAAATTGTCCGCTTCACCTAGAAGGAACGGAGAAATAGGACGGGGCCCACGTGACTCCTCCCTCGATGTTGGTCCGGTGGTCCCTCCACCGTTGGATTGGAATGGCTCCAACGGACCGCTCAACTCCGAACTTTCAGCTGGCTTTCTTGAATCTATCTCCCGGCCGCGAGAAGTTTTGGGTGCACACCTGAATTTGGTGCATTTAAGCTAGGGGTGTGCAAAGTCCGGGTGGGCGGTTCCCGACTTAGAATCGGGAACCGCTCGCTAAGGACCGGTTCCGAAAAATTGGAATCGGAATCCACCCGTTTGTTGCATGGATCCACCCGGGAACCGGACCGCCGGTCCGGTCTGGTTCCCGGGTGGATCCATGGAACCGGTCTCACTGACCACGAGATGAAAATCTTAATTAGTTTCAAATAAAATCCGAGAAAGGATGTTCTTATATAAAAGGCTAACATTCTGCTATAACCTCGACAAACAAACCTAGAGAAAAAATAAACAAAAAAACTGGGAAAGACCATATTAGAGTTCAAAGACTCACCAAAAGAGAATTTTGTCCGCAAACACTTCGGCAACTCTAAAACTTCCATAAGAATTGAAAGAAGAAGACGTTCGTCAAGGGTGGTTGGTTTGCGGAAGCTACGAACTGAAAAAAGACTTCAACCAGTAAACCGGAGAGACACGGCTGCAAAGTGCTAACGCTATCTAGGGTTTGTTTTGTTTTATTAATTTTTTTTATATTAAAAATTAATCGGTCCGGTCTGGGCGGGCGGGCGGGCGGATCCGCCCGTGGAACCGGGAACCAGACCGGTACCTACCGGTTCCCAAAAATTGGAACCGGGAACCGGACCAATTCCCTCAAGAACCGCCGGTTCCGGGTGGTCCGGGCGGGTCCCGGTTCTTTTGCACACCCCTAATTTAAGCTCATCGATCACACGGCTCTCCCGGAGGACCCGTCCCCATCAAAGATTGGAATGTGTTGGGCTCATATGCAGCTTAATCATTTAAAAAAATTTCAATTTTTACATTTCGCTTCACCCAAACCTTAATAGTAGACCCCTCTACGAGTCATTTAAAGCATGTCATCGCTCATTACAATTTCAGGTGATTAATAGGTGGATCCAATTGGGACATCATGTCCGACCGAAATTATGGTTCAAACTCACCTATCGACAAAAAAGCATATGCGACAACCTTCAATGTTAGTTAGGCTTGGATTGGTCCTAGTCAATTTGGTTCGAGCCCTATGATTATATGCCCTCGCCTAGCCATCGCCCAAAGATGTGCTTGGGTTGCCTTGGCGACGCCAGCTGGTTGTCATGCACCTGATCAAATTTGCAATTCCTCTTTAATTGCCATAGCAGCAAAAAATAATAAATAATTATTTCATTAATTTTCCTTCACTTCCTTGCAGCCCCAACAAACGAGTCACCCAATTTTTCAGGGATAAAAGATAATGTTGGTCTTTGAGAGCGTATTTGTTTGAATTGAGTGAAAGTATTTCATATTCAATATTTAAAAATAAAAAATAAAAATTGAAATATTTATATGCAAATCTAAGTGCCACAGTTTACATGTTTTTAAAATTTCGGTTGAATTAACCAAAATTAAAAATATATATTATACATCCTAAAATTAAGATTAAAAAGTAATAAGTAAAAACCTATTTAGACAAACCAAAGTTTTTACAAATGATCCAATTAAATTGTATTATTCCTTTTTAATTCAATTGGATTATTAAATTTGACAACTTCTTTCGTGCTAGTTCTGTGATCAAATATACAAATGAAAATGCTGACGTGGAATTCTAAGTTAGTGCCACAACAATTTTGATTAGACTAATTTCCGTTGTTGAATAAAAAGAGAGAAAAAAAAAAACTTCAATTCGAAAAAATGAGAGAGAGAGAGAGAGAGAGAGAGAGAGAGAGTCTGTGTGGGGGCGTGCATGCGTGCGGGCGTGTGTGTGTGTGAAAGGGTCTTCCTCACCATAGTGATGAGTCGGTGACTCAACGTGGATGTCTTACCCTGGCCACCGCCTAGGTTTATGGTGCAAATAATAATCATTCTGTTCCAAAAATCAACTTATGGTTAGAAAATTGATTTTTCTATTTCTATTCTTGCAATAGAAATTTGTTTGATAATAGTACAAAATTTCTCTCTCCTAAGTGTCGGTGGGAGGCGACTAGAGGCAAGCAATCAACGGTGGCTGGCGGCCGGCGACCGGCGACCAGTGGTGGGTGGGTAGGCGGTGACAAGAGTGAACGATGAGAAGAGTTTTCTTTCTCACTTTTGTTTTAAAAATAGAAAAGTTAAAACTTTTAATTATTTATTTCTATTCTAAACCTATTTATGTGATAAAAATTTGTTAAAAAAAATGAAATTGCATTGCTAAGGGGATTTCTATTCCAAACATATTCTCAAAAACATAGAGAAATAAAATGATTATTATACACAGCCTTAGCTTTTGCTCCCTTTTCTTTCTTTATCTTACTTATTTTTCTTTTACTTTTCAAAAATTTCCTTTTTTTAATTTAAAAATTATTTATTTTGATAAGATTTTTAAGGTAAGATGTCATTCATGATGCTAGCATAGCACTTAAACAGCCACTTCAAGAGTCTTACTTTTTCAATTGAATGACTAATGTTAATAAAGGAGCAAGGAAATTGAAAAAGAAGAAAAGAATTGATTGAACATTTTATAATAAAAATCAAAATTAAGGACAAGCGATGCCTTCATGCCGCTTTTTATGGAGTTAGTGTCCATCATACTTGAATCTATGGGTGAGTATGGTTTCAGGATAAAACTTGAAACCTGAGAACCAGATTGATGAGAATATGTTCAATTCCTGGTTCCAAGATACGTAGAATAGGTTTTAGATTCCGAAAAATTGGGAACCCGTTTTGACAAGTAGATTCCAAATTCTAAATTGGTGAAACCTGAAACTTGGAACTTGTAATTTTAAAATCTAGAATAAGTTTTTATGTTCTTCTTGATTTATGTCTTTGCGCAATTCTACGGTATTCCATAGCATCTGATGATCGGTATATAATTTGGAACCACTAGTCCGATCTTCGATTTTATGATTAAGGCTTTTACTTTTTTAATGTTTTCATGTTTTTTGGGTGTTTAAATATAAGTAAGCTACAAGTGATAATTATTAAATGTGATAATTCACTATAATCATTCAATTGATAATAAAGGTAAAACCTAGATAGATCCTGAAACCTGTAACAAGATAGGTTCTAGATTTCAAAGTATATATGGCAGGTTTCAAATTCTAAAAAATTAGGAACTTATTTCAATATAAAGGTTTTAGGTTCCAGGTGGGACCTGCATCAAATCCTGAACCGCTCATCTCTATTTGGAACATATGTGAGTTGGCCTTGGTGTTCAAATGAATCCAACTCCTTGTAGAATCAAAGACAGCCTTCGCCTTTACGGACAAAAGCCCGCCCAATCTAAATTTTAAGTTCTGCATTAGTGGAAAGAAAAATTCTCTAAGTTCAAGGTAAAGAAGGACCTTGCTTATGCAGTGACAAAACCTCTGTCCCTCGTCATTATCCCAATCCCATTCCTTCAGCATATATATAATATTCATGGCTTGACATCGAAACCATTTTTGGATACATCCGCAATGTGTTCAAGTTTCAAATGTGATAATGTTTTGTTACTGTTGGCAATTTGAATGAAGATTATGCTCTTTGGCTGCCAGAGAGAGTTGGCAGTACTCTCGGCGATTCTTGTCCCCGTGCCCTTATTTTGTAATAGAAGGGATTTTAAGTTAAGTTCTGTTCTTGGTGTGGAGAAAGCGTTTTACTGTTGGTGCTAGCACAAATATTATCTTTCTCATTGCATGTGCCACTTGTCAGAAGATTATGATGCATCCTATTGTACATATATTCCTATCTAAAAGAGATAACGACACGATGGATGTCATAACTTCTACCACTCATTTGAGTGCCTCATTGATGAAAAATCATTTACTTTAAGTGTTTATTCCAGCGAATCGCTACGTGGCTTTGTATATTAAGTTTTGATTGCAACATGGCTCTTCTACAAGAAACTTGATTCCAACATGGATAATCTTCGTTTTGGCCCTTCTGTTCCTCAAATTCTTTTCAAAATGAAACCCTAAATTCTAGAGAGGGGATGCTTTTCCAGAAGCTCGAGTAATGGATAGGTTCGAGCTTGAAATGAGCAGTGGAGAGATCGGAGCTTACTGATACATAAAGGGGACAGTTCAAATCGGCAATGGTGAGGTTGAGATGGTGACCATTCTAACACCACAAAGAAGTTGAAGGTGACGGAAAAGCAACGTTAAGTTCATCAATGAAAATTCACCATCTTACTCCACTAGATGTTGGCCGCTTTTGCTTCTTCTTTTTTTCCCTTTTTCTCTTCTTTGTTTTGCAGATCCTTTTGTCTTTCTCTGACCTTCCACTCTTCAAGTTTCACAATTTTTAGCTTCCTCTCTCAATTATGTTTCCCCCTTATAAGCTCTTTCCCTGAACATCTTCTCAAAAGTTTTGCCAAGTTCACAGTTTAAAGGCGCAAAAAACCCCTCCACCGAATTGCTTAATTTATTTCTTTCAACTCTTGATTGCCATGTATATTCTCTTCGTCAATTTTACACTAATGTTAAATGACTAAGCTCTATTGAGGAACCATGTCTCAACCATTAGAGAAGAAGAGAGAGATATAGAGGATTTGGTCAGCAACAAATCTCCTCTTTTTTCTTATTTTGGTTCTTATTTATTAACTTCTCTTCTACCATAGGGCCAAAACGAGGTCATATCTTATGGTTTTTACTGATTGGATTTTCCCGATAAGCCGTGTCAACCAATTTATAATAAATTAATGTCATGTCGGACTCAAGTGCAAGATTTTTAACTAATTTGGCACTCGAATAGTCAAGTAAGGACTGTGCATAGGAGAAACAATCCACCCAACAAAGCGCCCGGAGAATGCGTTCTTCAAGCAATTCAGCAGTCACTATATTATAGTTATGCCATGAGAGTGAGTGGAATGAATAATTCGTCCCGACCCTTGGGGATTTATTGAGATCCACGCTGCACAATTCTTTTATGGATGGATATTTGTCGAGTATGGAACTTCGGAATCTGTTTCGAGTATAAATCTGATTTGTCCATTGACTGACTATTAAAATATGCCTCGAGTTTGAGCCAAATGCAAAATTCCAATTTGAAATCGAGCAAAGAAGATCCGAAGATCAACTCCCCAAAATTTGAATATGTGTTGGAGAGTCTGGCCGCTAAAATAGGAAAGTCTAACTTCCACTTGGACTTGGATTTTGTTTAAAATATACAGAGATATGTTTTGGATAAAATCGTTTAAGATATGAAGCATAATCCTATGAGAAGTCGGCAAAAGAATAAGGGTCTTACTTATATATATATAGACTTGTGGCCATGGGTTGTGGGTGTTGATCATGAATAAGTGTTCTTGAAGCGCCGTCTTATAGTCGAGTGCTTGGGAGGGATTCTCTTTGTCATTCTTGTTTGTGAATTACATCCAAGAAGATTTAGTGTTTAAGCCAATTAAATCTTGTGGTAAGATTTGCGTGTAATTCATTTGTGAGATTGAGAGATTATTTCGTGAGGAATTTCGAGGCTAAACACTGTATGTTATTGGGTATAATTGGGGTTTGGGAAAAGAGTCTTTGAGTGATTCGAGTGTGTAATCTCCTTATATTGCTTAATCTATAGTGAAATTCACTGCTACTTTCTCCGTGGACGTAAGTCTATACGACCGAACCACGTAAATCCGTGTCTGATTTATTTTCTTCTTCTATCTATATTATTGTTCGATCGCTCGCCTTATCGTAACACTGACCAATGCCTCTGTTCCGCGCATGCACCAACATTCGATGAACATGTCTTGTTTTTTACCAAGAAGAAATGTGGCAACTTAGCCTATGGGATTAAATCTTGAGTTATTTCCAAATATAAAAAAAAAAAAAACGGCTAACCACATGTCGAGCAAAAGTTCAGAACTAATACTGATTCTACTAAAAAAAGTACAAATTTCCATGCAGCTTTTGCACAGTGATAGAATCTGTCTCTTTACCACGGGCATGTGAGAAGATTCCTTTCGATAGTGACAAAAGCATTTCTGAAGATTCAATTATACAATTTCCGGTATAAGTCTTCTTTTTTTTTTTGAACAGACGGTATAAGTCTTGGAAAATAGCTTCTTAGCTTAAGAAGAGCAAAAGCTTTAACAGAGAGGACAATCGAAACGGAATATCTTCATTGCAAGGAAACTCCTCAAAGCTTCCACAATCTTTTCAGGCCTGAGAAACGTGGCAACTGTCGAAACTAAACATAACTAAGAGCGCCGAATGTACTAGGGGAAGCCTAGCAGTCTTCTTGTGGCATATGATCCGCACCTTTGTCACCTTAAGTTTGATCATTGAAGGGTTTCCTTCTTGGAATTCTTCGGCCACTGATTGTGGCAAATACTTGTCCGATGCATCCCATAAGAGCAAATATGGTTTTATCCTAGCTATGAGTGGAAAAAGGATAGCAATTAAGCAGAGAGAAAAGGTAATCTCATATGGAATCATGGAAATTTGCCCGCAATTTGTTTTCTCATACAAAAAGTCAGAAGCAATTTGAGCTGCTGCTTTTGTTAAATCATATCTCAAATTTGAGCCATAGATGAAACCCAAACCAAATTGGATGACATCAATTCAAGTTTTTGTGGTGTTAGAAATATCTATTCAAGATTAGGCCAAGACTTTGATTGCTTATTTTGGTTTTATCTAATGTCTGAAGAAGACAAGAAGATAGATGAGCATCTCATCTAAAATCCACACAAGGAAAAGGTGAATTTAGATATTCGGCGGCTCCAAATCCCAAAGTAAGTGCCTGTCAGAGAAAGAAAAAGCAAAGCAAGGGTTTGCTTTTAGTTCTCCTCTTTCCCGAATAAAGCAGAGAGAACATGGAAATTTGAGCTGGCGCTTTTGTTAAATCATATCTCATTTGTCTGTAAGAGAAAGGAAAAAGAAAGCAAGGGTTTGCTTTTAGTTCTCTTCTTTCCCGAATAAAGCAGAGAGAAAAGGTAATCTCATATGGAATCATGGAAATTTACCCGCAATTTGTTTTCTCAGACAAAAAGTCAGAAGCAATTTGAGCTACTGCTTTTGTTAAATCATATCTCAAATTTGAGCAATAGATGAAACCCAAACCAAATTGGATGACGTGGATTCAAAGTTTTTGTGGTGTTAGAAATATATATTCAAGATTAGGCCAAGACTTTGATTGGTTATTTTGGTTTTATCTAATATCCCAAGAAGACAAGAAGGTCGATGAGCATCTCATCTAAAATCCACACAAGGAAAAGGTGAATTTAGATATTCGGCGGCTCCAAATCCCAAAGTAAGTGCCTGTCAGAGAAAGAAAAAGCAAAGCAAGGGTTTGCTTTTAGTGGCGGTCCCGGACCACCCAATACTTTCTCTTAGTTCTCCTCTTTCCCGAAATAAAGCAGCAGCCTCTTGCAAGGGGAGGGGGAAAGAAACAAAAGGAGGCCGGTGTGCGTTCTTTCAAGAAAGAGACCCGTGCGAAGAAGAAAAAGAACGCACGACCTGCTTGGCTTTGAGTGAATACGATAATTGGTGCTGTGAGTTTTTTTTTTTATTCAAATCGAGTTTATCTATTTAAATATGCTTTGAGTTTGAATTTAATTTACGTGTAGAAAACACTCGATTGTGTGAGTAATTATAATGATAATTCTCCGATTATATAAATTATTTACTAAAAGCTCTTCCTGTGAATATAGGTACCAACACTCAAACTGAACCACATAAATTTCAAATGTTCTTATTGTTTCATTTATTTATTTTTATTTTTATTTTTTTGCATTTTTTTTGCATTTTTTTTTTTGCATTTTTTTTTTGCATTTTTTTGCATTGATTTAATTGCAAAATGCTCTTATTGTTTTCACTTAATTTTACAATGGATCCCTTGGGGGAAAAGTGTAAAAAAAGTACTAAATTTTTTGCATTTATGCTAATTTAGTCATAAACCTCTTATTGGTGACAATTTAGTTCTAAATCTTTTCACTTAATGCCAATTCATTCATTTCCGATTAATTTTGATCATATTTTGCTGACTAGACACCGTTCAATTGATGTGGCATGATTGGTGCTGACGTAGACAATTTTTAATAACAAATTTTATAAATTTTTGAATTTTTGAATTTTTTTTGTTTTTTCTTTTTTTATTTCTCCTCCTCCTCCCTCCAACCGGTCGTCAAACCTCGAAGACGGGCCATAGGTGACGACCCTCACCAGCCTTGATGAGCCTCGCTGGCCAATGGCGAGGCTCTACCCTTCGCTAGAGGCCGCAAGGCCTACTTGCGCTGGGTGGTACTACTTGCCCTCATTAGATCTGGCAAGGTCAAGCCTCGGCTAACCTTTGGCGAGGCTGCCCAAGTTGTAAGGGTGGCCTCCTACTAGGCTGGTGAGGCTCATCCTCGTTAGATTTGGTGAGGTCGAGCCCTGCCAACCATGGGCGAGACTTGACCTTAACCTCGCTGATCATTGCCTTTGATCAGTCGTCAAGGTTTGGTGACTAGTTGGAGGAAGAAAGAGGAGAAGGAAAACGGAAAAAAAAAAAATTCAAAAAAATATTAAAATATTATTAAAAATTATCCACCACAACGCCAATCATGCCACATTAGCCGACCGGTGTCTAGTT
This sequence comes from Eucalyptus pauciflora, assembly GCA_007663325.1. Lineage (NCBI taxonomy): Eukaryota > Viridiplantae > Streptophyta > Magnoliopsida > Myrtales > Myrtaceae > Eucalyptus > Eucalyptus pauciflora. Next base: position 528,345 of record VMYD01000124.1, read on the forward strand.
AGTAAAATACGATAAAAATTTACTAAGAGAGCTGAATTGGCATCAAATCAACTAAATTGACACCAATAAAAGATTTATGATTAAATTGGCACAACTATAAAAGGTTTAGAACTTTTTTGACACATTTCCCATTTCCTTAAAATTAGCTTTTCTCATAGCTTCAAACATGGCTCGTCAAAAAAGAAAGAAAAAACAGAGAGACTTCAAGCAGCATTGGCTACTAATCCAGGCATTCATAACTTTACTAATCCGATGACTTAATTCTCTTAATTATAGTTATCCCATCAATTTCCTTTTCTTTTTCTGAAAATTTACGATGCATTCATTCTCATATCAATTAAATCTGACGGAGAGTTTAGAACGGATATTTTGTCTTTTATGAGTGAGAGAATGTCTCTTGCAGAGATGTCAACTTAGAGGCTCTCGGTGTTTTTCCAGGATTTTCAGAGCTTCAGAAAAAGTTTACGAAACAAGTCCAGGTCCAGCGCTTCACAAATGGGACAGCCGGTAGATATCTACCTTTTCTACCTGCAGAAATAACTGCAAGACAAGATATTTATATGTCAATATTCCACGCGAAGGAGAGAAGTTAAGGGTCCTTCATGAATTTTCAGACACAAAGGAACCCAAGTAGAATGATGCTGTTCATTGAACCGCACTTTAATAGGACACTCATCTGTTGCTTGTTTTCCAATTTCATCTTCGTATGCTTGTACTTAGAATTGGATCTCCATATTTCGATAAAAACCTTAGTAATGCAGTTCTTTTCCTTTGAGGTAAAGAATATCATTGCATCTATTCTAAAAAATCCTTCTTAAAGCCATCACGAAATGTTGAAAAAAGTACACCAGCTAAGTTCATCCGAAAATCTGTGCAAGTGTCTGACATGTTAACCATGTAAGCTGCAATAAGCAATTTTGTAAAGCACGGTACGATTCTTTGAAAAAGAAAGCAGACTAGAGAAATATATATATATTTTTTGGTAAACTAGAACCCCGTACAGTTGACAGCCGACGAGGTAAACTCGGAGCAGTACTAGCGCAGGACCCACCACCACAACACCGTGCTTAAGACCACTAGCGACGATGCTAGGATTCGAACACCTTCCCTTGCATTAGGGGAAGGAGCCCGAAGCCAACGCCACCACCACATGAGGTGGTCAGACTAGAGAAATATTGATGGCGTTTGCTTGTCAGAAAAATTACATTAGAAGCATCATAATCTTTGTACAACACTTATTTTGGAACTAAAAATTTTTGTCAACTCATTTAAGTGGTATTTTTTTACAAAAAGAATGATCGCCTAAGTGCCAACTCTAATTTGGAAGACTAGAAATCGACATGGCAATATTTTATTAATTTAACAAATCGAAGTGGCTTGCTAACATGCCTAGTTAGCGTCGATAGCACTCAACAATGTCGTTTACATGTTTTGCCCCAAATATAATCTTAATTCAAAATAAGTTAAGCCATTTCCCAAATTCTCCAAACCTTAATTTGAACCAAGCAATTTGTTGCAACTGAAACTTCAAGAACACCCGCATTACACAGAGAAAACACTCAATCAGAGAACACCACTCCAAAGCCCTAATTAAATGCAGTTTTCCTGGTTCCCTTGTGGTAAAATATGGCTAAGGAGGTGATGAAGAACATAAGCACTACATCCCTAATAGACGAAGACATGGTGATAACATTGAAAATGCTATCGTTCAGTCGCTCATATTTTACACACATGGCCCCTTTGGCAAGAAAAGGCGGAATTACTTTTGGTATCCATCTACTGGGAGCAAAATCATCGGCTTTTATGGAAGATGCAGGGAGACTCTCAAATCCATAGGAGTGTATGTGGAGCCCATACTGCACCTGTACCATTTGAAAACCATTAGAACCTTTGGAGGCTCTTGTAGGCCTCCATGGGACGATGGGGTGCATACTGACGTGAGGGGACTTTACGTGGTTGCCAACAACATAATTCGCTCCATCGGGATTGTGTACGATAGCAACGGTCCTGTCTTGGAATGCCCTCGACATGGCGGAGAAGATGAATCTCCGGGCATCTGGGTTAGTCCATATATCACAATCTCTCTCTCCTCTGTCTGGAAGCCGTTCGCGGATTTATGCATTAGGATGTATGCATGTTGCTTTTCTCAATGTTCTCAACTTCATGCAGTTTCTTTTCATCGAAGAATAAGCACTTCTATTGACATCCTATATTTAAGGTTCAAATCTCTTCTGTTTTCCCAAGTAAAACATGTTTTACTTTGCTATTCTCGCAGGTCTTTCTAAATTATCCAAAGAATTGTCTTGTTTCGATATCTGGTTGGATGAACGGAAATGGAAACACTTGTTACACTACCATGCACAATCTGAAAATACATACCATGAAAACCACTTATGGGCCATATCGATTGCCAGCAAAGTCAATGAACACTTGTAAAAAATGTTGGGGGAATTCCATATCCCGAGGCAATCTATTAATGGGAGGATCGTTGGCTTTTTTGGAAGGGCGGGAACTCATCTTAATTCTATTGGAGCACTTTTGGAACAATATTAGATTAAGGAGATTAAGGAGAAATGGTTATATGACCGTCCTTAATTTATTGTGAGAATAATAATTTATTTTAAATCACAAAAAATAAATAACAAATAATTAAAAATCTATTTGGAGTCAATTCTTTCAATAATTTATGATTCACAACATATTGTTATTTTAATAGTAATTTTAAAAATTATTATGCTAGCAAAGCCCGGTCAATCAATCAGAAATAAAATGGGCTTTAATCTACAAAACCCTCTTAAAAGATAGACGGATGCAACACCTATTATGCAACATATATAAATTGATTAAGAGAGAAATACTTCAACGATTGATGTACCATTTTTCTATTCGTAGTGTGGATTGGACGGGAGGACAAAAAATATCAATCATTGTGGAAACTTCATTCTAGGAGAAAGATACAATCATCGCCGCTCTATCATTTTTCTTCATACACGGCTATTTCCTTTGATATATCATCATTAACAACTCCCAACCAGAGGGTAAGTGAAAGTCAATATTAGTATCTGTCTAGGAAAGGGAGAATTGTCCAAAAAGTCCTAAACCTTTTGCAGTTTTGCCAATTGAGTCCTAAACTTTTCAATCTTGCCGATTGAGTCCTAAACATTTTGTCAGTTTGCCAATTGAGTCCATCCGGTCAATTTGGGCCGGAAAATGCTGACGTGGACGTCGGCGATGCCACGTAGGATGACCGGAGCTAACGTGGACACTTTTTAATATTTTTTAAATATTTTTTTTTTATTTTTTGATTTTTTTTCCTCTTTTTTGATTTTTTTTTCCTTGGCCTTTTTCGGTGGCCAGCCAATCCACCACAAACATGAGGGAATAGCTCTTTGCTCTAGCTTCAAAGTATCGAGAGCCGTATATTTTGCACGATGGATATTTAAAAGGCCAAGGAAAAAGCCAAAAAGGAAAAAAAAACAGAAAAAAAAAAAGATTAAAAAATTATTTAAAATTGTCCATGTTAGCTCCGGCCCTCCTACGTGGCACCGCCGGCGTCCATGTCAGCATTTTCCGGCCAAAATTGGCCGGATGGACTCAATTGGCAAACTGACAAAAGGTTTAGGACTCAATTGGCAAGATTAAAAGGTTTAAGACTCAATTGGCAAAACTGCAAAATGTTTAGGACTTTTTGGACAATTCTCCCGTCTAGGAAAATACCTCTAGATAATTCTGCTATATTTCATTTTCCTAATTTTAATCAAAGGAAATACAAAAATCACGCTAAATATATCTTTGCACCTTCTAGCTTCAAAGTATGAGAGCCGTATATTTTGCACGATGCGATATTTAAAGAAATAATCATTTTGGTAGTCTAATTTTTTTGAGAGTTTTCCTTGATCGTGTTAAGACTTCAAGGTCCGAACTATAGATTTTTTTGAGAGAAAATACTATACACCATTCTCCCCTTTTACTTCGTCGCTACTTTCCCTCCTCCATTTCTGAAAATGCCCTTTTGTATCCGAGATAAAACCTCGTGGATAAGGGGACCAAATTGTCCTCCAAGCGTGTCCTAATTTTCAAAACCAATCACACTTTGTACCCAAATGTTCACTAAGCCTAATCCATTCAGAACCCCATGTTTACCGAATGGGGCCATGCTCAAGCACTATAGGTAATGACTTGGTTGGCTCCACTTGGATCAAACTTCAAAAAGTAATATCCTTAAGTAACCAGACAAGATAATGACCATTTTAGGCGCTCATGTATATTTATGAATAATTCAATAGAACCCCATGCATTTGATATGCAATTTAGATATATTACATGTCCTAAGAAAGAAATTTAGGTTACGCCAATCTTCTAGTAGCATCTGCACATGGAAATGGACTCAACCTCCTAAACATTTTGAAGCTAGGACTAAAATGGTCATTGTCAGGGTAGGCATAGTTTCAATCTCTACATGAGGGATGTGTGTAAGGCCAAATAGCTTGTGTAGAAGAAGCCGCACAAACCATTTTGAGACACCTGTGATTGGAATTGGAGCTTGTTAGGGGGACCGAGCACAAGCACTCATGTGGCCTTGTGGCTTATCTTCTTCCAATTGCTTCATTTCCATTTGGGGATCAGACGGGCTCACATCAAGGATTCCATACTAAGTAGGTCACGTGAGCCAGTGTGTCGGTGGAAGAAGATGCTGGACTTCACCAGTTTTACGATTCACAACCCTCCTCCTGATTAGCATTTTATCTTGGGTTTTCAGCCGAGAAAAGTACCAAAAAAGTCTTAAACCTATTGCATTGATACCCAATCAATCCTAAACTTTTCAATTGGACTAATTTAGTCATAAACCTTTCAATATTGTTACCAATTCAGTTCATTCGGCCAATTTTGGCTGGCCGGAGCTAACGTGGATGTTGGCCGGTGGTTGAATGCTGATGTGGCAATTTTTAAGATTTTTTTTTAATTATTGTTTTGATTTTTTTATTAATTATTTTCTTTTTCCTTTTCTTTTCCGACGGCGGCCGGCAAGCCTCCGATGAGGCTCGCCGGCCACTAGGCAAGGGCCGCGAATTCCTTGCCTGCCATCGGCGAGGGTCGCGGCCCTCGCCCGGCCTCTACTAGGCCGCCAACAAGGCGGCCTCGCCTAGGCCTTGCCGTGGGTGAAGGTGGCCATCGCCAAGGTGGAGGCGAGGGCCAAGGGCCGTGACCCTCGCCAACGGCTGGCAAGGGCTTCGCAGCCCTCGCCTTCGCCCTGGCAATGGCCGCCATAGCCTCGCTAGCCACTGGGCGAGGGCCATGAAGCCCTCGCCTGCCACCGGCGAGGGTCGTGGCCCTCGCTTGGCCTCTCCTAGGCCGCCGGTGAGACGGCTTCACCCGGATCTAGGCGAGGCTAGCCTCGCCCGTGGTTGGTGAGGCCATGGTGGCCATCGCCAGGGCGGAGGCGAGGGCCACGACTCCTGCCGGCACGGCCCTCGCCTCCGCCTTAGCGATGGCCGCCATGGCCTCGCCAACCGCAAGCGAGGCCGGCCTCGCCCAGATCTGAGCAAAGCTGCCTCGCTAGCGGCCTAAGAGAGGCCAGGCGAGGGCCGCGACCCTCGCCAGCGGCAGGCGAGGGCTTCACGACTCTCGTCGACCATCATCGGAAAAGAAAAGGAAAAAGAAAAAATTAATAAAAATTAAAATAAAAATAAAATCTTAAAAATTGCCACATTAGCGTTCGACTACTAGCTGACATCCATGTCAGCGTCGGTTGGCCAAAATTAGCCGGATGGACTGAATTAGTACAAATATTAAAATGTTTAAGACTAAATTGGTTCAATTAAAAAGTTTAAGACTGAATTGATATCAATACAATGAATTTATGACTTTATTAGTATTTTTCTCATTTTCAGCTAAAATGAAAAAGTAGAAAAAAGAACTTATTGTGAATGTTCTATCTTCTTCTCTAGACATATGAATTTTTTTTCCAACTCATATTGTGTTAAGATTTTTGCAATTTAATAAATAATTAAAAGTTAAGTTACAATAAGAAATTGTCCATGTCAGTGCCCATCAACAAGTTGACGACTAAATTGGCTCTAGATTAAAAACTAAATTGGCACAAATGTATTTGGTATAAGACCTTTTTGAAACTTTTCCTTAAAACTACATTTAGATGATATATCCTCTTTTTGCTAGTCAACGAAACAATACTTGTTGATGAACGCGAGACACATGACAAAGCCTTGTTAGATTGCCTCTACCAAGCACAGATGCGAAGCAAGATGCAAACGTGGCGGGCATAGAAGTTAACACTATCCATTTATGTGGAAAAATTGTCCAAAAAATCTTAAATCTTTTGCACTTTTGCCAATTTAGTCATAAATTTTGTAATTTTGTCAATTAAATTCTAAATGATGCAATATGCATATTCACTTAGTTGAATTTTACTGGCCGTATTCTACAAGGTATCAAACTAGGCAAATGAAGTTTTTCTCAACGGTTCATTGGATCCGCTACAAATGAAAGAGATTATCTTCCACGGCCTTTTTTATTTCATAAATCCTCAACGGGACGATGCACCCGCTGCTGAAGGAGGTTTTTGCAAATGTATGGTGTCGACACTTGGCACCTAATGAATTACGTTAACTACGGTAAAAGTTTAATTTTCTTATTTACTTTATTTTGTTTCTTCCATTCCCTTTTCCTTTTTTCAATAGACATTCTTCCCTTTTAAACTGACTTATATCTGTCAGAATAATGCCCTTTTATGCCATAGGCCGCTAGCCAAGTTTTCGTTATTTAGAGGAAATGAAATGCATCATTTTTTCGGTAATTTTCTTGCATGCACAATTTCAAGCACAAAGCTGACCTTTGAATTGAGTCTTTATCTTTTTTTTTTACTTTTCATCTCATTGAATTGTTTGGTAGTCTTTTTGGGAAACTCCATAAGATCAAGATTTACGGGTGAAAAATCAGTCCTCAGAGGAGTTGATACAAGATACAATAAAGGAAAAAAAGAAACTTGATTTAAGTGGAAAATTAGAAAGATTTATGAAAGAATGAGTTGAGATGATCATTACGGCAAGATTTAGTGAGTATTCATAAAAATTTTGAATGAAACAATACTCGCTTCGAGGCACTAGTTTTCAATTTTAGATAGTTATATTATTATCGATAGGTGACCCAATAAGACAAGATTATCACTCTACATTCTTCGCAAGGCTTCTCCCGGTCACCATGTGGCGAGTTCTCATTGGTCCTTGAATCTATTATTCAAATTTTGAGTGAATGTAAACAAATTCATATCCAATAAATTCATACAACAACCAAAGAGGAAGCAAGAAAGAGTGAATGTCCGGCATGAAACCAATTTCCTCGAACAAAAGCCTGCCTGCTCCACAAATAAAACTATAAGTTGTCCCGCGATTCTAGGGCCTCGATGCATGTTATGGGGTGCCTTTTGGTCTGTATAGTTGGAGAGAGATACCAATTTTAAGAGGTATTATCACCTTGAGAAGTGGGAATTCAAAGAATATAGTTGCTACGTTTAAAAAAAATAAAATCAGAGGATAATTTACTTCTCTAAAAATTCAAAATCAGTCGCATAATGTATATTCACTTTAACATTCCCAAAATATTACACACTTATAGAAAAATTACACAAGGCACACATTTTTGCACTGACCCATCATGCATTTCAAAAATAAAAATTAGGGGCCTCAAAGATTAAATTATTATTTGACCATTGATAAGAAAAAAAAGTATTGCTTTTGCATATAGAATTTAGATATGTTATGGTTTACGGATAGTGACACTTAATTTTTTCCATTGTCTGTCTTGCATTAAAAAGAAAATTATTATAATTTAAAAAAAAAAATGGGTTCGTGAGACAAAGATGAATGGGCAAATGCTCGGCTCGAGTTCGAGCTGAGTAGCTCTTATTTCGGTGGCCAAATCCTACCGGAGTATGGCAAGGTAACGAGAGTGGTCCATTCATATTTATCATTTATGCTTGGTGTCGACATTATGTTGCATCATCGTTTGGATGAGCTTATATCTCCCTAAAGCGCACGTACATCATCTTTTAGTCCGTAGCATTGCTCTCATGTAATTCAAGTAATCATTTTGATCGTAACATTGTTATATCGCGTGTGTCCGATGTTTCGAATTCATGGTGGATTAGTTTATAGATGTCCAAATGTCAGCTGTCCAAGCCGTGCGACGTTCAGACAGCGAGCCTTCAGCTTCTTTAGGCCCCTAGGACGCATTCCAGGTCAGCATCAACCGCGGTCGATCCGACTGTTGAACCCCACAGTCCAAATCCTTTGGAGGTCAAACAGCGGGCCTTCAGCGGAGCTTCGGGCCTTGTAATGAGCTCCGAGCGGTCCTAAGGCATCCCTTTTAGCTTAGTAGAAGCGTTGTGCCGAAGTCGCATGTTTAGGTTTTAATATGGATTAATCTGCATCGTTATGGCTTATTAATAGTGAATTATCATGTTTAAAGTCATTTATATCTTTCTGTTCGAGGGGCAAAAAAAGAAGAAGAGCCATTTAAATGTTCATTTGCGCTATCTCTAATATAGACAAAAGGGGCACCAAAAAAAATGATAAATGGAAAGGTACATAAATCACCATTTTTAGCAACACGTAAATTCATATCTAGTTGCATATTATTAACACATAAATTGACTGTTCATATAGTATTTAATTACATAGAAAATTTGTAATTAATTTTGAACCCCTAAATAAAATAATTTTTATTCAATTTCATAGCATATAGGTGCTAGGAGATTTGTACTAATAATAATAATAATAAAAACAGAGAGAAAAAAATGGAAAAAAAATAATAATTAAAAACGAAAAAAGGAAAAAAGGAAGCAAGGCCGGGCCGACCCGCCCCTTCTTTTCTTTTTTCTTTTTTTCCTTTTCACTAGGCCCAGCCCGGCTTCTTCCTTCTTCTTTCTTCTTTTTCTCTTACCCCGGCCCGGCCTTCCTTCTTCTCCTCTCAGCCCAGCCCTTTGCCCTTTCTTCTCTTCTTTTCACGCTCGCAACGGGACAAGGAGCAGCGAAGGCTACGAGAGCACGGATGAAGCTACACGAAGCAGGAGCAGGTCCGTCCGAAGTTGGTGGTCGGGGCAGGCCAGTAGGGCGGCTGGCGGTTGCAGGAGCCATGTGCACCTGCTGGCCAAGCTTAAAAAGGGCGTAAGGATGAGAGAGAGTGAGAGAGAAAGAGCGATTCCGAGAGAGAGAGAGAGAGAGAGAGAGAGAGAGAGAGAGAGAACTAGAGGGGTCGGACAGAGTGCGAAGAGTCCGAGAGAGCAAGGAAGCCTACAGCAGCACGGCTAGCCGACGACCCCCGCCACGTTTCCCCTTCTTCCATAGCGTCACATCCTCGGTAAGTCCCCCGGTTTTTGTTTTAGCACCTTTCCCCGAGGATCTCGGCTCGGAGATGTTGCGAGGTGGTCAGCCATAGCTCAATTTGTCTCGAGCTCGCCCTCTAGCCGCCGTCTCCAACCCGGGTAGGGCCCTCGCGATTAACTTTCATCCCACTGAAGCCCTGCTTTGCCATGTTCCAAGTAAGACGTGGAGACTCGTTTTTCTTCGGTTCATGCTTGCGTCAAGTCTGAATAAGTTGGTTTGCATTGATCCCGAACGTTGCTTGCCAATTCCCTTCGAATCTGTGGACGTGAGTTCGAGTCCTGAGTGGGTCAATACCTTCTTCTCAATCCATGCTCACTGTGTTCAATGAGATACATAAGCCAGATCCATCATGATTATTAGCTCGCATCATCCATCGTTGGACAAAAAACAAACCAGTCATATTTTAGACGTTATTTATTCAAAACACTGACCACGTGGCGCATTTGTTTCCTTCCACTCGTCATCGACTCGATTTTTACGATATTCCAGCATCTTACTAACATCAGTTTTTGCTATTGTGTGTGTTCTATGTGGAGAATTACGGTTTTTAAATCACTGATACGAATGGGACTTTTAGGTTAAACTCACGCCAGCCGCGTCCCAACTTCCCCATTCACATCCTACGCATATTTGTTCTGCCTGGTTTTTGTTTAGAAAAAAGAAAAACGATTGATGGCTCAGAGCGGTGCTTGGAAGAGATTGTTAATGGCGTTGGCCGTGGATGGTGGTTGCGTGGTGGCCGGATATTGCCTGAATAGTAGAGAAACTCTCAAGTTCATCTCCTCCTCCATTACCTCCGACAATGCCACAGCCTAGGCGACCACCCTCTCTGTCTATCGGCAAGTATATTCTGCCAGACCTCATTCCGGCACTACAAAATCCTTATATCCGGTTCTCTTCGTCCCCCTCTTCCCGTGGCCACTTTGGCGTTGCCTGCTTGCCATCTTTTGCCCTCTCTCGGTAAGCTAATGCACGGAACGACAAGGGGCGCGGGTTAAAGAAGAGAGGGTTTTCTCCCTCGTTTTTGTACACCAAAACATATAGACATGAGCAAGCATACACAAGGGCTGGAGTAGCGGCCGTTTCTGAGAGAGAAATTTGAGAAACTTTTAAGCATATACAAGTGATTTTCTTGGCGATTCCTGCCTAAAAAACTTCCCCCTACCTTTTCGCTGCCAACCGTGGCTGTATCAACTCTCTTCGCTGTCAGTCCGGCAGCCACAGGGAGCACTGCTTGCCCATGTTTCGAGGCCGAGGAACTTGAAGAACGACGACTTCATTTAGAATTCCGCTTGAAACTTTGATTTCGGTCGATTTCAGTATGATTTTCTTTCCAGTGAGAGACTAATTCCGACCCCATTCCTTTTGTTCACTTTTATTTTTGTGTGAGCATGTTATCCGATTGCATTTGATAGCAGTCGTAATCCATGGCCGAAATGTTAATTATTATATACGGCTCCACAGGTTTGCTTATTGTGCCTTTTTATCTGCTTGTGTTAGTCATGCCATGCATGTATGTGTTAAAAACTTAGTGATAGGGGTGGTAATTGATGGCCGATGGTCCCAGGTAGACAGTGGCAAATTTATGATAGGTGGTGGATTAATGGGAAATGGTGTTATAAGGGATATGGATCTATCTTTGTTGAAGCTTTGGTGTTGTGGAATAAATGTGCATAGCGTTGAATGGGCGATGAGGAAAGAGTCCTGGGAATGGGAAGTTAGCGTAAAAGATGGTGAGTAAAGAAGAAGCTAAGAAAAAAAAATGAATAGGTAAAGTAGACAAAAATGTGGAGGAAATAGGATGGGCTTAATTGAGTTTTATGGGCTAGTCATATTTTGGCAGATTCGGGCTTTATGTTTGTTTAGATAAGTTTGGGCTGTGTTTGAACTTTAGCAAACTGGGTTTAGTTTAACTGAGAGGGCCTGATATAGTAAACCCAATTTTCTTTACCTGTGGCCCGGACCCTTTGACCAAGACTGCCCATAGTTTTATTTAGTTAGCATGCATTCAGTTTTGGGGTTTTGGTGAACACCTTTGATTATGGCTCAGCTCATTAATGTTTTAAGCAAGATGCTGGACACCATCTGAATTCAGCTCATGGGGTTGCAATCCCGATTCTTGAAACAAAGTCATGTGTGTTATTTACTTGACAAGTATTGGGTTTTATTTCTAGTACCTTACTTTAGGCATTTTCAAAATTTGGGTGTTTACTTCCTGCACTTTCAATACATTGTTGTTCTTTTCCTTTTAACGTGATTAGGGAAAACTTTAGGATCATAATAAACTCTTGAAAACCATTGCATGATCAATTAGCGCCAAGGAATGACCTTTAGGGTTCATAATTGATAATAAAATTGTTTTATCATTCAGATGAACATGCCATCCAAATTAGAGGTATCGAAAGGGTGCTAACCAGTTTGTCAACGTAATCATGTTCCCAAAACTAGTTACTCTCTAGTTGTGCATGAATTGAGACAAACTCTTATGTCTAGCTTGATTTTTAGCTAAACCCAAAAGTTTAGTAGTGAGTTCTGTCTCACATAGAATCCATTATGATTAAATTCAAATTTAAGATGAACCCAGTATTGTGCAAGATAAGAGCTTAGGAGAACCTGGACCTAATTGAGGGCCGTTGGCCTGCCTTTGGTCATTACCTTTAACCCTCTTTTATGACCATCATGTTGTGAAAATTAAAAGGGTCGCAACAATGGAAAAGGAAAAGGGACCAAAAAAGAACCTAGAGATAACACTGTGACCAATGTCCATGAATCTTGACCGTCCCTCAATCACCCGTCTCATACACGAATTGGATAAGAAAATCCACAAGCATCTCAAATTAAGCAAGTCCCCAATCTGAGCCGGCAAATAGTCAATTCCAGTGTCTCGGATATCAAGAACCTCAAGATTCACTAATGCTTTCAAGTTCAGTTAAAAGGCTGCAAGAATTTAGATAAAGTGCTCTTAGAGCTGTCTGGGACAACATTGATATTGGTAGGGATGTGATCTGAGTGCCATGCAAGTCTAGAACTCGGAGCTTTTCCATAGATCCAAAAAACAAGTCTGGAATTAATGTCAGTTTTTTATTTTTCTGCAGCATCAGGGTTAGGAGAGAAGAACAATCTACTGTTTCCGGTAATGTGCACAGTTGGTTTTCAATCAGAGATATGCAGTTCGCCATTTTCCAATCTTCTTGATTTGGGGCCTCTTTCAGCCCTCACAAGCTTTCACCAAGAATTTAGAATCCTCGTCTTCTTACGAAATTTTGAGGGCCATGTTCCAGAGCACTTTATGCATTCTAACATGCTTTATTTTTTTTTCACTATTTTGAGGGTCATGTTCCGGAGCACTTTATGCATTCTAACATGTTTTATTTTTTCACTTCTTTCCAGCAAGGAAACATCAATGAGATCATGCAATATGCCATGCCCCGATCACGAGCTTCGGTAAAATTAATTGCATCACTCAGAAAGCCTTCTGCTCTCTAGCACTCCAATAAATAATCTACATAGACATCAGAATCCTTAGGAAACAGTGCGACATTTGGGCAAAAATAAGTAATTTAATCCGAATCATTATATAATGGTGAAAAAATTAGAATTGAGGTGTGATGGCTTTATGGGGATGGAGAGAACATTGAGGAGATCATGCAAAATTAGTCCTCCTACTAAGTTCGTAGGCTAAATGCTGGTCGATAGGATGGGAACTAAGTTCATAGGCTAAATGCTGGTTGATAGGATGGGAATAGTCACCCTATCTTGGTTGATAGGATGGGAATAGTCACCCTTTCTTGGATTGATGGTTCACTCGCTCGCTTAGCCGGATTGTAGAGAAAGAAAATTTTTAGAGAGAGAAACTCTGAACGACATAATAAAACTTCGATTGTGAAATGGTTTGATAGATACAATGAGGGAGAGGGCACCCCTTTTTATACTAGTAATCCTCGAATTACAACCATTGATCGTCCTTCAATCCGGTGGACAAGATTGTGCCTTCTAACCTACCATCTACCAACATTTTTGCCGAGAAAATTCTAGATTCTCAGTGCAATTACCGTCTCGCCTGTCCCTAAGAACATTCCAGAATCTCTAATTGAAACCCTGGGCAATCTTGGAAGGTCTTTTCAATCATACACGGTCCTTGGTTGTGGGAACTTTGTGATCGTGGCAAAAGCATGGCTTTTTTTTTTCATTTTCATTGCTTAAATTACTAGAATAATTCCTGGCTGCAGGCTTTACTACTAAATTTCCCTTGAGTCTTCAAAACTTTCATGTACATTTTTTGTGGAACTAGAGATTTGCATTCCGCTGTGAATATTTAGTTTTCATGTTAATATATTTACTGTCCACAGCAATTTTTTTTTAACTCACCGCAATTTAGAGTCCCGGCTCCATCGCATTCCTATTGCCGCCTGCTCTTTTTTTTTTCCCAGTAGCATTATTTCCTTTTAACTGCATATTTGAAATTCAAATTAATCAAGATATTTTTCATTTTTCATTTTTCTAATCAGTTAGTTGTCGTTGCAATATCGAAAATCCAATAATTTTTGTTCCAATACTACTACAAGCCGCAATTTTTTTTTTACTTGACAATTGAGCAGATTGAAACACAAGTTTACTTGACAATTCTTTTACTTATCATTTGGTCGCCGAGAAGAATAAAATCCTGATAAAGATTATCGCCGGCAAATTAAATTATTCCATTCTAAGGACAGATGATTAAAGACTCCTCTAATTGTAGCATCACAGTTGTTTATTGTTCCATCACAGCTTTTATCGTTACATGATTTCTAAGAGTAGTTCTGTATTTAAATATGGAAGTTATAGATGAAAAGTTGCTAAAGAACAATAAGATCTAGCTGTTGACTAACTTACTTTTGAAGAGGGCCAAATAATCAAGAACAGCTCACGTTGAGGATGGCATGACTACATGAGATGCTCGTGTGACCTGCAACTGAACTGCACCCACAATTTGAAGGACATAGTTGGATAAAGACATTTGAGTACGTTCTCGGTGGAAAAAAAAAAGTCTCCGAGTTAAAAGAAACATAAACCTAAACGATAAATGCCAACTTAATTTAAAAGAGTCTCGGCAAAGGAAGAACAGATGAAGACATATAGACCAACAGTAAAGATCTATTGGGAGTGGTGAACATGCACTGACCACCTAGCTTGTATGCATTGATTATAATTCTCCAATTAATTCAAAGAAAGGATTGTGGACAACCTGCCAAACATTAGACATTCACAATAAAATTGTAAAACTACAGATGCAAAGAAGATTGTGATTTTCAATGTCATCAAGATGAAATGCTGATGCCATTATAACACTGATATAAGGTATTATGGATGTTTTTAGCATGTTGTCTGAAATTTTGCAATTTTAGAAGGCAGCTTCACTTGTCTGTGCAATCTTAGATGCATCGTGAATTTATCTTTCTAACACAAACACCACTGGCACACGTGTGGACTCCAAAACACAACTGCAAATAGTTGGACATTTTCAGCAAGCAAAATCGAAGCACCTCAATTCAGCTATTGGTAAGGTTACTTTACGATGGAAAATAAGAGGGGCGGGAGAGGGTGGCTCTATTTGTGACAGAGAGTTCAAATTGACAAAAGGACATCACGAAAACATGGAAAAAAAAAAAATTAGAAGGCGATGCCTCCAGTTAAAAAAGACAGAATAGAGGAGAAGATTATAAGAAGATTACTTGCTACACGTGAAAGAATATGAACTTCTTAGCTCGAGTGAGCATTTGAAGAAAATCAGGGGGGAAAGGAGTTGGTGGAAGGACTTGGAATGGTGCGGCCATAAGCCAGATCACTTGGACGGTATTTTCGTCCCAATTGACATGTGCGACATTCCTTAACTCTGTGCATTAGGATGTGTATGGGTGCGATTCCAACTGTTGGAACTGCCCGACAAGTCAGTGGGAACTTCTATTGTACCGAATCAATATCGTAGTTAAACTTTGATAACTCCTGCCTACCTAATGGCATGCTTTATTTTAATTTTTTGGTCGGTAATGGCATGCTTTATTAGTCGGCTTTTCTGTGGTCTATAAGTTTCTTCTTGCCCCTGTTCCATTTCTGCCCTACAAAGATAGGACCGTGAGATAACGAATGACTGGGCAGGGCTTGAATGGCCATTATAAGGTCGGTTGAAGTAATGATAAATAGTGGAATAAGAGATCTGCACTTGAAGAATTTTGTCCCTGTGTGTTTGATTTTGCCAAAAGCAATCAAAATGGACATTAGAACTTGCTAGCTTCCCATTCACTAAGTATAGTCCTCACTTGCTGTTATTAGAATAGTGAGTTGAGTCTCTTAGTCAGAGAAGCAACAGCCACAGAAGAAACTTTTCCATTGGCAACCCATAACCTTATCGGCTATTAGACATGTGATTAGTTACTTCCGGTAAGGGAAATAAAAAAGCAAGTAGTACCTCTTTTATATGAAAAACATGAGTAACAATGGACAGGTAACGGGTTATTTCTATATGTGATCAATCATTAGCATCTCGCAAGACGGAATTACTAAATTTATCTTTACAACTAGATTATTTTCATATGGTTGAGTAATCATTGGTATATCAAGTATGACAATAAGTTACTGAAATCTTTTTATATTAGAACAGTAAGTTTCAGGGTATCAACTACCACTCATATCTTTTCATGGATGTGGTACGTCTTCATAGAAAAATGACTTTGAAACTATTAGCAATTTCAGTATCTGATCTATAGGAGTGGTCACCGGGCTGTGCTTGGGCCAGCATATTATTGTGCTGGGTCTGGGCACTGCCTAGCACAAGCCCATTTTTTCGTAAATTAATTTAAAATTTTTAAAGAAAACTTCAATAAAGTTGGACTAATTTATTTTTCAAAATACTAAAATGATAGAAAAAAATAGTAATTGAGCAAAACTTTCAACACGCCTTTCATTTGTTGTGTCAACAGCGGGAAATCGCACTTCCGCCATGACCGATGGGATAGAACCCCAACACACCCATCCCCTCACATGTCTTCTTCAACATCTGGCACTTTAAAGTATACCTTGTTCTTACGTCTAAAGAAAGTTTTTCAGCTTTCCTTCCATTAAGCCTGTATAGGACCTCCAGATCTTGATACCTGACTTAAGTGGATCTAAAGTATTGATACATTGGCCACAAATATGTAAAACCGGCGGAGACTATCTTGCATGCACAAGTTAATGTAGTAACATGTACACGGTATTAGGAGTGAGCATCGATTTAAGATCAACCTAGATTGACCCTAGACTGACCCAACTTTGTCGATCCTAGCCTGATTTCTAAGAAGACTGGGTCGGTCCTTAATCTTGAGATTCATGGATTAGCATTGTGCAGATTGATTTTCGATCTTGAGAGTTCAATCCAAATTAACCTTGACTGTATGTAATATGTATAATATATATTATATATCCAATATATTATTTATAATGTTTTTGCATATGGTGTTACGTGTATTATTGATAAATGATTACAGGAACTTTCCATCTTGTCTCATATCTTTATAAGTGGTTTTAATCGGTTTTATGATTTTTTTTGCTTTTAGCATGTGTGAAATTTCTATTTTTGTCTTATTTTAAATTTGTCAAATATGTATTGATATTTATAGTTTAGTTGCACAACGATGTATTATCGATGGATATCTAATTCGAATATGTATTGATATTTATAGTTTAGTTGGATGGGGTGCAAAACAATGCATCATTCACTTCTTGATTGAAGTTTGCCACCTCTAAACTTCAAACCCAACGTAAAACATTGAAAAGAAAAGGAATTTTTCATAAGTTTAAGTTAATGGATTTCAAAAGTAAGACTAACTACGTAAAAAGTGCAATACACGACTCATTTTCAAACATAATAGTTAATTGTGATATTATCCAAAAGCAGGTGTGAGCAACGGTCTATGTTCAACTTGACAATTGACAGGTAACAACCTCTGGTCCAATCCAAGCTCGATCCTAAGAAGATCGAGTAGATTCAATGATTCGAAATGTGAAAACAGACCAGGTCCAGTTCAGTTCCCAAACCCAAGATTTTACTTAGAGCCAAACTAACCAGATCGACAGTTGTGCAAAACAAGCTCTAAATCAGTCTATCCATATTTTTCCAAATTACTTTAAACTCAAATTAATAAAAGATCCACACTCACCCATAAACCTAACTCAATGACTCACCTAAGTCCACACAATGAATAAAAACAAAACTCAATGGTTATTCAGTTTAATTTTTCGTCCACACTTTTAGCCGTGAAAAGGGGTGTTACAGCTTGTAGAGGTATTGGGGAAGCATCTCAACCGTCACCGCATTTGGCTTAGATTTGTAGTAATCTCAAGGATGGTTTTATCACCCGTCGGTCGCTTCTTGTTTTATTACCCGCGGGGCCGCGCCGGGGGCAAAGCACGGTCAGCACTAGCACTGTCAACCGCCATCGCCACGTCCGTGACCACCATAACCCCGTCACGACCATTTTCAGATCCTTCCTCTTTCTCTCACTTTGGCTATGATTTCGCCGTGGAAGAAAAAGACAGTGTGCCATCATGGCGCTTGGTGACGGCAAGTGGCCGCCGCAGCTTTGAGAGACGAGGAAGAGGACTGTGACGAGACTCAAACTATTTTTTTGACCATAAAAACCTCAAATTGGTACACCCGTAACAAATTTACCCCAACTAATCATAAAAAATCATAAACTGGTACATTTATAACAAATTTACCCCAAACTAATTTATTCAATTGCAAAAAATTCCAAACTGGTAAATTTGTGACAAATATACCCTCCGCTAAATTGGATTAATACTTAAAAAATCACAAAAATTATAAATTGTGATGAACGAAGCGTAAAATCCCAAATTTATATATCAATCAACTGTCACCTGTCATTTAACTTAATAATTTGACAATAAAATTTAATAAAAATTGACAGATGATAAATTTGTCACAAGTGTACCAATTTGGTGTAAATTTGTCAAAGGTATATCAGTTTGGGGTTTTTGGTGGTAAAAAAAATAGTTTGAGGTAAATTTGTCACATGTGTATCAGTTTAAGATTTTTCAGGGTATTAACCCAAAATGAATAAAACTGAGAGAGAGTAAGGGAAAAACAGAGGAAGGGAGAGAAAAATGATTTTTGTTTTTTGGTGATGTGGGGAATGATGTGGTGTGATTAGCCCTACAGGACAATAATGAAGTGATTCAGTGAACGACGCCCGGGCCAGTGGCGGTAGCCGATTTGAGGCAAAACAAAACTAAGAGCGTGAATTTTAGCGATCCTTTCACCGACTTGTAATAGAGTGACTCTTAGAGCATAGGACATATTGATCTTCCCCAAATAAAGAGAATGGAATAAGATCAGAAACCAAAAATATGAGGCTCATCGCCCACCTGAGAGAAGCGATTCTACGACAGAATATGATTGCTGAAATGCATTTTCCATGGAGGACGGAGACCTAGCCAAATCATCAAAACCTCCGTGATGACCGAATGTTATCCTGCCGCCGATGGACGACAACTCCGGCGTTGGAATATCGCCCTCCAAGTAATGCAAAACTTGACGGATGCTAGGCCTCATCAGCGGCTCGGGGTGGGAACACATCAACCCGAGTTTCAGAACCAACTCCATTTCTTCTTCCACAAACTCCGCCCCCAACTTCGGATCTCTGGCCTCGAGAATGGCACCTCTGTCCCAGTAAGAAAATACACAGTCCACCAATATCGTGTCCTCCGCATCTCGATTCTGGATCGGCCTTCTCCCGCAGGCGACCTCAAGCAAAAACACTCCGAATGCAAACACGTCTGTGCTCCTAGTGGCTTTGCCGGTTCGCGTGTGTTCGGGGGCGAGATAACCAAGCGTTCCTGCGACGTGAGTCGTTTGAGGGTCGGCTCCGTGGTCATATAGTCTCGCAAGCCCAAAATCTCCAAGTCTTCCATTTAGGTCAGCATCTAGCAAGACGTTACTCGCCTTTATATCCCTGTGGATCACTACTTGCTCCCAGCCTTCGTGCAGATAAAGCAGTCCAGATGCCACTCCTTTGATCACCTTAAATCTTTGCCTCCAATTTAGGGTGACCTTTGGTTGGTTATAGAGGTACCTGTCGAGGCTCCCATTGGGCATATAGTCGTAAACCAAGAGCAACTCCCCTTTCCGACGGCAGTAACCAAGGAGCGACACTATGTTGCGGTGACGTAGCCGACCGATGCTGATGATCTCCGCTATGAATTCTCTCATACCCTGTCTCGATTCATGCGAGACCCTCTTCACTGCGATCTCCATGTTTGATGTGGGTAAGATTCCTCTATAGACCCGACCGAACCCACCAGTCCCTAATAGCTCTTTCTCCCGAAATCCTTTTGTCGCAATATAAAGGTCTTTGTACTTCAACCGGTGCGTACCGTAGTCCCTCTCCCAATCTTCGAGCACCTCGGCAAATTTCCGTTTCCTTCTCATCACGTAAACCACGCTCGAGATCAGGATTGATATGAGGAAAAGAACCACCCATGGTAGCCCAATAGTCAGTACCTTCGACATATCCTTTTTACCGACCTGAGGAAGCTTAGGAAGTTGGGACGGGGCAAGTTCCTGAGCCTTTGCATTTACCCCGAAGCTCCAACCCAGAACATAGTAAGAAGTTTGGGCTGAACCGGTCGATGACGAGAAGCCAACATACATGTTCTCGTTGATAACTGAAGCGAGATCCCATGTAAGAGACAGAAGGGGAGTGTTTGGCTTTTGCACTTCGATCGGAGCCAATGTGACATCGATCCGCTTTTCAGTTCCATTATAGTCCACCCAAACTTGCATTTCTTCACCACTGATTAGAGTCAAGTTCTTGAACTCACCACCATCTGCATAATACCCTGCCGGAGTTGAATTTGCTGATATCAACCCGTTCAAGTCGATTCCGACATGATTGTCGTTGATGTCATTAAACTCGCTGCTCAGGGTCGTGTCAAATTCCACCCCGAACACATGATTGCTGGCTTTGCCTTGGTTAGTTTGGTTGAAAATGCCAAGGTATTCGCTAGACAGGGACCCGGGGAAGCCCCTCTGGGGCGTGACCATGAAGCCGATCCCGTGGCCGCCCAGAGTCTTATACCGAGGTCGGATCGCAAAGACGAACGTGGTGGAGAAGGAGAAGACGGAGCCGTTTGGCGAGTTCTTGAACTGGACTGCCTCGGGATGGAAGGCGTGGCCCATATTCTGTCTGACGTCGTAGCCCATATTCAGGAGGCCATCGGGGGTGACCCAGGCCATCCCATCGAGGCTCAGCTTTCCCAACTGGAAACCGTTGTACACGAAACTGGTCACTTGAGCGTAAGCCGAAACGGCTAGCAGAGAAACCAGAACAAGAATCTTGAAGAACATAGCTCAAAGTCTGCCTCAATTGACTTGCGAAGGATACGTCACACCTGGAAATATATATCTAAATATCTCAACTCAATTTATCCAAAATGCAATTACCAAAAACTCCCTGTCAATAGCACTCTCGTCTTTTTTGTCGTTAGCTAAAGAACTTGAAAAGATTAGAATGAAATGGGTGAGCAATATCTCTTCTAAACAAAACAAGCACCTACTATACATATTTGCAAAAGCATACCGAAACTCATCGAATTCAAATTCGTAGTATAGCATATGCATGAGATCAAATATAAGTTTTATCTTTTCAACAAAGCTTTATACATATTAGAAATAACTTCATCAGTAATTTCAAAGCAAATATCAATGGTTCAATCTATTGATTAGTCTCATCAATTCACGTATTAATAGTCTATTCTATTAATCAATCTCAAACCAAACATCAATGGTCTATTCCATTAATTCATCTCATCCAATCACATGTCAATGGTCTGTTCCAATATTTAATCTATTGCACTATATCAAACAATAGTCATAATACAATGCTTAGTAACAAGGTGACCGAGTTTCCTCCTTGACAAGTTCTCCATTTATTATCAACCGATGGTTAAGCCATAAGGATATCCTAAAAACTAATATGCATACCCAAAAACCCTTCACTGTGATAGTGTGTACCAAACCATAATCTTCCAATACTAGAAATCCAATTTAGAATCAATCACATAATCATAATACAATTTTACAAATGAAAACATTTATCTTTCTGCAAATCAATTCTTTCCGGAAACAATCTAGAATTAATATCATAAATCATTTTCACTATACCAAACATATACCCTTTTATAACATAATACCTTTTATAATCAGATTATAAAATCAATACATATAACCTTTTTGCAATCCATTTCTAAAGCATTTCTCAAACAATTTCACAATAATCATCTCATAAATCGTTTCCAAAAATGCTTTCAATACAATTTCAAATAGTAAAAATGGTAGTAAATGCTTGATCAAGATTTTATACATTGAATATGGTATAAACATCACTTTTGCCTTTTAGGCAATTTTTTTTATTTTGCACACAATATGTCTAATTCTTTTCATTTTCAAAATTTAGAAATTCAAAGAAAATATGGTATCACTTACTTAGGAATACCCAAAACCAAATAATTAGCTATATGATCTGAAAATCTCGTAATCCTATTAATTAAATGAGAATTGGAGTCAAAACCATGTGAAACACTTCTTTAACCATA
The DNA here is from genome assembly GCA_007663325.1 of Eucalyptus pauciflora. NCBI lineage: Eukaryota > Viridiplantae > Streptophyta > Magnoliopsida > Myrtales > Myrtaceae > Eucalyptus > Eucalyptus pauciflora. The sequence continues at coordinate 550,376 of VMYD01000124.1, forward strand.
CTTGATTCAGAGTCAAAATGCTCACTATGGGTCGATGAGAGACCTCAAGAATGACCAATTATGGCAAAAAAAACCACTAGTGCGAAGAACAATCACTCGCATGACAAACTTTTCACGCCATATCTCTTTACCGAACTCCAATTCAAGTGCGCTTATTGTCAAAAGAAAGCCCTTTTAAAGTATTTAAAGATCTTCAGTTTGGCCGGCCAAATTGTAGACGGCAACTGGTGAGATTCAGCACCGAAAGCTGCTGGTCGAGTTACTGTTCAGCATGTGCACCCAATTTCAAAAGTTCGTTTCGGACAAACTGTATGCTCAAATTGAGTTATGTAAAATCATATAGCTCCATAACACCCTAGACTATTGATGCCCCATAAATTTTCAACTTAACAACTTCTAAATCGGACTTTGCAGTTCCAATTTGACATAATTTTGAATTTGTACCATAATTCCAAAAACTATTCCGATTATAAAATGAAAGGCTTGAATCCTTACCAAGAATTGCGAATAGAAGTAAATTCCGCTTTGCAAGACCCCCATAGCATGTAGCGCAAAACCTTCTTCCCTTTCTTCTTCTTTTCCCTTTCTTTCTTGCTTTTCTTTTATTTCTCTCTTTCAAGCTTGCCCTCTTCCCATTACAACAGCAGAGCCCACTTTTCTTCTTTCTTTGTTAATTAGTCAATATATATTTTTTTCCCTAGACTTTGACCGAGTCCAACTCCACACATTTGCATATACAATAATAAGGGCTATAAAAATCAGAAGCATCGTTATCTTACAACGTCTAAAGAATGGTGCAAATTTCTCCACGTGAGGTAGGACAAACGCATGGTGGAAAAATGAAAGACAACGAAAGTCCACAGTTTCGGCCGCCATTCTAGACTGGGCACATCTTATGGTACGAGAGAAGTTCTATTTATATTTTAGATTTACATTAATTTGGATGAGGTGATTCGAAAGAAAAAACTGGGATTTAGATAATTGTAAGAGAGAGAAGAAAGAAAGGATTTGAAGGGATTGAGTTAAATTATTGTCAAGATGCAAGGGAGGAAAAAGGAGAAAAACGATTGTGATACAAATAGCCTTTTGTGTATTCATAAATAGATATAGAATAGTCTTACAAGTGAGAAAGAAGAATAAATTCATTGAGTGGCGCACAAATCTGTTAAAATACCTACGAATCCCTTCATATGATTTTAGAATGCACGTTAATTAACTTGATCAATCCCTCATCATCTCCCTTGATCCCTCCTAATCATTTCCTTCCCTCTCCTTCATCCAAACACAATTATGTTTTTAGAACCTTTTATCTACCCTCCCAATCTCTTCGAACAAGCATGGTTTTAATGTTGATCCACATGTTGCACGTCGTATTTCAAAGATACAACAGTTTCAGCGTAAATTATTAATGTAATAATTATTGTGACCCACATGATATTTAATTAATGATTTAATGAATATTTAAGTGCTAAAATGTATTGGCTATGAAATGTTGCAAATCTTATAAAAATGATGAAAGGTACAATTCTATTGAGAAGTTATCGTTCTTCCGAAGAAGGGCAACTCTTATGAAGTTAAAAGGTGTTTTGATGGAAAACACCTATTAATAGCATGTATAAATAGAATATGATTTTCTCTTTAGCAAGAGGACGGACGTTATATTTTAAGCTCCATAAGATAAGATATGTTAAGGAAAAGTATGGATTAAGGGAGAGAAATCAGATCTATTTGGTTTTCCGCAACAAATATTTTCAAAGGTAGCTATGGATTAATGTATGCTTTCATCCCTCTTATTGTGAAAATCATGAAGATCAATAATCCCCTATTTTGAATTTCTACATTAAAGAATTACTTTATTGATAACAATAAATTGACAATTTCTATGTCCCATAATTTACAATCTCATTCAAATCAATGGTGTGAGAGAAAAGTATGACAAAATTTTTAAGGGTATTTTGAAGATTTTAAGAGGAGACTAGAACTCTCTCCTACATATACGGCACGTGTAACTCTTTATTTTACACATCATACGTCAATCACTGTTGATTTAGTAATAGTAATGGATACACGATGTGTAGAAACAAATTTACATCGATTCTGTAATTACTAGTAATCCTAGATAGATATAGATACAAATCTGTTAGACTAGTCCCAAATCATTCTTAAAGATGGAAGCATATCTCAGTTTTCAAGAATTAGAATAGGAAGTTAGGGAGATGGACACTAAAAGTGTCAAAAGTTGTGTATAGAGCTCATTTTAGTACCAAAAGTTTTTTTTTTTTAGATCACTTAACTACAATTTTTTTTAAAAAAATGATCATTTAAGTGCCAACTCCAATTTGGGTTGATGTGGCCATATTTTATTAATTTCTCAGTCCTACGTGGCTCGTCGACGTACTTAATCAGCATATAACCTTTAAATAACATCATGCAGACAAGTTATGAGTCATTATTTGCGTGTCAAAAATTGCATATATGGATCGTTTGAGTGTCAATTATTGTTAAAAATGATTACTTAAGTACTAGTCGTTATTGAAAAATGATCACTTAAGTACTAGTTGTTGTTAAAAAATGGTCATTTCAGTGCAAATTTCAATTAAAAAGTTATTATCATGCAATGTTGTTTTGGACGTCGATATAGACTGGATTTTTTTAATGAAAAATGCGTCAAATTATATTAAAATTTTAATTATAAATGTTACGTAATCAATTTGGTTGGAATTTCTTGTCAGAAACAATTAAAGTAATCATTTTTTTTCTCTAATTTGGCACTTAAGTGAGCTAGGAAAAACTCTTGGCACTAATATGAGCGCCGTACGCAACTTTTGGCACTTTTAATGTCAATTTCCTCTAGACTATGGTAGCTAGCCTCACAAGTGGTCTCGGTGCTTGTTGAGTTTAGGATGCCTCTTTTTCCTTCTTCTTTTTTTTTTTTTTTAAGTACAAACGTCTTTCATCTAGAGACATATGTTCTATGTTATATTTCTTAGATAAAATTTAGAAGCCACGTAGGATGCCACGTCTACACGATATCACTATTTAATGGTGACTAAATTACTACATCAAACCACTAGGATTCGCCCTAGTGGCCACCCTTCCAACATGGAAGGGGGAGGTGAGGGGTTCAAATCCCCACCTTCTCAGGGGGGATGGGGTGGGGACGCGTAAGTTTCAAGAGTGGGTTTCGACTCCCACGCCCTGCAAGAGGCAGGGCAAAAGTCTGAGAGTGAGTGTAGAATAGGATTAGAGTAGGACTGACCAAAAAAAAAAAAATTACTACATCAGTGTTTGCATTTACTTTTCCCTTTTTTTTTAGAATCTTCAATTTGAACAAACGGCATTTAATTTAGAGACTAAAATTGCCAAACACCAAAAGAAAAATTTCTATTACGGAGATTAAACAAATTGAAAAAGTACGGGGATTAGTAGTGTGATCTCTTTTTCTTTAGCTTCCTCCATTGATGTAATTGAGGTATGTGTATGTTATAAAATTCACATTTAGACTTTGTTAATTTTGTGAAAAAAAAAATGATTTAAAAAAGATTTTCCTAAAAGTGATTGTTTGCATTGTTAAGAATAAAAAGCTAATAAAAAATATTTTCCAATAATAATTTATATATAGATCTTTTTGTGAACAATGAAAATTTTCTTTGTTTTTTTTTTAAGCGATACAAATAATTTATATGGCGTCTGGTGATTCATAGACAGTGCGTGTGTTGTTTGCTTCTTCCTTCTTTGGGTTATGATCATGGGGAACATCAGAAGCAAACCAAAGTCGATGGAGTAGAGGAGCAACCACGGAATTAGGACGGGAGCAAGTTTTCCATCACAAGCCTTTAATTCTGCTTCTGTCTCTGGTTCCTCTGTTTAAGCATTCGATTCCGTTCCTTGATTCCCTTGGATTTTTCACACATGTTTGATTTTCGGGCAAGGAAAAGAGTTGCTATTAAGTTGAAACGGAGAAGAGAGAGGAACGAGCCATACATTGCTTCACCTAATTATAATATATGGGCTTTCCAGAATCATATTCATTTGTTTACTTCCAAAGCATCTCTATGCCAATTTTCCCAGGAAAGCCAGATCTCCTATCATGGCCTGTTAGAATGAAGATTATGAATTATGAAGACTGGTTCCAAGCACTAGGTCGACGTAATCCTCATGTTAATGAGCAATTTAGTCAGAGTATTTGGATGCAATTATCATGCTAATGAGCGGATCTAGCCATGTGAGCATATCAGCCAGTTTGACTGTTAAAAAAAGAAGAAGAAGAAGCCAATAGTGGTATCGGTCCCCACAACAAGCCGAAAGCCGTTCCATCCACGTTTATGTTGTGTAAGGAGACTCACGTTTGTGGAAGTAATTGCACCTCAGTGCCGTATTTATTACGATGCTGAATTTTCAAGTGTTATATTTAAAGATATTATTAGCAAACTGATGTTATTTCGATATAGAGTGAGGGGATTTTTTGGAAGTCATGTCTATACGTTGGTGTTTGTTGTACTTTTCGTAATTATTGAATAATAGAAGGTTGATCATATTTGATTACCCATTCAACGGGTCAGACACCGAAGTCAACCATCCTTGTCTGGTTCAAGAGCTATCAGCCTCATCTACCATTCCTGTGAGGTATACGTGTAAGAATTTTCCTCTAGTTTGGGCCACATTAATTAAGATTATAATTATCCGTTTTACGGAATTGATCTAATAAAGCGAGATATAAAGTTTCCTAACAGTCAAATATGGGCTTGGCTTGTGTGGGCCGAATTGGGCCCGGCCCGTGATGAGAGGGCCCGTCCAAATTCTATAAATATGCTAAAGGTCCCTCCTTCTAGCCCTCACTTGTTGCAATATACAAGAACAAATACTCTCTCTCTCACATAAGGAACCAAGTGAGAGGCCTACTTATCAAGCCAAGGTATTGAGGGAATAGGGGAGAAGATCTTCAGCGCAATAGACACGGATTGCTATCGCTTAGCTTCAACAAACCATGGATCACAAATCAGGTGCACAAATTTCTGAGCTTCTAGCTATGTCGGTCCTCGGTTGCCGTTTCTACGGCTTACATTTGGTATCAGAGCAAAACATAGACTAGAACTTGGTTGATTTGCCCGTCTTGAAGAATTTATCCGCATGAAACTTGATTTCAACTGTATATTCGGGTTAATCTTGTTGAGCCGAGTCCTTCAGTATCAGTTATGCCTCTCGCCGAACCCAAATCAGCCGCCTATGGCTGTTTCGGACTTGACCCGAGCTCGAAAGGGTTCTGCTTGTTCTTTCGTGTTTTTTGATCCGATGAAAGTGTTTTTTTATTACATAAACAGCTTCTACTCATCAATACGAGAAAAATGGTGGGTATATCGTCGTCAGACGATGCCGGAAACTCCTTCACGCGCCGACACGCGCCCAGGCGGTGCTGGGAGTCGGCGACACGCGCCGCCGCGCGACCTCACGCGCGCGCACGCGCGCACGTGCGAGCCAGCGCGTCCGCCGCCTTAGCTGGCATGACGTCATCCATGACGTCATCCCACCGCCTTAGTCACCGTCTTGGACAGCTGTCTGGATGACGTCATGGTGACGTCACGTAAACCGCCTTACGTGCGATCGACACGTGGCGTGTGACGTCACGTATGACGTCGCCTTGGACCCGACCCGGTTTGACCGGGTTGACCCGACCCGGTTTGACCGGTTTGACCCGACCCGGTTTGACCGGGTTGACCGTTGACCGGTCGGATAGTTGACCGGTCGGACCGTTGACCGGTTCGACCCGTTGACCGGTCGGACCGGCTTCGGGCCGGTTTTCTGGGCGTAGCGCGTGTGGCTCACGCGCCGCACACTCTCTAGCGGCGCGTGAGGGCGCGTGTCATGTGTGTTTGGCGCGTGGATCATATGTACGTGCTCGTATGTGAATTTCCTATCTTGTGGTATGATTATTTACATGTTTTAATGTTTTTAAGGATATGTAAATGCATGTGAAACCCTAAGGTATGTGATTTTAAGGGTATTTTTGGCGTATTTTTCATGTATTTCTCTATGGTTTTGGAAATACAATTGCATACTTATGATTATATCATCACTTGAGGAATATGTGTGGTGTTGATTTATTATTAGCATGTATTAATGAACAGAGCAATACAATTAGCATGACTTGTGATTTTAGTGACATATAGCCCTTGTCATCAAGTCTAAAATCACTTTTGAAAGGTGAATGTGAGTCATAAAGTTATATCCCTGATATGAGAAAGTTTCAATGATTCAGTTGGGTTGTGACCGCCAAAGTGGCACACTTGATTGAATTTAAGAAACGTCGGTCTTGTATTATGAAGGGATGTCTCCTGTTCTAATGCATGGTCATACTCCCAAAGGAGGTAATTGTGTATTAGTTCATGGAGGGATGCATGTACAGCATATGGTTAAAAAAGTGACTAACCTTAGTGGTTCATACACCCAAAGGTGGTGACTTCGCGAAAGGTTAGAATATATTTTTATGGACCGCTGTCATGTGAAGAGTATACAATTGCATGTCATGTATTCTGCCCAAAGGTGTTTATATGATGATGTATGTAGCTCTTGAGATGTGTGTTAAGCACTCACATGATGCTAATTACATGTATTGCTTGTCAAATCAGTCACCTTCTCTGTAAATGGCAATTCCATTGCTATTGAGGTACTTACTGGATCAAACTTCAAGATATGGAGAGAGGATTTTCAGTTTGGGATGGAGTTGGCAGATGTTCATGTTGCTCTCACTGAGAATAGGCCGGCAGACCTTACTGATGCTAGTACAGAAGTCCAGAAAGTGCGTTTTGCTGCATGGGAAAAGAGTAACAGAATTTGCTTGCTCATTATGAAAAGGTCAATTCAGGAGCATTTGTTGAGTGGCTTGCCATCTGACTGTACTGTTAAGGATATGATGGAAGCCTTGGAGGCTAGGTATCGTGTCTCTTCCAATGCTGAGATTGGTACACTTATGCAATTGCTGTTTAATATGAAATATGATGGTTCGACTGGAGTTAGAGATTATGTGCTGAAAATGGTAGATCTTCAGTCAAAACTTCGAATTCTTCAGGTTGATATTCCTGAAACTTGCATAGTGCATCAGGCATTGAATACTCTTCCTCCTGACTTTGGAATTATCAAGACAAACTACAGTTCGCAAAATGAGGCTTGGTCAATCAATGACCTCATAGTCAGAGTGGTGGCAGAGGAAGAGAAACTGAAGAAAGAAAGAGGGCATCTTGCCTTGTATGCCTCTAGTTCTGCCAGCAGAAAGGGTAAGTGGATTGCACATCCTAGAGGAAATCCTAAAGCTATAGGTGTTTTTAACAATATAGCTCCCAAGAGAGGAAATCCTGAAGCTGCTGGCCCCTCCACTTCTATGGCTCCTAGAAAGGCACCTTTTAAAAGGGAAGGTGTTCTTTGCTACTTTTGTAGGAAGAGGGGACACATAAAGAAACACTGTGATAAATATAAAGCTTGGTTGTCTAGAAATGAGCATAAAGGTAATGGTTCTTTGGCACTTGTTTGTGAATCCAACCTATCTGAAGCCCCATCCAGTTCTTGGTGGCTAGATAGTGGTGCAACTAATCATGTTGCGTTTACCATACAGGGATTCACAAACAGAAGGATGCCAAATCAGGATGAATCAAAGCTCACTGTGGGAAACAATGAAAAGATCGACGTTGAGTTCGTGGGAGATGTCTTTTTGGTGTTAGAAACTAGTTTTAATATGATATTAAGAAACACTTTTTATGTACCTTCCTTTAGACGGAACTTAGTTTCCGTATCTTGTTTGGATAAGTGTGGTTACTCTTTTGAAATAAAGAACAGTACTGTATCTATGTTCTTTAGCTCAAATAAGGTTGGGTGCTGCATCATGTCCAATGGATTGTACAGTTTGTGTTTATCTCCCAATGATATATACGTCGCTAATACTGTTGAGAATATTGTTCCCAAAAGACCTCTACCTAAGGAACAGTCTTATACATTGTGGCATAAACGACTAGGTCATATATCTAAAGAAAGAGTAGAAAGGCTGATAAAGACAAACATCCTGCCTACTCTTAAAAGTGACCTAGAAACTTGTATAGACTGTTGTAGAGGAAAGATGACTAAGATAAAGAAGAAAACCGCAGTTCGAAGTTCTGGATTACTAGAAGTCATTCACACCGATATCAGTGGACCCTATGCTGCAACCTTGTGTAGAAAAGTTTATTTCATCACGTTTATTGATGATTATTCTCGATATGGTTACCTTTTCCTGATTAAGGAAAAGTCTGAATCCCTTGACAAATTCAAGACTTTTCGGACTGAAGTTGAGAAACAGTTAGGAAAGGTAATAAAGGTGGTTAGATCTGATCGAGGAGGAGAATATTATGGTAGACATGGCAATGTTGGGCAAATTAAAGGACCATTTGCTAAATACCTAGAGGATTCTGGGATAGTAGCTCAGTTCACTATGCCTGGAAGTCCTGAACAGAATGGTGTGGCTGAAAGGCGCAATCGTACTCTCATGGATATGGTAAGGTGCATGATGAGTAGGACTCATTTGCCTGTTTTTTTATGGGGTGAGGCTTTAAGAACAGCCCTTTATATATTGAACCGTGTTCCTACTAAAGCTGTTGCATCGACTCCTTTTGAGTTATGGACTGGACGCAAACCAAGTTTGAATCATTTCAAGGTCTGGGGATGTCCTGCAGAAGTAAGATTGTATAATCCAACATTGGGTAAGTTGGAGGCTAAAACCACTCGATGTTGCTTTGTATCTTACTCAGAACATTCAAAGGGATATCGTTTTTATAATCCAAGTGGAGGAACAAGGATTGTGGAATCACAAACAGCCAAGTTTCTAGAATTTGATGTAGCCGAAGAGCATGATTGCTCACAAATCAGTGAACATGACAACTTGACTGGACCTGCTATGACTATCTCCTTGCCTATGCAGACGATTATGGAGCCTATTGTGCCGCAAACTGAACCTGTTAACACTGAAGATCCTATTGTTGAAGCGGCCACAGATGAAGTCCTTCAAGTTCCTCAGGCTCAAGATGAGCTTATAGTGGCTCCACTTAGGAGGTCTGCTAGGGAAAGGCGTTCAGCTATACCACCGGACTATATAGTCTTTTTAGGAGAACATGATTACGATATAAGTTGCATTACAGATCCAGCAACTTATTTGGACGCTGTTTCCAGTCCTCAATCAAATTTATGGTTGGATGCAATGAGAGATGAGATGCAATCTATGAAATATAATGGTGTTTGGGAGCTTATTGAATTACCAGAAGGTTATAAACCCATAGATTGCAAGTGGGTTTATAAGACCAAAAGAGATTCGAAAGGAAAGATTGAGAAATTTAAAGCCAGACTTGTGGCCAAGGGGTTCACTCAGAGAGAAGGGATAGACTATGAAGCAACATTTTCTCCAGTTTCTTCTAAAGACTCCTTCAGAGTAATCATGGCGTTAGTAGCTCATTTTGACATGGAATTACACCAGATGGACGTCAAAACTGCTTTTCTAAATGGAGATCTTGATGAGGAGGTTTATATGGTGCAACCAGAAGGTTTTACAGCAAATGATTCAGATAAGTTTGTATGTAAACTGAAGAAGGCTATTTATGGTCTCAAACAAGCTTCTAGACAATGGTACTTGAAGTTTCACAATGTTGTTACATCTTTTGGTTTTATTGAGAACAAAGTGGATCAATGCATATACTGCAAGGTCAGTGGGAGGAAATTTATTTTTCTCATACTTTATGTGGATGACATTTTGCTTGCAAGTAGCGATATTGGATTGCTACGTGAAACAAAGCAAATGTTGTCAAAGAATTTTGACATGAAAGACTTAGGCGAAGCATCTTTCGTTCTTGGCATTGAAATTCATAGGGATCGTTCTCGTCGTGTGTTAGGTTTATCTCAAAAGGCATATGTTGATCGTATTTTGGAGAGATTCAACATGCAGGATTGCAAGTTAGGAAACGTTCCTGTAGTTAAGGGTGACAAGCTGAGTCTCTCACAGTGTCCTCGTTCAGATTTTGAGAAAAACCAAATGAAGGATGTGCCTTATGCTAATGCACTTGGAAGTATCATGTATGCTCAAGTTTGCACCAGACCAGACATTGCTTTTGTAACAGGGCTTTTGGGCAGATATCAGTCGAATCCGGGACACGATCATTGGGTTGCTGCCAAAAAGGTCTTGAGATACTTAAAAAGGACAAGAGATTATATGCTGATTTATAAATATGTCCATGATTTGCGATTGTTGGCATATTCAGATGCAGACTTTGCTGGTTGTGAGGATGATAGGAAGTCGACAACAGGATATATATTCATGTTAGCAGGAGGGGCAGTATCGTGGAAAAGTGAGAAACAGAAATCTATATCTTCCTCTACCATGCAAGCGGAGTTTATAGCATGTTTTTCAGCTGCTACTCAAGCAATTTGGCTTCGGAACCTCATCAGAGAATTAACGGTTTTTGATTTTGTGGACAGGCCCATGCAGTTATATTGCGATAACAATTCTGCCGTGTTATTTGTTAATAACAACAGAAGTCTAAAAGGGTCTAAGCATATGGAGGTCAAGTTTTTGAGCATAAAGGAAATGGTACAGAATGGTGACATTGTGGTAGAGCACATTCCCACAGACGATATGTTGGCAGACCCACTGACTAAAGGCCTACGCCCTTGTGTATTTGATCGACATGTCATGAACATGGGCTTAGGAGAATCAGTGGATAATATCGTCTAGTGGGAGCTATTTCAGGTTTGCTCTAATAAAGTTTAAGTCTGCATTTTGTTACTTTTTGTAACATTTCGATATATGTCAACTCCTTTTGTATAAATGGTTATTGAGTTGTGTACATATATATAAAGAAAATCTCAAGGTACTGTGTAAATCTTGAGTAAAGGCTAGGGGCATCCAGTTGTTAGCCTTGTGCATATGTCTCAATTACACATAAAGAAAAGGTTAACCATAAAGATAAGACATATGTGGGTTCATAAGAACCATAAAGATATTCTCTAGTGCCACATCCAGTTTTCTGTGACACTTAAGGTAAGAGAATGGTGACCGACAAATGGGATAACACATAAGGTAAAACTCTTTATGAGGTGTTATCGATTTGCCACACAACCATATTAAATCCATATCAGTAAAGTTGATAGCATTTGTGACCATGGAAGGCTCTGTATATGCATATACAGTTACCGCCATGATCCGGTGTTAGAGACTTTATGGGATCGGATTGACTGCAGAGGATTATCTCTAGATCAACATAAAGGTGTGCACATACAGTATGATCTCAATTAATATAGCCCAAGTGGGAGAATGTAAGAATTTTCCTCTAGTTTGGGCCACATTAATTAAGATTATAATTATCCGTTTTACGGAATTGATCTAATAAAGCGAGATATAAAGTTTCCTAACAGTCAAATATGGGCTTGGCTTGTGTGGGCCGAATTGGGCCCGGCCCGTGATGAGAGGGCCCGTCCAAATTCTATAAATATGCTAAAGGTCCCTCCTTCTAGCCCTCACTTGTTGCAATATACAAGAACAAATACTCTCTCTCTCACATAAGGAACCAAGTGAGAGGCCTACTTATCAAGCCAAGGTATTGAGGGAATAGGGGAGAAGATCTTCAGCGCAATAGACACGGATTGCTATCGCTTAGCTTCAACAAACCATGGATCACAAATCAGGTGCACAAATTTCTGAGCTTCTAGCTATGTCGGTCCTCGGTTGCCGTTTCTACGGCTTACAATACGCTCTCTGAAGATTTATCTTCTCCACAAATTTTGGGGAATCAACACAAAAAGAGAGGCAAATCGACGCGTTGATCGAGGGAAATTGAGCCATGAGCAGCCCCCGCACAGAACGGAGGCTGGAATTGCCAGAACAAGACAAGACCAATCTTGATAAGACCATCAACACCAGCCAGAGAACGGTCAAGGAACGAAGGTTGGGATTATCGAAATTAGACCAGAGCGCCAAATTCAAGAAATCTGCTCGAGTTCGGACGACAACCATCGACGGCGGTAGTGGCGACTTTCTGGAAATTGTCGATGAATTCACTGGGATCCATTCGGCCGGAGTAGGAGGAGAAAGGGGAAAAGGTCTCGGCTATGGCAATGAAAATAAAGGCAGCCCCCGTGGAGCTGGATTCTCGCAGATTACTTTCTTTCCAAATCACTTGAAATTGCCAAGACGGGTATATAATTTTCTCTACTATCGAATGAGACACATGTAGTAATATAAAAAAGTTTATTCTCATCTTCGTCTTACTAATCTGTTGATATGTTTATCACATAAGAATTCATAATTCCTTAAAGCTTGATCGTTCTCACATGATTTTCTTGAAATTTATGCTGGTTTAAAGACGTGCGTGCAATTGGATTATCGGAAATGTTTCAATAATTGACTGAAGAATTAACTTCTATAGATGGGCAACAATTTGAAAAGATAAACACAAAATATTACAATTTCTATTATTTTTATTTTTATTTTAAATTGTGCAGCCAAAGAAAATCTCTTGGACCTACCCAACACCACCAAACCCTAAATCGTGCCATTTGTCTTGTTGCTTAATTGATGAACTATCAATTTATCACACAACGACGCACCATGACTTTTACTAGTGTCAATGACCTTTTACAAAATCACCAAAATTTAAATAGAATAATTTCAACAAAATAAATTAACCTAGGATAGACAAAGTTGGGTTTGGGCATTGGGGGATTTTCAACTCAGAAATTGAAGGTCACTTATTGAAATATCACTAATTACGTGTGAATAATTTTTGGCAGGACCACCTACATAGGCCAAAGTCCTAAAGTTAGTATGTCATGAGGCTTAAATGATATTGTATGGGCATCCGAGTAGCTAAGCCTTTGTGTTCATGCCCTTGAATTTTAAAATAAATAAATTAATTAGGATCATGTCGAAAACAATTCCTCTAGTCGGATCTTTAATTGGTGAATAACAAATATGGTTATCACCTGAGTATAGGGATGTCCACGTCTATAATCCATCAATTCAAAATCTAGCTCCAATTAGGAATGGACAAAAGTATGACTCAATTAGATTTGCTAATACTACCACTAGTCTATCAAAAATAAGAATTCAAATCATTATATTATGTTCTATAAAGCATGAAGGCAGTTAACCCATATGGTAGTCAGCAAGATTTAAGTCCTCCAATTGAATGCTGGGAGTTTATCCCTAGTTCATCACTTATCAGAAAAGGTACTTCAGTTGGATTTTAGTTACAAAAGACTATAGTTTTTCACCTCATAATCAGATTGCAAGAAATAGGGTCATGTGTTTTTCCATCTCTCAGAGAAAATGTCCTCCAATTATGCCTCTTATTGGTGGTGCCAGACATTAACAGTCGGTGATATTCACCCCCCGTAACTCACCAATTAAAACGTGGCCAAAAAAAAAAAAAAAAACTCTACCAATAAAAGGTATGAGTGGAGAAAAATATAGTCCAAATATATTATACCATCTATGTATTTATTAGTCTTGCATAATCGTCTCACTCTCAAGAAACCATTCCCATTCTGCTCCCTCAATCCATGGCAAGTAACTTGGTTTCTCTTTTTTTCTGGTGATATATCCTATCCTCCTCGGTGGTCGAAATTCTTCAGCCACCACCGCTCGAGTTAAAGTATTTCCCGAAGGTACGTACGTGATTAAGCAATAAGTCTCGGAATGGTTCAGTTTTCTTTGCTTTTTTTTTTCTCCCTTCCTTTTTCGGCTGACCGCAATTATCTTGGGGTTAACAAGTTTGATGATGTTTTTTGCTCCAGGGATTTCGCAGATTACAACTGCAGGAACCTTTTCACTGCAGAAAGTCGGATGAACGAATATACTTTAAGGTCCGAGTCGTCCCAGCCCCGAAATTCGAATTGCCACCGCCACCTGACGATGGGTTCACTTGGAGGAAGTACGCTCAGAAGGAAAATCGTGGAGCCATGTATCCAAGGTGAGTTCAGAGGCGATCAGTTCTCTAATTCTCAAGTCTTGAAGCTCCATCATCCCAAAGATTCACCAGAACATTATTCCTTTGTTCAAAGTAAACCCCCTTCAATAATCTTGCCTTTCACACTCTTAATCCAAATTCATCCCCAGCATGTTACATTGGTGGACTTGAGATGAGCCACATCCTTGAAAAAGTTAAAAGGAAGGAACTTCCATTTTCCTCATATGGAAAGTTAGTCTCGAGAAGACTCGATGAAAGACGTCATCATTTAGCAGCATAATCATTTTCGTCGTGTCAATCATCATCCTATACTCGATGGTCTGTTTCATAGTCAACCATCTCTTTCTCATGTCTTAATCGACTAAAAACGATTTCAGTTATTAATGGTTAGTTCAGTTTGACAGCTTCTTATGTTGCTATCACTTTTCTCTTCGTTAGCCTACTAAAGTTTGACATATAATTGAGCACTTTGGAGGTTGCTTGGCTATAAGTGCACACAAGTTTTATTATGTTTCCTTTGTCCTTTATATCTAGCTGTCATTGATATTTTTCCCACACTTCATATTCAGGAGCCACGATAGGTGCGCAGGTGCACTCATGGGAATGTCCAAGGTTGTTTGGCTAGAAAGCGAGTGCAAAGATCTATGACGACCCCGCTCTCTTTGGAATCACGTGCCGCAGAGGGCATACGTGCAATCCCAAACTTCAGAGGTCCCTTCACTCTCTTTTCCTCTCAATAAGGCTCGAGTCCCTATAAATTTGTAGAGTTGGTGATGCGATGAGTAGATACAAAGGTAAGTAGGGAATACTTAAGATCAATAATACTTCTTAGAAAGGTCCGTTATTTCGATAAATCTATGGATATGACCAAAATCTCAATAACTTAATGTCACACCTTGAGCAATGGAGATACAGATTGAGAGAACAGAGAAAAATTGAGTAATGGATGGAACGCTCATCCCTAATTGCTATGCCTTTTGAAGAAGGGGAAGCGCACATCCTTGATATGCATTCTCCATCATTTTCCTGCCAATTTACATGGTGGTTGTGTACTTTTGGTTGGAGAGAAATCAAGTCTTGATGATTCTTTTCTCGATTCAGCAGATTGGAAGAGGGAGCACAGGGATATCGAAGGGGCGCCACCGCATCATATGGTAATCAGAATCTCACAAAATAAACTAGAGAGAGAGAGCCCACAGGTTCAGCCGCCATTCAGTCAAACCCACAGGGTTTTGACCAGCCAAGCTTCGAAGAAGATGCCTCCTCGTATCCGGCCAGTGGGATGCCCAGAGCAAAAGAAAAAAGCCTTGCGCGACACGCTACCCTTTTCTCTTCCTCCTTCCTACCCTTTTCTTTCCCCTCCCCTCCCTCCATAATCGATCCTCCCTCCCTCATCACCTCCCTTTCTCTCTCTCTCTCTCTGTGTTGGAGATCAGAACATAACCGGAGCCATCCGAGGAGGCCGAACCCCACTTTGATTTTACCCCTGTTTTCTTCTTTCTGCGGAAGCGATGGCCTCACCGTCCGCCGGCACGGGGAGCTTGGACCCTCCAGCGAGCTCCTTCTCATCCCTCCTCGCCTCCGCACTGGAGGACGGCCCTTGCCGTGGGTCCGGCGTTCCCAAGTTCAAGTCCATCTCCCCGCCCTCCCTGCCGCTTAGTTCCCCCCCTGCGAGCCCCTCTGCTTTCCTCACCTTTCCGCCTGGTCTCAGCCCTGCCAATTTCTGGGACTGCCCTCGATTGTTTAGCGATTCCGAGGGATCTACTCCTGTCTCTCTCTCCCCCTGCAGCAAGTCCTCCGACAGTTACCAGCAGATCCCTAAAGGGGAAGACGCAAATTACTCTACCGTCACTTGGCAGACCAACGCCGAGCAGCAGGTATGTCTACACTTTCTTTATATGCTCATCCCCCTTCCCTTTGCCTCACGATTATCGCTCCATCAAACGAGATGATTCCCGTCCTTCTGACGATAATTATCAGTCTCAGGCTCAGTCCATGCGAAAGCAGAGGAGTTCTGACGATGGTTACAACTGGAGGAAATACGGCCAGAAGCAGGTGAAGGGGAGCGAAAACCCCAGGAGCTATTACAAGTGCACTTTTCCTTGTTGCCCTACCAAGAAGAAGGTCGAGAGATCTCTGGATGGCCAGATTGCGGAGATTGTCTACAAGGGAAGCCATAACCACCCTCAGCCTCGGGCCACCCAGAGATCCTCGGCGTCCTCCGCCTCCTCCGTGCCGTCTCATGCAGTCCCGGTCTATAATCCCGCCACCCCCGAAATCAATGACCCTGCTTTTTCTGCACATGGCTCCTCTCAAGTAGACTCTGCAACCCCAGAAAACTCTTCCCTTTCGGTTGCCAACAATGAGCCAGATCCCAAAAGATGGTAAGTTGCTGGCTGGATGGAGTTCTGTTTGTTTGTATGCAAATTGAAGTTTGTTTATGTTACAATTGGATGGTTTTGATTTGCTCCATGGTCCCTGATTCATTTCATTCCTTAATTATTAGGAAGCAAGAGGGTGAGAATGGAGGGATTTTAGCTCCTGGAAGCAGAACGGTAAGAGAACCAGTAAATTCGTGGAGTCGAAAATAATTATGAGGCACACGCCATTATTGCTTTCTGGCCTATGTTTTCCTCTAATAGGGTACAAGTTATAGTTATTTGGACATGCATACTTAAATAAATATAATTATGAAGCTTTGTGACGAGGTGGTTCAATCACAAAACTCCATTCTATCCTACTTTTGTACTATTTATTTTTTATATAGGTGTTAAAGATTGTCATGGAGCGCTTGCTAAAACTCATTACTTTTTGTCTCCAGCTTTATCATAAAGCTGTTGCGCGGATCTTTTCTACCACCTCAATCAACATCTTATTTGCTAAATTCAACAATCAGATGCTATGGCCTTCTTTATTTATTTATTTATTTGAAAAAATTTCTTCTCTCTCAAAGTTGCAGGCGACTCATCCTCGGCCACTGCCAAATCAAATCTTAAGTCACTAGAAATCTGCACATCTTTTTAAAACTATTTTATCCAATTTGGAACTCTGGCTCTATTATTTTTATTTGCCGAAAAATATGTGAATAGATATGAGATAAACAATGAAAATAAACCATACAAGAGATTACATTGTTAGTTTGACCGATCAATAATCTACGTGGAGAGTGGCAGAAAAATTTAACAATAATCAGGCGATACAATGGAGATTACAATCACTCCACCTCTCAAGTGTTTGCTAACCCCCGATTTTGCACACTTAAACTCACAAACTAGCACTCTAAGACTTATCTATTCATTTTGAATAACATAGAGAAATAACAGGAAATTTATTGAGATGTTTCTGGCAGCTTAATCTTCTCATCAGATGAAAATACAACTCAACTACATAGCGAATTTAGGGTATAACACGTGCCCCAAAATAAATAGATAAATAAATAAAAACCACTGAGCATGTCCCAATTGCCCGGCCAGGTGGGCTATGGGCAAGGAGTCCACCTTCTGGCCGGGTGAACGACGGGCAAGACCTCCAGGCAGATCAATCTGACATTGGGCACGGTCCGCGTGGACTCAAGTTATTATTTCAACACTATCAATATCATTTACATAGTGAATGTACTAACTTTGTTGTAATTGCCTACTGCTTCAGGATAAATCGATCTCTGATCAGCCTGTCGCTAGTTCAGTTGATACATCCCTTAGTTTGGGTTTGGGCCCCTGTTCTCATGCGGCTGGAGATCAGAAAGGTAGCTTTCATTCCTCAAAGAATTGTTACATGTTAAATGATTTGGGGAGAAGATCTGCAACATGACACTGATATAACCTTACCCATTCAAATTCAACCTTGGTTTGTCCTAAAAGATGAGTTTTCTAGTAATCTTTGTTTAGACAATGGCATATTGCTAAGCTGGAGGTGACTAAAGAGATGAGAGTTTTTCTTTGCTTGCGAGATTGCTATCTCGATGCTTCGTCAATAATATTGCATTTATATATGCATCGTATTACTATTGTAGATGGCATTAAGTCTAGAACTAGAACTGCTGCTATTTCCAAAGAAGCACTTCTTGTGTATTGGGATTTACTTTGGGCTAAAATGGGCTCTCTCTCTGAACTGATCCATAGTTAATAAATGGGTTGACCGAGTGATTTCATTTATGGTGAAGAAAGGAACTGACTTTGGCTTTCTATTTTCAAGTTGTCTACTTTGATAAGTGTAGCTGTATTATCATGAAATGTGTTTGACAAATTGTGGAAAAAAAAGTTTTTTATATCCCGGGGCAGATTATGAATAATGATTGTGCCTTTGCCTCATGAATTTTTTTTCTATACAGAACTCGAGACGTTCTTGGAAGGGCCTCACACAAAGCCAGGATATGTCACGAACAAAGGATCATTGCTGAGTGTTCTGAAAAAAGAAGAAAATGCAACGGTGTCAAGTGAAGCAGAAAAACTAGTAGCCATGCAGAAGCAAAGAGCAGAAAGTGATTTTGTGCCAATGCAAAGCACTCGAGATACAGAGACTGAACTATTTCCCTGTTCTCATGCTGCTGAAGATCAGCAAGGTAGCATTTATTCTTTAAAGATTCGTTACATTTCAAATAATTTGGGGAGAAGATTTGCAACATGGCACTAATATAACCTTAAGCCCATTCAATTTCAACCTTGCTTTGTCCTAAAAGATGAGTTTTCAGTACTTTTTGTTTAGACAATAGCATATTGCTAAGCTCAAGAGCAGTAAAGAGATGAGAGCTTTTCTGTGCTTGCGAGATTGCCATCTCGATGCTTCTATCAATAATATAGCAATTATATATGCATCAAATAACTATTATAGATAGCATAAAGTCTAGAAGTGCTGCTATTTCCAAAGGAGCATTTCTTGTGCATTGGGATTTATTTTGGGCTAAAACAGCCTCTTTCTCTCTGAACTGATCCAAAGTCAATAAATAGGGAGACCAAGCGATTTTGTTTATAGTAAACTGATTTTGTTTTTCTGTTTTCAACTTGTCCACTTAGATCAGTGTAGCTGCATTATCATGGAATGTGTTTGACAAATTGTGGAAAGAAAAGTTTATATATCGCGGGGTACATTATGATAATGATTGTGCCTTTTCCTCATGGATTTGTTTCTATACAGAACTCGAGCCGTTGTTTGGGATTGATTTGCTTCACACAAAGGCAGGCTATGTCACGAACAATGGATCTCTGCTGAGTGATCTGAAAGAAGAAGAAAATGCGACTGTGTCAAGTGAAGCAGAAAAACTAGTAGCCATGCAAAAGCAAAGAGCAGAAAGTGATTTTGTGCCAATACAAAGCACTCGAGATACAGAGACTGAACTATTTCCCTGGATAATGAAAAAAGATGCTGATCCTCATGCTACTTTGGGAAAAGCTCATTCTTATTCATCACACTCGGAGTCGGAAGTTGGTTCACATTGCTTAGAATCAGAATCTGAAGACACTCATGAGAAGATGAAGATTCGAGCAAGTCCAGAATATCATAGGAGAGAAACATTGGAAAGTGCAGTTTTGCAAATGCGGAACACTGCAGAGCCAGAGGTTGAACCCTTTTCCTTGGAAGTAAACGAAGACATTGCTTCTGACGAAGTTCATTCATATTCCTCAGAACAAGAATCTGAAGCTGATTCATATTGCTCGGGACCGGAATATGAAGTTGGGGATAAAAAGGAAAGTTCTTCACATGCTACTTTGGATGATGCCGATGCCTTAATTGATATGTTAGGTGGCGGTGGAAAACAAGAAGGGAGATCATCAGAAGGATGGGGTGCAATTAAATATGACTCTATAGTTGACCATCTCATTAAGTCCATAAAAAGATCTAACATTGAAAAAATTGGAATATATGGCAGAAACGAGGTTGCAAAAGCTATTGTCATTGAAGCTTTGAAGGAATCTGCAATTTTGAGAAATCTATTTGATAGAGTCATCTGTGTTACTGTTCCTCTGAACTGCGACATGGAAAAGGTGGAAAAGGAGATTGCTGGACAAATATCTTCTAATTTAACTGAAGCCAATGCAGTTGATATGCCACATTCGGTGGTGAATGCATTGGAAGGCCTCAAGTTTTTGCTCATTCTTGTTGGCGTTAACCAACACATGAAGCTAGAGACATTGAGGATTCCTGAAGCAACACCACCAGTTGGAAGCAAGATAGTCTTTGTGACTGGATCAGGACAATTGTGCGATGAAATCGAAGTGGATAAGAAAATATGCTTGGATGATCTGTTGCTGTATGAATTATTTCGTCAGAATGTGGGTGAAGTTGTTTATTATTCTAAAAAAGCCCTAGCTAGAGAAATAGTTAGGATGTGCAGGCCATATTCACATGCTGTTATTCTAGTGGCGAGGGCACTGCAAAATGTTGATGACATTTTAATCTGGAAACATGCGCTTGAAAGACTGAATGTTCGACCTACAAGTCATGAAGCAGGTATAGAAGCTCTTATGGTTAATGTATTAAGATTCTGCATTGACCAACTAGAAGATGATAAAACTAGAAGATGCTTGAAAAATCTTGCTCTTTGTAACAATTACCATGAGATTGCATCTGAGTTTGCCATAGGCCTATGGGTCAAGGATGGTATCGTAGACGCCCATGATGAAGGCCAAAAAGTTCTAAAAAATCTTGTCAATGCTAGCCTGCTCGAAGTTGATGAGAATCAGCAATTCTTGAAGTTTCAAGACCAGGATCAGGATATATTAGTGAACTTAATATTTCAGCGCGAGGAAAATCGTGTGTTTCTGATGCGGGGTGGCTTGGATTTGATAGAGCCACCAGAGGTTGAGGAATGGGAGAGTGCAAAAGAGATATGTTTGATGCATACTGCAATTTCTGAGCTACCGAAGGAACCAAGGTGCCCTTCACTTTCGTCGTTATATCTGCAAAGAAATTACAAGCTGAGAAAGCTTTCTTCTTCATTTTTCAATCAGATGCCTGTTCTAGAAGTATTGAATCTGTCTAGAACCCGCATTCGGTGTTTGCCGGAGTCCATATCTCAACTTGTCAACCTCAAAAGACTCTTCTTGAATGATTGTGTCCTTTTGAGATCGATATCGCCAGCAGTTGCAGGCCTCAAGCGGCTGGAGGTATTTGATCTTGAAGGGACGAAGATTAAGAATCTTCCCAGGGAAATTGAATGTTTAATTAATCTGACTTGTTTGGGGATCTCAATTTCTGGAACTGAACCTTTTAGTGACTCTAAAACAGTGATTCCTCATGGGGTAATATCTTCTCTATTACACTTGGAAGAACTGAATCTCGATGTGGATGCCAATGCTGAATGGTGGGATACATATGCTGAAGGTGTTTTATCTGAAGTTTGCAACTTGAAAAGGTTAAGCACTTTCAAGTTCTCCTTTCCTACATTGGAACTTTTGAGGCAATTTAATCAGCTAAGGAAATCAATGGAGCATCCATCTTTAACTCAATTCAGATTTTGTGTTGGTAATCATGCTAGCCGCATCATGAATCGGCTACCTTCAGATATTGAATTCGAGCTGGAACAGTGCAACCGATTCTTGAGGTACACAAATGGTGATGGTGTCTTCACGGATATTAAGGACATCCTGCAACAATCAGATGCTTTTTTCTTAGAAAGGCATGCTAATCTTAAGAAGCTGTCTGAACTAGGGATGGATAGCATGGACCAACTCAAGTGGTGTGTTCTGGGGGAGTGTAATGAGCTTGAAGTGCTCGTGGATGCATCTGATACCCTTCTTCAAGAGGCTTTAACTGAATCTCACTGCAAAAGCTTCTGTCTTGAATCGCTAGAGTTTTTGTATGTGTATTACATGAGAAACTTGAGAACCATTTGGAAAGGCTCAATGCAGAAGAAATGTTTATCTTCTCTCAAGTTGTTGACATTGTGTAAATGCCCTGAGTTGACAGTTATTTTCTCAAGCGAGATGCTTGATAATCTCAACAATTTGGAAGAGGTCACTGTTGAGTACTGCCCAACCATCAAAAGCCTAATTAACTGCCAAACTTCTACCGGCAAAGTTTGTGAGATGTCTTATTTCCTTCCTAGTTTGAAGAAGTTGTCCCTCCATTATGTACCTGAACTTTCCAGTATATCCTTTGGGCTACCGATTGCACCAAGGTTAGAAAGGTTGAGTTTTTACAACTCCCCGAGTCTCAAGTCTCTTTTGACTGATGAAGTTTCCAGTGAGCATTTGAAGAAAATCAGGGGGGAGAAGAGTTGGTGGAAGGACTTGGAATGGCGTGGCCATAAGCCCGATCATTTGGACGGTATTTTCGTCCCAATCAACGCATGCGATGTCCCTTGACTCTGTGTGCGTGTGTGCACATGCGAGTCTGACTGCTGCAGCTTCAGTTGCTTAATGACTATCGTATCGAGTCAGTATTGCTAGTTTAACTTTGATAACTCCTGCCTAACTAACGGCAGGCCTTACTAACTGGCTTTTCTGTGGTTTATAAGTTTCTTCCCACTGTTTCTTTCCTGTCGTTTGGTTGAAATACTGGACGGGCCTTGAATGGCCATCATCAGTTTGGTTAAGTATTGATAAATAGTGGAATCGGAGATCTGCACTTAAGAGGAAATTTTTCACTGCGTGTTGGACTTTGCTAGAAGCAATCAACTGGACATTATAATGCCAAACCTTGGTATGGCGCGGTACGGAATGCAGAAGAGCTTTCGATTCTGCTTGTCTAGCCAAATTGGTTAGAAGCTTGCATTCCATTCACAAACGAAAGTGTCTCACTTCCTGTTATTACAACTGAGAGTCGAGTCTCTTAGTCAGAAACTTATTCACTCTGCTAAGTCTTTGTCTGCTCACTAATCTCGGTAGGCAACAGCCACAAAAGAATTTTTCTCATTAGCAATCCATAACCTTATTGGCTATTAGACGTGTGATTTAGTGATTTTCTCTAAGAAACTAAGCGACACTTGTACGTGACTAGTACCTCTTTCATATCAGAAAACGTAACTCTCAATGTACAACTGGTAATTTCCACCAGTGGTCAGTCATTAGCATTCCACAAGACAGAATTACTTTCAACTTATTTTTAATGGTTAATTTATATATACAAGTACATGATTTTCATCGTCGGTAAATCATGTAAAATGATGAGAGCATGTGATGATGAGAGCTCTTTCACGGTGACTGGTATATTTCTATATTAGAACGGCAAGTTTCAACCATCAGTAATACATGTCCATGTATTTAGCATGCTCTGATGGAAAAAGAACTTCCAAACTATTAGTGATTTCAATATGTGATCTGAAGGAGTGGCCACAGCGCACGGCCTGGCATGGGCCCGGTTTTTCTTTAAGTGGTTTAATTTTTTAAGGAAAATTTCAAAAAAGTTAGGATTGATTTTCTTTTCAAAATACTAAAACAATAGAAAAAAATAATAATAAGAGATAAGTATAGTAAAAGTCCTAAAACTTGTTTTGAAAGCGCATTTAAGTTTTAAAAACTTTCAAAAAGTGCAAATTAAGTCATAGAACTGATCGCGAATGTGCAATCGAATTTTAAAACTTTCAAAAAATGCAATCAAATTTTAAAATTTGTCATAAAAATACAGTTGAATCCTAAAATTTTCAAAAAGTGTTATTAGCGAAAGGACACTTAATTTGACAATCTTGACAAGTTTTATGATTTGATTGCATTTTTCGAAAATTTTATAACCCAATTGCACTTTCGTAACAAATTGGATGATTTAATTGTATTTTTTGAAAGTTTTAACACTAAATTGCGCTTTGTTGACAAGTTATAGGACTTTTAATGCACTCATCACAAAAAATAATTGAGGAAAACTTTCAACCATCCTCTCATCTTATTTTGTCAATGACAAGAAATGGCACTTCTACTATGAGTGGTGAAGTAGAATGTTAGCATGCCCGTCTTCTACCTTCTTCAACATCTTGTACATTGAATTCCTAGGTTCTTACTACGGAGAGAGAGTTTTCGGCGTGCCTTCCGTATGCCATGTATTGGACCTCGTGATCTTAATGCTTGAGTAGGGTGGATCTAATGTATTGATATATTGGCCATAGACCCGTAAAACTACGGAGATCGTCTTGGATGCACAAGTTAATGCAGTGGCATGTACATCGCATATGGATGAAAATCCATAGCAAATCGGATTTAGCTATTGGGCAAGACTCCAGATTAGGAAGGTGTTCACACTGACGTTATCTAGCGTGATGCTAAAGATTTTATCGAAGATGTCAAACTAATTGACAACTCTTAGTATTTTAGCAGTTACATTTTGATAATCATGCTGGAATATTTACTCCTTAAATGTGAGAGTACCTATGACATAATTCCCATTCATTATTGACCCAATAATCGATAAACACATTGTATGTGTAATTCGTAAGGTTAATCCATAAATTAGAAGTTAGACTCGGAACTTACCTGTCGACAGCAAATGCACTGACAACACCTTTTTTCTTTGTAGAGTGACTTGTAGTTTTAGGTATTTATTGTCTACGTAACAGGTCCGAATTGAGGTTATAGAGCTGTCTGCACGTAGCACACAAAGTAGAGATCTTTAGCGAAACCAGAGGGTTGCTCGGCGGTAAGACAATAACATGCATGCTCCCGCTGATTCGTTGCCCTGTCATAATTGAACAGGATTTCGATATGCTACTTTGTACATGAAGGGCTCCTCCGACCTTGGACATATCTTCCTCACTTCGGTGCCAATTCACCTCTTAATATGCCATTACGTACTGGGCATATGTCTATCTTGACGTCATTGCATCGAGTTCAAGCCAAAATGTCTTCTAGTCCAAGGAAGCTTCTCGGCAAGGACTACCTTCGAGTGTTCGCCCTGCAATTCTTCCCAATCCTACAGGTCAATGTGTCTTGTCATCATCGAATTCAATGTTGCAGCAGCGGAGCCGGCTTGCGTACGTTGTCACGAACTCACCGAATGAGTCACAATTTGGATGGAGTTGGAATAATTAGACACGATTGTAGATATCGTTCTCTATTGAAATATTAAAAACACGATTAAGTCGTGTAAAGAGAAAGGAAATAAATTGACAAATGATTTTAGAAAGTGAGAGCATTTGGAAGTTGGGAAATGGTGAAAAGTGAGAGTAAGGGGCCACTTTGTAAAGATCCAATTTTTCCTTTTTTGTTCCAAACGGTCACTCATCCATAAGGCCAACAGTCTACCGTTGAGGTTGGCCGGCCATTGGGCCTGCTTAGGTTACTTGATCAGCGACCCAAAAATTAGTTTAAGGTCGCATTGGCCCCAACCAATTGATTAAGCTTCCAAGGCTAAATCTATGAGATAAGGGTATTGAAAGTCCTCAAATTTAATATAAAAGTGTAATTGAATTCTAAAACTTTTTAAAAATAAATGTAATTAAATCTTAAAATTTATCAAATTGGTCCAATCAAGTCCTTTAGTTAATTGCATTTTTAAAAAATTTTAGAACTCAATTGTATTTTCGTGATAAATTTTAGGATTTGATTATTTTTAAAAAATTTTAGAACTCAATTGTATTTTCGTGATAAATTTTAGGATTTGATTACACGCCCGCCACTTGACCTTCCTATGTGGGGGCTCATAAACAAAATGAGAGACCATCACAGGGCCTGACATTATACTTATTATGGAGGACATAAGATGTTCAGATGTTGGAAAATTTGGAATTCATGGAAAAGACAGGATAGAGAAGCCTACTGTGATTAAACGATTGAACAATTTTACAATTCTGACGACTTGGATTACTCTCCCTGAGAACACAACACGAAAGAGGTGCCTGAGGAGATTGCTGAGCAAATGTGGTCTGATTTAGTTAAAGCCTCTGAAAGTTGACATCTCAGAATTGGTGACAAGAGTGTTAAAGCGCGATGAATTCTTACTTGTTCTCGATGACATTCCTCAACTCCTAAAACTGGAGTCAATGGGGATTCCTGATATAATACCACAGAACAGTAGCAACGTAATCTTGGTGACTAAATCAGAACAACTTAGCAGCCAAATGGCAGTGGATAGGATGCTAATTTTGGATCATCATCTTTCTCGGCAGATATTTTGCCTCTGTGCAGGTGGAATAGTTCATTCTTCAGAAGTTCAAGCTATAGCCAGAGAAATAGCTGGGAAGTGCACTCATGAATCCAGAGCGTTTGTTCTAATGGCACGAGCACTGAAGGATGTGCATGATTCTTTCATATCGAAGCATGCCCTTGAAACACTGAGCCTGCAACGTGCAATTTCAGGAGAAGATATTGAAGTCCTAATGGTTACTGTGTTGAGGTCCAGCATTGAAGGTCCAGGTGACAAGAAAAGTAAAAGATGTTTTAAAGATCTCTTACTTCATAGCATATACCAAGAGATAGAAACTGAGTGTATCATAGGCAGATGGATGCGGGATCGTATGGTAAGACACCCAAAATGACGACCAGAAAGTCCAAAAATTTAGTCAATGCCAACTAACTAGCTCGAAATTTATGAGAATGGAAGATTTGTCAAGTTTTGAACTCTGGATCAGCCTGCGTTGGCGAACTCACTAATTCAACTAGAGGAAAATCGCTTGTTTCTGACCCAAGGTTGTTTTGACTTGATGGAGCCACCAAGGTTGGGAATGGGAGAGTGCTATGGAGATATTCTTAATGCATAACAAGATCGTTGAGCGACCAGAGGAACCTAGGTACCTTCACTCACGGCATCGTTTCTTCAAAGGAATTACAAGCTGATTGATACCTCCTTCATCTTCAATTGCATGCCTGCCCTAGAAGTTCTTTACTTATCAAGGACTCGCATCAGATCTTTGTCAGTCATATCTCAATTAATCAGCTCAAAAGATTATTTTTAAACCATCGTGTTCTATCAAGGACAATAACAGCGGCAATTGGTGGGCTCATTCGCCTCGAGGTGCTTGATCTTGATCTTGAGGGAACAAAAACCATGTATCTACCAAAAGCAGCAGAAAGATAAACTAATCTCCCTTGCCTGGAATTTCAATATCAGGAAGTGCATCTCAGAAAGCAAATGCTCAAGTTTTGAACCCAATGATTCCTTGTGGAGTTATATTGGCTCTATTGTAGCTAGAAAAACTAAATTTCAATGTGTATTCTGATGCTGAATGGTGGAACAAGCGTGCCAAGGGTATTCTTTCCAAAGCCTGCAGCTTACAAAAATTAAATACCCTGAAATTCTACTTTCCAGGCTCAGAATTCCTTAGGAAATTCAAGCAGTTCCGACAACCAATTAGTGCATTAATCCTTAAATCAGTTTAGACTTGTTGGCAATCAGGCTAACCGCATGATGAATCAACTACCATCTCTGATGTTAAATTTGAATTGGATCAACAACACAGATACTTGAGGTACGTAAATGGCGGTGTTCCATGAAATCAAGGACATACTAAAATAGTCAGATGCGTTTTATTTGGATAGGCATGCAGATCTTAATAAGCTCTCTGAGTTCAGTTTGGAAAGCATGTAGCAACTCAAATGTTGTGTTCGTGGGGAGTGCAATGAGCATGAATTGCTCATAGATGAAGCTGACATCATCCATGAAGCGGAGGAAAACAAATCAATTAGTCACCACACAAGCCACTGTCATTGTGATGTTCATACATCTT
This sequence comes from Eucalyptus pauciflora, assembly GCA_007663325.1. NCBI lineage: Eukaryota > Viridiplantae > Streptophyta > Magnoliopsida > Myrtales > Myrtaceae > Eucalyptus > Eucalyptus pauciflora. The sequence continues at coordinate 577,937 of VMYD01000124.1, forward strand.
GCATTTCATACGAAGGGCCGGTTTTTACCCACAAATACTAACAAATAAAAACCGATTCAAGCCATTGAACTGAACTAAACCAAACTGAAACATACAACAATTCTTGATTGGACTCCTTTCATGCGAACTGTTGCAAAAAGGCAGTTGAAGGATCGCACAAATTGGTTGAGACCAAACCAAAACCAAATCCAACAACATTGTAGGTTTTACTTGGTTTCTGTTTCATAGTATGATGTACTTTGAAATATAGTTACAGAGCAGTTATAGAGGACACGATCCTCTTCTTGCAACTGAGTATTGCGTAGTTTGAAGAACACCAAATCGATGTTATGACAGAACCAACTATGTTTCTTTTTCTCTTTCCCTTGGTATTGTCAACATTTGTACCCACTCACTAACCTAAACATTCAATGAATGCATCGAATCATCAATAACAGAATGCATAACAAGGAGATTCATTTAGACTAATATTCACATTTAGTTCAACCCCATTTAAAAATTGATTTGAGTGGTTGTTTTTGTCTCCAACATCAGCCAAAACAAAAATAAAGTCGAGAACTTTTATTGCGTATATTCTAGCCTTTAACCTGCTTGGGCAGGCGGATTTGTCAAGATATTTGTTAGTTGGCCTAGAAATGACAATTAGAACCAGAATAGAAATTTAGTGTGGCGTGACAGGCAGCCAAGGACTTTTTGAATCAGGCAAGGGATCTGCACTGGTTTTGGATGATTTGACCTACTGAACTCATAAAGAGCAAGAATCAAATTAAGGTGAATCTGAGTCTGCTGCACCAACCAACATCTACAAAACCGTTAATCATCTGCACACGAGTCTAAACTCTGAATGCTTCAATATCTAGATGGTTTTGTCTCAGCTATGTATCTCCTGCTCTCTTAGAATGTTCAAATGCATTAGTTTTTTCTAAAGAAGATGATTAATTCTTTTCCTATAAATAATTTGACATAACATCGCGAATTTTAACTTTGAGAGAACATTGTGTTGACTGCTGACTGAATTATGTGCAGTGAAAAGTGAATGTTCAACTCTAGTGACTACAAAATGTAAACAAAGACTGATAAGATTTAGTTTGGTTCCAGCTGGTTGGTTTGGTTTCAAAATTCTCAAGCTGAAATAGTTTGGACCCAGTCAAACTACATCTTAACTCTTGGAGGGATAGTATTAACAAGCATTTGTTTCCAGACACCGTCCTAGTCAAAGCAGTGAATTGAAATGTCCGTTGACCTGAAAACCTAGTGTGGACAAATTCTTCGGGCTCAAAATCATTCTTCTTTTTGGGCATGGACCAGCACTAAAAGGCCTAAAAAAGCCTAAAAAGTGTGAACTAACCTAGAGACATCTCGAACAACTAGAAAGACATGTAAAGTCCATTTAAATGAGAAAATGGCACATTCATTCTAAAAACACCATTAAAGTCACAAACCAAAATAACCAGTAAATGGGCCTAGAACGAGGACCAAATTCAAAAGGTGAACCCAAGGATGCCGAAACTATAGATTTCACTGCAAATATTTGAAGTAGAGATTATTTTTTATAGGAACTTATCCAGGAAATTATTCAATCATTAAGTAACCATGGTATGGATGTGCATCCATGCATTTTGTAGATAGGACGAACAGTTCGTTTACTATAGTATGAAAGCATATGTCAAAGGTTCATATCTGTTTGAATTGACTTTTATTTTTTACATTTTGCTTAATTTAATTCTTCTGGCTCACTGATTGTAATCTGAAACACTTAAAACCACAAGTTATAGATATTGGTAGATAGATTCGCAAATTATTTTTTCATAATTTTTGAAATTTGAATAGCAGTTTAAAAGTTGGCGTGATAATAATTAAACAACCGGGCCCTGAGAATTTAGGCTTAATTTTTTTTTTCTATTCTATATTCTTATTTGTTGTGCTCCTCCCTCTAGTTGTCTATTTGATGTGATGAGATCCACATCCACAGCATGTTTCCGTTAAAAGGGCTCGATGTACACATTAAGCTTATAAGCAAATGATTCATCTAACAATTGGTTAATCATACAAGCTGGAATACAACTGAATCGGTTCTCAAGTCACAGTATTACAACATACAATTGTTTGATGATACATGATACGAAAATGGAAGAGAAATCATGTAAACTGACCTTACTTCTCAGCAAACTAAGCCCCGCAATCAGCTAAAAGCTTTTTCAAGGATAGATATGTGGGCAAAGGCAAACTCAGGTTCTCTGAGACCCTTCTAGTAACCCAAGCTGTTCATTAAACAAAATTATACGCAAAGATTTTGAGTCAATAAAGCTTAGTTTACTATTAGAAGAACTAACAATTACAAAGTACAGATCTTTAGTCAATAAAGCATCATACTATTATATAATCAAACACTTGAGACAGTAAGGTACTATGGTCCCAGCATTAAATTGCAACATCACACAACTAGAAATTGAACTTCTTACCTGGAGAATTTCTCAGCATAAAACAGGCCAATCACTGCTTGAACATGCATATAGGTTGTAATCTTTGTTCAACTTCATCTTCATGCCAGGACAGCTGCTTCCACCACACTTCTTGAGTTTTAATATGTCTCAGTTTGGCTGCATTATGGTTGCCAAAGGGCAATCTCTTCAGTAATTGGCACGTGTCTATGGTAATGCCCTCTAGTGATGGCCACAACAAGGAGTTATCAGTCCAAATGCTTCTCAAATTAGGCAGATCGATAAGTATAAGAGTCTTTAGACCTGGAAGTGTACTAGGGTCTAAATTGTTGTTTACATCTTTCATGATGATCTCTCTAATCTCATTACACTCTTCAACTCTCAAATACTGAAGCTTAGAAAGTCGTTCAATCATGCCATTGGAGAATATCTTCTTCAGTTTCGGACATTTATATATACTTAGAGAAGTTAGTTGGGCTAGGCTTCCACATTGGACGGGACCATTCCAAAGGCATGTCAATTTCGGGGCATCGTTTATAACTATCTTCTCCATGCATTCCAATGCACCCTCTGTGGAATGGTTGCCATCAACCATGGCTTCAATATCAGAGCACCCTTCAATCAGGCAACCGCGTGCCTTGTTAATATTGGCGTTGCCAAAGTCTGATATGCTTGAAATTCCCTTGTGGCATAAAAGTTCAAAGGCATGAGTTTTAGCAAGTACAGCAGAAATTGCATGATCCACACCGACCCCATTTGCATATTTCAAGCACTTGCCGATTTCATACTCAAAATGATCGAGGATTCGGTATTTGGTAGACTCATGGTAACCAACACAGAATTGGAAGGTGAAGCAAGTATTCGTCAAGAGTGAGCTGCTATTGACAAAAATTGTCAGACACTCGACAGAAGGAAAACAAAATGATAGAGAATTCAAGCACGTCAAGGTGGCCACTTCTTGGGTAATTGCCTCTACAACCTCATCCCACCACTGGTTATTAGGATGCACATCAATGTTAAGCTCTTCCAACAAAGAGAGCCTAGAGATGACACTGTGACCAATGTCCGTGACTCTTGACTGTCCCTCAATCACCCTTCTCATACACGAATTGGATAAGAAAATCCGCAAGCATCTCAAATTAAGCAAGTCCCCAATCTGAGCCGGCAAATAGTCAATTCCAGTGCCTCGGATATCAAGAACCTCAAGATATACCAATGCTTTCAAGTCAGTAGGAAGTTCAGTTAAAAGGCTGCAAGAATTTAGATAAAGTGCTCTTAGAGCTGTCAGGGACAACATTGATATTGGCAGGGATGTGATCTGAGTGCCATGCAAGTCTAGAACTCGGAGCTTTTCCATAGATCCAAAAAACAAGTCTGGAATTAATGTCAGCTTTTTATTTTTCTGCAGCATCAGGGTTAGGAGAGAAGAACAATCTACTGTTTCCGGTAATGTGTACAGTTGGTTTTCAATCAGAGATATGCGGTTCGCCATTTTCCAATCTTCTTGATTTGGGGCCTCTTTCAGCCCCTCACAAGCTTTCACCAAGAATTTAGAATCCTCGTCTTCTGACGAAATTTTGAGGGCCATGTTCCGGAGCACTTTATGCATTCTAACATGCTTTATTTTTTCACTTCTTTCCAGCAAGGAAACATCAATGAGATCATGCAATATGCCATGCCCCCGATCACGAGCTTCGGTAAAATTAACTGCATCACTCAGAAAGCCTTCTGCTCTCCAGCACTCCAATAAATAATCTACATAGACATCAGAATCCTCAGGAAACAGTGCGCCATAAAGGAAACAAATCTTTTGCCCTTCATCATCTAAATTGTCATAACAGAATCTCAAAAATTCAAGAACTTCGTCCATGCCTCCAACTTTGACACTAGGCCATCTCTGCAAGCTTCTTAATCCATCCCTCCAAAGATTAACATTATCCTTCCTCCTAAAATATCTTGCAACTCTGTCAATCAGAAGTGGTAAGCCAGCACATTCAGTTACCACTTCATGGGCAAGCGGTTCAACATCAGGCAGATTAATGTTCCTACCCACTTTCTCCCGGAACATATTCCACGCCTCTGCTGGAGACAGCCTTTTCACGTGGATGAACTCATCAACTTCCATATTCGAACAAACATGTTCGTATCTACTTGCTAACACAACCTTACTATCCCGGTTGTTATCATGTAATCCTAATGCCTGTAAATCAAAAACATTCCAAACTTCATCCAGAAGAAGCAAGTATCTTTTGTTCTCCAATTCTTCTGATATTCTCCACGATATTTCCTTCGGATCACTGATCCCTTCAGTATTCAATTTAAGCCTCTGTGCAATTGCCTTTTGCAACTTCTCTATGCTAATTTCTTTGGATACCGACGCAGAAATTACAATGTCAAACATTTTGCTGATTTCCACATCATTATTCAAATTATACATGATAGTTGTCTTCCCTACTCCCACTGTCCCCCAAAGCCCGATTCTTTTCACCTCGCGGTCCCTCAAGTAACCAAGGATCTCTTCAACAGCACAGTGCATTGATGGCTTGTTTTCTGTTTTGGGTGCATGCATTGTTCTGACAGGTTCAGCTGGTCTCTCGACAACTGCTTCTGTTTCAAGTCTTCCTTGTGCCCACAGACTATGCAGTTCCTCACACTTCTCAGCCGATCGTTTACTGAGATTGGAAGCTGACCAAATATGGCGCCGTTTCAATAAACGTTTTCTTCCTTTTCCGAATTCATTTTCTAGTTCTTGAACCTCTTTCTCAACATTCTTAACCCTACCAATCCAGGTTTCACACTCTTTAGTTTTTTTCTTTGTCTTGTCTTTGTTTGCTTCAGCTTCCATGTCATCCCTCCTAGCAAAGAGGTTCTCTTTTTCCTTGGTGAGCCTTCTAAAATTGTTTTCAAGTTCATTCGCAAAATTGATTTTGCGACCAACATAAGCTATTAAGCTTTTACCATCCCTGTATGCCTCAACAGCTGTTGCTGTAGCTACCGCCTCAACCATACTGTGCAAGCAACAAGCTAGAGTTTATAATCTTAACCTAAATCATAATGGAAAAAATCACTAAAAGCAGTAGTTTGAAGCACAAGAGTCTCTAGTCTCTACCAATAAAAAAGGAACAAATTTATTATGCACAATAAAATGACGCCATAATTTTGAGCCCAACAAAGAGGCTGCCAAAGTCAACCCAAAATCTTGTTTTGTTCTTTGTTTTCCTAAATCTGTTCCATACAACTGTGAGAATTGGAAGGAGCAGATTGAAACACAAGTTTACTTGACAATTCTTTTACTTATCATTTGGTCGCCAAGAAGAATACAATCCTGATAAAGATTATTGCCAGCAAATTAAATTATTCCATTCTAAGGACAGATGATTAAAGACTCCTCTAATCGTAGCATCACAGTTGTTTATTGTTCCATCACAGCTTTTATCGTTACATGATTTCTAAGAGTAGTTCTGTATTTAAATATGGAAGTTATAGATGAAAAGTTGCTAAAGAACAATAAGATCTAGGTGTTGACTAACTTACTTTTAAAGAGGGCCAAATACTCAAGAACAGTTCACGTTGAGGATGGAATGGCTACATGAGATGCTTGCGTGACCTGCAACTGAACTGCAGCCACAATTTGAAGGACATAGTTGGATAAAGACATTTGAGTATGTTCTCGGTGAAAAAAAAAAGATTCAAATTAAAAGAAACATATACCTAAACAATAAATGCCAACTTAATTTAAAAGAGTCTCGGCAAAGGAAGAACAGATGAAGAGATAGACCAACAGTAAAGATCTATTGTGAGTGGTGAACATGCACTGACCACCTAGCTTGGATGCATTGATTATAATTCTCCAATTAATTCAAAGAAAGGATGGTGGACAACCTGGCAAACATTAGACATTCACAATAAAATTGTAAAACTACAGATGCAAAGAAGATTGTGATTTTCAATGTCATCAAGATGAAATGCTGATGCCATTATAACACTGATATAAGGTATTATGGATGTTTTTAGCATGTTGTCTGAAATTTTGCAATTTTAGAAGGCAGCTTCACTTGTCTGTGCAATCTTAGATGCATCGTGAATTTATCTTTCTAACACAAACTCCACTGGCACACGTGTGGACTCCAAAACACAACTGCAAATAGTTGGACATTTTCAGCAAGCAAAATCGAAGCACCTCAATTCAGCTATTGGTAAGGTTACTTTACGATGGAAAATAAGAGGGGCGGGAGAGGGTGGCTCTATTTGTGACAAGAGAGTTCAAATTGACAAAAGGACATCACGAAAACATGGAAAAAAAAATATTAGAAGGCGATGCCTCCAGTTAAAAAAGACAGAATACAGGAGAAGATTATAAGAAGATTACTTGCTACACGTGAAAGAATATGAAATTCTTAGCTCGAGGGTGGCAACGTCCCCCGTTCACATGAAAGTTGACAAAAAAAGTCCATCAAAGATGTAAATAAAAAATACCCCATGTAATTCAACTTCCATACCAGCTCAATCGCTCGACTTCAAAGCGAAATGTGGACTCTTGTCATCTTAGAAGAAGCATAATAAAAGCAGTTCATACATATAGAGAATAAAAACTTCAGTTCATGTGCCTCGGGCCGAGAAAATGAAACTTCTGATATAATAAGGTATGAACATTTTGTATACCCCTCCTTTGTAGATGAAGATTTTTGTTGACCCAGAGAGAAATTCTTGCCTACCATTCCTTTGACTACTCTCCTATTCTTTTTACTGACCAAAAGAGAGAACCCCGTCCCTCGCTTTTCATTTCTTCCTTCCACCCAATTCCGTCGAACCTCGGATTTTACACAAAACCAGTCGATCAAATTCAATCAACCGAGCTAATGAACAACAGGGTCCAATTCGCACTTTGTATAGCTATCGAAAAGAGCAAAAGAGATCAGAAACAGAATCTCTACTTACGTGCAAAGCTTGAGTTCAGCAGGAGTATGATTAGCTCCAGAGCTCCATGGAAGGAAAGAGAGGGATTCAGCTGAAGTGGGAGAAGGGACTCAAGAAGCAAAGCAACAAGTCGACCGTGGAAGTCAATGATGTCGTCCAAGCTGGAGAGGCCTTCGCACCTCTTCGCGCGTTGCGACACGCACGCGTTTTGGGCCGGGGGGGCCCACGGAGTGAGGAGCCCCGGCCATACGCGCTACTGCTCATCGGGCCTTCATCAGATCCAATATCGTTAACGGGTCCAAATTGCTAGCACTCAATCCATCAAATTTCAATACGGCAATGCAATAAAACAACCCGTGCACTTATTACTACTTTTTAGCTCACGTTGAATTTGATCCTTAAACTCTAATATTATTCGATTTAGTCCTTATATTCTTGGAATCAAATCGATTCCTCTTTCCAATTAACTTGGTCCCATTGACATTTGACATGAACTGCCATGGCAATCCAATTAGCCGTGGAACCAACATTTGTTGATGCAAGGGCAATGGAAAAATTACCTAAAAAATCGTAAACTTATTACAATTGTACTAATCCAATCATAAACTTTTCATTTTGGCCAATTTAGTCTTAAGTCTATTGACAAATTGTCAATACAGTACATATAGCCAATTTTGCTCAAAATTTGATAACTTGGATGCCGGCCATCCTATATAACATGGAGTGGAAATTTTTGAAATTTTTGAAATTTTTGAAATTTTTTATTTTTTATTTTTTGATTTTTTCTGAATTTTTTATTGACTTTCTTTTCTTTTCTTTTTTATTGTAAGGGCCAATAGGAGGGCACTGGCTATGAGGCGTCCAACTTATTTATTTCCGGTCAAAATTGATCGGATAGATTAAATTGGCAATTTTTCAGAAGGTTTAGGATTAAATTGATCAAATTGAAAAGTTTAAAACTGAATCTGTACAATTACAATAGGTTTAAGATAATTTTGGTAATTTTCGCCATGTGCAATGAGGTTATCATTGCACGGCAATCCAATTAACCCTGCATTTGACCTCTAAGAAAGAAGTTTTTCCTGGCGACAAAGAAAAATTTTGACCGGATTTCTCGATCAAAAGAAGTAGGAAAAAAGAAAATAGAAAGACTAGGGGAGAGATTTGACTTCTCCAGCTCACTTTCATCCATTGGTTTCACCATATTTGATGAGGATTCCTGCGGACGACACTTTCGCAAGTCTTTGGTTTCGATGGATTGTAGACACGTGTACACAGTAATCTATATGCACACTCGTCAAGTCCTGGTCAAATGTTAAAGCACCACTGTTTCCACATTCGTAGTGTTGATTCATGGTGAATCTGAAATTTAAGTAAGAGCTGAATCTGGGGTCTATGGAGATGCAACGCATTGGATGTTGATTCAGGGCATCGTGCGTGCCTTAGTTAATTTTAATTCGTAGTTCGGCTGCACTCTCTTTTCCTTGGCCTCCATGACATTTCTTTGTGCTGTGGATGCACCGCGCACCGTGCACACGCCGTGCATGTTCTGTGCAAAATTTCTAGAAGGGCTTCTGGTTCAAAGGCTCATTGACTTTTTTAAAATTCTTCATTTCCTGAAATTACCTCGTTTATGGCTAGGAAATTGCCCAATTGTCCATAAACAGTAGCATTTTTAGGAGCTTTTCATAGCTTTTACTAAATTCGAATAATCTTTTCAACATAATCGTATATTAAGGTAGGGAAAATAATTCTCAGAGCAAAATCGATAGGGAAAAGCTTCTACCATTGATGTGCTTTTCAAAAGGAAAAGCAATCAATTTTAGAAGTCGACAGGTGATATTTACAATTCAGTTGTTTTACTTGGCCCTCCAATTGTAAGTTTCTGCAACATCATTTTCCTGTATGTTTATAAGGCAACCCATATTCGGCCTTTTTTTTTTCTCTTGACACAAGGCAACTATGATTGCCAATGTCTTCATTACACATTACAAAATATGAATCGTTTCACCAAATCTAAATTGTCATGTGGTAATATCCTGCTCATCAATCACCGTAGCCCTCTTATTATAATTACAAGTACGATTTTTAGGAGAGACTTTCCCATCGAGAGCTCGGACATTGAATACCACCTAGAGATAGAGCTAATCACCACAAAGGCTCGAAGGGCTTTGGGTGAGCTTAAGCAAAAGGTTTTCATTGTAAAGTCCAGGGCCGGCAACCTCACAAATGATTTTTTTTTTTTTTGTTATTCTAGGGATTTGGGGCCTCACAGTCTCTCACTAAGAACTCAGTATCTAGGCCTCAAGCTAAAAAATTTTGGGTCATATTACTAAGCACTTTGTCCAATTTTTTTTTTTTTGTCAGTCCTACTCTATTCATATTCTACACTCACTCTTAGACTTTTGTCATGCCTCTTGCAGGGCGTGGGAGTCGAAATCCACTCTTGAAACTTACGCATCATCACCACATCCCCTGAGAAGGTGGGGATTTGAACCCCTCACCTCCTCCTTCCAATTGGACAGAGAAAATATTTAGTAGTATAAGAGCACCACGTTATAGGCTGATGTGGCGCATGTTTATCCAGCTGGATTCACTCACCACTCAACATGTGGCAATTGAATTAAAATTAAGTAAGAGCAAAATTTCTGACCTCATGCGGGATCATTAACGTGGAGCAGCTTTTGGGAAAATTTAAAACACTTGCCCAATATCTCTCTTCAACCTTTGTCATGGCTTTACAGGAAATCTTCATCCTTCTTTCTTTCACTCTGATCTTACGTTTCAAGCCAGAAAAAACCTTCGTCTTTTTTTCCATCTCTTACGTTGCAAAGCGTCGCTCGACCCCGCGCTTAGATGACCTCCATTTTCGCTTTGAAGGTCACCGCTTCTAGGACCTTCATTTCGCTTTAAAGACTGCCGCTCGACCACCATGCTTTGAAGACCTCTATTTTCACTTAGAAGACCACTGCCTCGAAGAACTCCATTTTTATTTCGAAGACGGCTGCCTTGATGATCTCCATTTTTTAAGAAATTAGAAATCACCTTCCTCTTTTTTAATCGGCTTCTTGCATTGAAAACAAATTTACACTAATGTAGTTTGGCCACACTCTTTTCCTTGACCTTGGCAACATTTCCTTGTTTTGTGCCTGCACCGTGCACATGCTGTGCATATTCGGTGCACGTTTTCTAGAAGGACTTCGGGTTAAAAGACTCATTGACTCAATGTACATGCTCAAAGCAAATATCGTTAGTTTAGTGATTTTGGTGTAATTATTTGCAAAATAGCTTTGAAGTTAAAAAAGAAAAGAAAGACCAAGGAATTGTATGGACGTCCTCTAATTCGAGTGCGTAGGAGGTTGAGCTCACCGGTATTAAAGACACTATCTCCTGCGATTCCTCATAATTGCATCTTTGGTAAAGGGCTCACCGGTACTAAAGACACTATCTCCTGCGATTCGTCACAGTTGCATCTTCGGCAAAGCCCTGTACCCCTGCTCCCCAGCTTCAAAACAGGTCCCACCTCCATTTTGAAAAATTACCATTCCAAATTCTAACTAAAAACCGGTTTGACTTCCGGTTTGTAAAATTATCGGTCCTACTCATTTCCCTCTTCGTTTTGTTCCAAGTTCTAACCCAGAAGTTGAACTCACGAAGCTGTCAATTCAGAAGACGAACTCAACTCCTCCTCGGCAACACTCCTCAACTCATCCAAAGCTTAGGATCTGGGTAAATAGCTGACCTAGGGTTTCACTTCTTACACATTCGAGTTTTGTCTTACCGCATGCCTTTTGTTTGAGAACGTACACAGGAAATGAAACTAAAAATGGCAATACTAGCATGTGTTTTTCATCAGCATTTTGATCGAGCAATTGTTATGTCTGTGGGGAATGATGGATTCATTCCCATGGTGTATACGGGTTGCGTTACGGCACTGTTGTTTTTGAGCGACTATTGTGTCTATGGCTTGACGATGTATTTCGTTCTAGAATGACCTAGGTAGTGTCCGACGTGCCGTCCTTTTCGTTTGTCTATCTATGTTATATATTTAATTTGGTATTTCTTGGCTATTGAAAAATACACAACTATTCGATATTGAGATCCTAGCGCACAAGAGAAGTGGCGAGTGTCTGAAAACTTTTGTCGCTAGCAACTCATTCTTGAGGATCGTCTACTTCACCTTCTGATTTGTGTTGATCATAAATCTACCAAAGAGACCGCCACACATATGATCAAGTTAATTTTTCTCGTTTTTGGTCTTTTCCCTTAATTTTTCATTCGCGTTGTGTATTTTTATATATTTTCATTATATATTAAGTAAATAGAATCATTAACAAAATCAATGCAGGCCAATGGGCTGCTAGGCTTGAAATGGGGTTTATTTTTTTCTCAATTTTTTGCTCTTCTCTTGAAATTTTTTATTAGTTTTCTTTGATTAATTCAATCTTATATTTTTATGATAATACAGAGTGTTTTGCTTTTCAATAAATATCAACTTTCACATTTTTCATTTGTGATTTTGATTAATTAGTTCTTTCGAGGTTATTTTTGCCGATTCAGAATAGTCTTTAACTAATCAATTTTCGCGTTATATGCCACGTTCAATAAGAAGCCAAAGCCCACATGCGCTCTAGGCTTTGAACACCCCTACTGTCTCTGGACGTGGATGGCGGCAAGGTCTTAAATCCTGACGATGACAAGGACGGTAAGGCGGTACTTATTAGAAGATTTTGGGATTTTTATTAGACGATGACAAGGACAGTAAGGTCTTAATTAAGTTTGGGATTTTTATATTTATTTACATGAGATAGTATTCCTAACGATGACAAGGACAGTAAGGCGGTACTTATTAGAAGATTTCGTGATTTGTGCTATGACATGGATGGCAACAAACTTATCAATATGTAAACATTTATCCATTGCTAATGCATATCAAATGTTGGACAAAAAAGTTGGTCCAAGTATGAAAACTTCAAACATTACACTAGTAGTACTACTCGTGGTTATAGTGCGCGCTAGTTTACCACTGTTAGTCGACACGTGGAAACTACTTTGAGGAAGAAGGACATTAATCATATCTGAAGAAATGAATTGAGGAGTTTGTGGAGATGGACCTGTATCAAAATCATTGACATGGATGAATTGCTCGAATTTTTGAAATTCTATTCTGAGGATTGTTTCAAGATGAAGAGGGATGCTGAGTAATGAAGGTTGGATTTGCGGAGATGGACCTGTATCAGATCACGTGATATAATGTGTGCTATATGTATGGAGCATTGTTTCTCGAAAGCTGTGACAAATTTGAGGATTATTTGATATAATATTGGCGTGTAGAGGGATTTCTTCACAATACTAATGAGTTAGGAGATGTACGTGATAAAAAGTACAATATATCATGTGATCTGATTAATGTATCTCTATTAGAAAGAATTGCAATGAAAAAACATGTCCAAATGAACAGAGCGCCTTGTAATATAGTCCTTAAAATTTCATGAGGCTTAGATTATAAGTTCTTGGCAAAAGTGTGTGTGGGGCTAAAGGACGCTCCAAAGGAAGAAGCATATGCACCAAATTGCAGAACTCTTTTGACTTTACTCTTGCAAAAAAAATTATAATTTGATGATAATTTCATATATCTTTTTATTGTTTGTCTAAAGAATCCTAGTCCTTGACTTACAAGGTATCGCAATCACATCTCTTCTACTTTCTTTTTTGCGCTTGAGTGATCTAGGGTACTATACTTGAATTCTTGCATATGATTAACAGAACCCCTTTAAGCTTCGAGGCATTGGTGCAACTAGATGTGCTAGACATTTGACTCACTGGAAGCATCTTTTTACCTATTCAAGTTGGATGTATAATGCTGCTGAGATTTTCACGCATGTCATTATCGAATTGGCATTGAAAGTCAATGATTTCAAGCCCCTTATTATTGGAAGAATTCATCATTAATGTTGACCTAAACACTCGATGATCTAATCACGTTGCAAGGACCGTTGCAAAGGAACATTTTCCTATTCTAAGGTAGAGTGCCTTGAAATCTTCGTTAGATATAGGTGTCTACGGAAGAACCAACGCTTCACATTCCAATTTTCAGTTAGTATTTGCAATTCGCTTAAAGAACGCATTCTTTATTTATTTTGAATGTCAATTGTTCCTTCCACATATGGCTTGTCTAACTAAGATTTCACGATACTCCATCTTAGGAAAGGAAAATATCAGCGAACTCGACATTTTCAAGATAGAAACCTTCTTCATGATGGGCCTCGCGACCTAATTAGACCACCGAGTGTTTCAATCTAGAGTTCTTTAATAAAGAAATGCTTGAAATCACCTTGGAGATTGGGTTTTTAGCGTCAAAATTTGACAATGACATGCATAAACATTGCAGTTGCATTAATAACATCCAATTTGAATAGGTATATAGATGATTTTGGAGCGTCAGATGTCTAGCACCTCTAGATGCACCATTGCCTCCAAGCTTAAAGGGAGTTCTATTAAATGCGTGCAAGAATTCAAGTAGAGTGCCATAAGTCCAGTCAAACAAGAAAAGTAAGGTGAAAGGGATGCATTTGTGATACCATGTAAGTTTAAGACTCGGAGTCTTTGCATGGACAAGAAGAAGCTATGAAGGGTCACAATCTAAACACAATTTCTTTGTAGGAGTAAAATTGAAAATCCTGAAAAAATCAGTCTATACAGACCAATTAGTCTGTGCAACTTCAGTTATAAAGTCATCTAAAAAATATTAGCAAACAGACTAAAGAAGTGGCTGCCACTTATCATTGAACCAGAGCAGAGTGCTTTCGTTCCGGAGAGGCAAATTCAGGACAATATCTTCATAGTACAGGAAGTTCTGCATCAACTACGCATAACAAAAAAGAAGAAAAAACATTAGGCCATTTTGAAGTTAGATATGCAGAAAGCATATGACAGAATCGAATGGGATTTTGTACGAGATAGTATGCTGCACATGGGTTTTAATGCTAAATGGGTCTCCTTAATTATGCAATGCATAACAACAGTGTCCTTCAGTGTGAAAATAAATGGAGAACCTACCTCTTTCTTCCATCCTTCGTGAGGACTCAGACAAGGTGATCCACTCTCACCCTATCTCTTTATTCTGATGTCCAATGTGTTAACTTGGCTGATGAAAAAAGCAGTAGAAGATGATACAATCAAAGGGATACATATAAATAGATCTTGCCCTAAGCTGTCACATTTGATGTTTGCCGACGATGCTATATTTTTTCTGGATGGAACCATTACAGAGTGTCAGAATCTAGCCCAAATTCTTAACCAATATTGCTATGCTACGGGTCAAGCCATCAACTTAAATAAATGAAGGGTTTATTTTAGTGGTAATTGCCAGGCAACATTAAAGCATAATTTGGCCACAGAATTGCGAGTTCCTGTCCTACAGAAAACAGGAAAATATTTGGGCATACCTACAGAGTGGGGTCAAACCAAGAAAGAGATGTTTGCATGGATTCTGTCCAGAGTAAATTCCAAGTTAGCAGGATGGAAAGAAAAATTACTCACAAAGGCAGGAAAGGAAGTGCTAATAAAAAGTGTTGTGCAATCCTTATACTTACGCAATGTCCATATTCAAGCTACCTGTATCTATCTGCAGAGCCATAAAACAACAAATTGCGTCATTTTGGTGGCAAAATGGTGAAGCAAAAAAGGGATGCACTGGAAAAATTGGGTTGAAAACTCGTAAAGATACATGTGGACTTGGTTTTAAAGATTTGCTTACCTTCAATAGAGCGATGCTTGGCAAGCAAATCTGGAGATTAGCAACCTCCCCTTCGACCTTATGGAGCAGAATATTGAAAGGGATTTACTTCCCTAATGGTGATGTCTGGATAGCTTCTAAGGGTCACCGACCTTCGTGGGGCTGGCACAGTTTATTGCTCGGTAGAGATACAATAAAGAACAATATCAAATGGTCAGTTGGGGATGAAAATTCTATTCGTATAAGAGAAGACAGATGGCTTTCACAAGGAGCAATAGGAGGTCAAGCAAACCAAACAGAGCCTACTTTAGTGTCTGAATTGATAAATGCAGAATCTAGAGAATGGAAACAATAGGAAATCCATCAACTCTATGAAGATACTATTGCAAACGAGATTTTAGCAATCCCCCTAAGCCAACAATCAAGGCCAGATGAACTCATATGGACAGGCAACAGAACAAGGCAATATTCAGTCAAGAGTGGCTACAACAGAGCACTGGAAATGGCAAGTGTTGACACCTAATTTTTGCTTTCAAGTACATAAAAAAATTAATTAAAAAAATTAAAATTATTATTAATTAGTTAAAAAAAAGAGAAAAAGAAAAAGTAAAACAAAACAAAATAACAACAAAAAAAAAAGAAAGAAAAAGAAAAAGAACAAAACAAAAGAACAAAAGCAAAAAGAGTAAACGGCCGTAGAGAGGTGGAGAGGGGGAGAAACCCTAAAAAAAACAACCTAGAGAGAGCTAGAGAGGGAGGGGAGAACCAGGGGGAGAAAGGAAAGCAACGGGGTGGAAGAGGAAGGATTGTTCATCTTCCCCATAGCGGCTCCGCCACGCGGCCAGTCGAAGCCCTCGCTACGCCGGCCGCCGCGCAGCGGAGCCGCTCGTCCACGAGCACCGACGCTCGCGCCATCTCCACTCCTCGTCGCCGCCACCACAGCGGCCCAGCCCTGTCGCTGAGCCACCACGCGCCTGCGCATCCGACGCCACCCGAGCCTCCGCCCCAACCCCGCCGGAGCCCAGTAGACCGCAACCCACAGCAAGCGCCAAAGAAAACAGGGGAGACCCAAGAGAGGACACGAGAGACAGAAAGATCCGGGAAGGGAGAGATATCCGAGAGAGTGAAGTCAAAGGGGGTTTTGGCTGCCATCGCTCGTCCGTTCGCGAGTGGCTGTCCGTCGCAGCTCTTCTCGTTGAACCAAGTAGGTCTTCTCTACCCATGTATGCTCCGTTTGTGGTAGTGCGTCTGATCGGAGCTCATGGACGACCCGTTCACATGAGGTTTGGTTCCTCCGACGCCCGTAAATCTTTAACCAAGCCTTTGTATGTTGCTGGTCGTTTTCCAAGAACTCTGGGCCCATTTCGAGTCTCGGTTGAGTCGGAAATCCGAACATTTGGTAATGCTCACGAACTGTTTGTATAAATGCCTGAGTGAAGCTCGCATGACTATTCTTGAACCTTCGTCCATTGTACGCTTCCGTCGTTGATAGATGTGTTTTGTTGCTATTCCGCACGTTTGTGTTTCATCCATTTCGAGTTTACATAGCCATATGTTGTGATATTGGCTTATTTTCATACAAGTTGGGTCTCGTCTTCCTCCTTGTCCGTATAGGTGAGAGAGTGGGTGTCGGCTCGGCGGTGGCCCGTGCGCGGGCAGTGTCGGCATCGGTGAGGATGGATAGTGAGGCTTGTTTAAAAGGGTATTGGTTTAGTCGATGAGCTTTGGTTAAAAAGCGTAGGAGAGAAGGTGGCTTCGGGCGTGCAGAATGCACGAGGAAGAAGAAGACCAAAAGGCAAAAGAAAATAAAAGGAAAAAGAGAGAAAGTGGCTTTTGGGAATAGGAATCGCTGAAAAAGGGGGAGTGGTGCAGGAAAAGTACGCAGGAGGAAAGACAAAAGAAAAAAAATTATTAATTTTTTTAAAATAATAATGATAATGAAAAAATTGAAAATGATTTTTTAAAAAACAAAAAAAGTCCAAAAGTGTTGGATCTGGATTTTGGGTTGGGTCCGCGGGCCGGATTGGTTTTACCCGGCCCGCACCCATTTTCTTGAAGTATAGTAATATTAAATATTAAAAATATATTATAAATTCACAAATTTTCAAAAATCAAAAAAAAAAAATCAAAAAAATCAAAAACTCAGAAAGCATAAAAAAAATCGATCTCTTTCTTAATTAAAATATATATATATTATTTTTTTTAGAAAATTAATTTTTTTTTAAAAAATTAAGATTTTAAAAATTAAAAATTTCGAAAATCCAAAAATGATAGGGGTTGGTTAGGATTTGTCATGCATTCCCTTTTTAGTGTAATTAGGCTTTTATTTACTTGCATATCAATTATATTACATGTTTAATTTATATATTTAATTATGTTTGCATTATTTAGTTGTTTGTGCTAATTTTATTGCAATTATGACGTTGGTAGCTAAGATTGTTATTTTAATGACTACACACCCGCATGATCACCTCGCATGTTAGTGAATAGGTATAAAATTAATCCAAATTGCCTGACAAAAATCATTTTTGTTAAAATGAACAAGATTAAGTACTGAAAGGGCACTAATTGATTAATTAGTGTAATCAAGTCCCCGACCCTAGATTCTCTGGTTGCGTAGAAAGTGAGGTACACTCCCATGCCTCACTTGGTTTCTAGCCGACCCCAATAGGCTAGTGGCGACTCCTTTTATGCAAAATTTTTAAGAATATCCCAACGTCACGCGGGGTATGGGCTTGGGAGAGCTTGCGCCTAATCATGGGCTTTAGGTCCGTCTTTTAAGCAATACCCCTAAACCTGTTCCCTCCCCCGAGGGTAGGTCGCGACAGCTTGGCGACTCCACTGGGGACTTGGTTTTGAACCTTAGAGGACTTAGGCCAAAATTAATCTTGTTCAAAAATATTTTTGTTTGACATCGAGTATTCCAGGTACGTCTCTAACATTAAAGGTGTTAAATGTTTTTGCAGAATGGGAGGTAAAAGGGGAAGTGTTTGCTCACTTTTTTTCTTGCAGGGAGGTGTTGGAATGTATGGTTTATTTTTTTTTGTACGGAGTGTTGTTTGCATATAAATTGTTGTGCATGAATCTTTTGCATTGCATTACACCCTAGCACACACAACCTGCCGCCGGACCTGGGTCGCATAGGATCACTTAGGATGGTGTTAAGGTGGATACCGCTCCAACTGCAAGCATGTAGTACGAGCCGCCCATCTTAACCCCGAAACTTCTTTCATGTCGAAGGTACCCACCCCGGTCTGCAAGCGCACGACACGGGTCGATTCTTTGACGAAGCCGAAGTCATGGGTAACCCGACCTAACCGCAATCTTGTTGGTTCAGTCCGGTGATCCCATGGCTCCATTTTGAGCTGGATAGAGTAGAAATTGAACCACCTCTCATGTGCATGTCTATGTAAAAAAAAAAGAGACAAAGGTCGGCACCCATTGTGAGTGTCATTTTTATTTTTATTTACTCATTTTGTACTGCATTTTCATCTTGAAATTCGCGGAAATCAATCGAATGCCCTCGGTGTTGTAGGCTTTTGATTTAAAAAAAAAAGGTTGGCAATCATTCTTGAATGCAAGTTCTAAACACTTTGATTTGGCCATGCTGAACACATGGTTTTGTTTAAATTTCTAGTTATGGGCTCAAAATCATTTTAAAAAAAAAAAAGCTTTCAAGTTGCAATTATATATTGGGGCACAAAAATTGAGATTGCATTTTTTATCAAACTCTTTCCTTTTCACATTTTGGGGACTGAAATGCAAATCATATTTTGTATAGATTTCTCAAAATAGAAGTCACTTCATTTTTTGCAAGAGTAAAATCATAAAATCGATCTCTTCAAAAAAAAAAAAAAATCAATGCCATTTGTGCATACAAAACTTTTGGAATAAAAGTAGACATTCGATTGATGGCCGTGGATTGATTATTTTAATGATGTCTTCTTTTATAATAAATCTTGGCGAAATACAAAAATCCCATAGTAAGGACTTTGGGGGCATGTACCGTCACCTTGATTTTGTTGTAAGAAGCGACCTCATTGAGATATTATTTTCTCTAATTCACGTACTAACATTGTCGTCTTTTTACAGGTTATGCACGATGCCCCTTGACATTTTCATGTTCGATCATATGGAGAAATGAATTCTAGAGCTAGGACATGAGTTGATTTTTACTTTCATCTGTGCAAGAGTTTCTTGTATTTTATCATTGTCCTCACTCTTATTAAGAATCATGTTTTCCATTTTGGGTTTTGATCTTTGATCGTGAATCCAATTGTTACTTTTGTAAATCATGCGACTCACATTTTTTAATGATGGAATTCAATTTCGTGAAAATCATCCAAACAAAAAAAAAAGAAAGAAAGAAAGAAAAAAAAAACAAAACAAATTTAGAAATGTTTCAAGTGAACCTTTATGTCACCGACAAAAAAAAAGTGAACCTTTATGTCTACCTTCCAAAACGAATTTCAAGAAAACTTTGCTTAAGGCCCTCTCTTCATGTAGTCGTTTTCTTAGGCTCATCGAACTTGAGAAGCAAGCATGCATTGAGGCATTGTTGGCGCCAATTTTCCATAAAGGCGGAGCGAAGTTGAATTTCATTCTGGGAAGTTTTGTTATTTGCAAATGCCTTAGGAACCAAAATAGCCATCAATTTCGTTCACTCTGCATGATGAGACAAATGAAGGGAGTTGCCAAGCATCCAAAATGGCGAAATCAAAGGAAGAGTAAACTATATCGATTTCAATAATCAATTTCTGATACCATTTCTGAAATGGTTTTCTTTTCCATTATCAAGGAAACATCAAGAGTGTCAAGTTTTGTAACGTTCCTAACAAACGCAATGGAGCATTTTTAAGTCTAGTTCATCTTAAACAATGAAAGATTCAAATGAAACAGAGGGGCAATATTATCCATTCCTCCATTAGAGATACCTTGGGATGTTGATCGCCCGATTTTGAAAAGGATGTATCTCGTTCCTAAACTTGATTATCTTCAGCATAAAAAATGACATGTCCTTTTCTTTGATACATGACGGATTCGAGCATAATAAAGAGTGATGAATGGGAAAAATGTTGCACCTTGACCGTAGAAGTAGCACCTTCCATCAAGGCAATAAACGGGCAAAGCATCTAAAGAACAATATCCTCAGATGTAGAAACAAGGAGCACCCACTCTCCTTTCAAAGAAAAATCTTGAAAAACACATCTCATGATCCATTTATAAAATTTTGAAGCTCCTTGTCAGCTAAACATCTCTTCAAAAAGAGCATCTAAAAAAAAAACAAAACAGGAATCAAACTTTGTAAATTGTTGTATACAATAAATAAGTGCTTTTTATGGATAAAATCAGGGCCACGTAGCCATTTTTCAATAAATTCTAGCAACTTCAAGCAAAGTTCATACCTGAAGAATGAAAACACGTGAAGGGTAAATGGTGTCGATTCCAATTGCTCATTTTGGATAGCGTCTCTGACATGATTCTTTCTTTTCTTGATAGGAAGACATCAAACGCTTAAGGGTACATGTAAGTGAAAGGTAATGCCAAGTTACCAAATATCCACGAGGATAAATCCAAGAGATGTTAGCCCTCAAAGGATAAAAGCGAATGAAGGGTAATAATGTATCGTTTCCAACATTTCAATCCCTAAAGATCTTTGCGCTAACATATTCTTTTACATTCTTTACAGGGTTACCGGGTCGCCATGCCGCAGGTAAGTACCCTTCCTCTCGATCTTTTTTTTAAAGTAAAAAAAAAAACCTTTGGCGCTTTCTTAGAGACAAGCACAAAAATGAGAAAAGAAAAATTTCTGCAGACTTTTTGAGTATTCTTTTATCTCAAAATTGTTCTCTCGTCTTAGGGATTATTCACTTAAAATCAAATTTCCATATGGAGATTGATCTACTGAGATGATCTCGACAGAGTGAGATTGAGACGTTAACCATGCCAAACAAGAAGTGTTTAGGATGAAGAAACGCAAGCCCATTTCCAAACACGTCATTCAAACACTTTTGAGAGTTGAGTGGAAAATGACATTCTCTTAGGATGAAGGATTCATTCGCATTGAGCACAAAAATCGAAATGATAAAGGCATTTCCTTCATCAATTCCAAGCACCAAGCTAACATCTGGCTATCCCTTTGGGCCGAAAAGAAAAAAAAGATGATACTTCAAAGTACCCTCATCGAGAACGACCCTACATTGGGGCAACATAGGGGGTTATGATCATGTTGTAAAGCGAAAGATTGAGAAATATTCTATTACTTTCACTTGCATCAATCTTTTGATGATAGCTTCAGAGGAATTCTCATTAGAGCTTGACTCATCCCAAGGTGAAGAAGAGCATTTCCTTCTCTACCCAAACACTGATATCCATTGTTTTAACCAATTTGGGCCTGATTATTCATTTCTGAACCCTGAGCGGTGATCATCTCCCTTCACTGGGGCAAGGCATAAGAATTGACCAAATACAATGGACGGTCACAAGAAAATGTGAAAAGCATCTCGAAAGTCATAAGAGCTATAAAAGTTCAAAGAAAAAAGTTCGACAAACTAGGGGGCATGAAAAAGCAGTGTGCCTGGTAAAAGCAAGGTCAATGCCCGTAAAAAAAAAAAGAAAAAAGAAGCCAAAAGGCTGCATCTTATGTGAAAAAAAATTGTCAAAGTCAAAGTGCTTGCGTAAAAAAAAATCATCGCAAGTGCAAAGGAAATTAGAAAAAGGAGCAAAGCTCCATTGTAGAAATGATTAGTCAAGGGACTTTCGAGATGCACAGTGCTTCAAAAGCCAAATGCCTCCAAAAGGTCGAGTGACTTGGTCATGATGCCATGATGATCACTAACTCTTAAAAAGCCTCTTGAAAATTTTAAGCCTTTCGAGCCTCTCCTGAGCCAACATTACAACCCTTTTTCCGAAGCCTCTTCTGATTGGGATGATTTGAGTGAAAATGAGAATACCACAAAGAAGCTATTGCTTGAAGGAGTGGAAGTAATTCTATCTTATCTTATCTTCCAAGCTCTCGACTTGTAAACCCGATGAAGATAGCGACAAATGTTCCTTTATTGGCCTCAAAGCAATAATTCTTTTGTGTAAGCCCGAACTGAGCCTATATTGCGGTCCTTTCAAAAGACCTTTTTGATCGATCAGATTGTGCTCATCGCAAATGTTTCTGAAAGCCTTTGACGTGGGTTATGTGAGATACCCTCAGCAATTAGTTACTTCCCATGCGAATGGATGTGATCAAGCAGCCATTTTGTCGAGAGTGTGAGAAACCCTTTCTGACTAGAAAGCTTTAGTTTGGCATGTTTAATGAGTCTTTTTCACGAGTCGTAGCCATTCTGATAAGAACTTGACTCTTGGAAAATTTGATGATTAATAATACATCCCCAAGCAAGATGACAATTTTGCACCACATGATGCTGACTGACATTGAATATTCTTTTAAAAAAAAAACAGTCGAACTTAGCTTGATTAGCTTGTTCAATTGATGCTGTAATATTGCCAATACGTCTCTTGATGACGTCTCTAATGACATTTACTCAAGTTGAGTTTGACAGGATTCCTTAGTGAAGCCATGCAGTTTTCAAGGGGTTTAGCAGATGCTTCCCTAAAAACCAAAGGTTAATGGTCAGCCTTAAACCATGTCATCTCCAAAGGTTCATGGTCAACCTTAAACCATATTATCTACAAAGGTTCATTGGTTTTCCTTAAACCATGTATTTTATTTTAGTCGAAACCCGTTTGTACACAGTGAGACTATCGTCCGGTGGAAAACCGTTTGTACACGGAGAGACTATCATATCCGATCGAAACCCGTTTGTACACGGTGAAACCTCCCTCCCAGTCGAAACCCGTTTGTACCCGGTGAGACTATATCCGGTCGAAACTCGTTTGTACAGGGTGAGACCTCCTTTCCAATTGAAACTTGTTGTTACATGGTGAGACATCGTTCCTCCCATTCTTCTTCTTATGACACGGAGAGCTTTGTAGCCCGGAGTCCTTTTTCCTATGACACGGTGAGCTTTGTAGCCCGAAGAGCTTTTGTAGCCCGGAGAGCTTTGTAGCCCGATGTCCTTCTCCTCCTTCTTACGACCCGGTGGGCTTTCCGTAGCCCGGAGTCCTTCAATCCCCTTCTTATGACCCGGTGGGCTTCTGTAGCCCGGAGTCTTCCTTTAACCCCCTTCTTATGACCCGGTGGGCTTTCCGTAGCCCGGAGTCCTTCAATCCCCTTCTTACGACCCGGTGGGCTTTCCATAACCCGGAGTCATTCAACCCCCTTTCTTACGACCCGATGGGCTTTCCGTAACCCGGAGTCCTTCAATCCCCTTCTTATGACCCGGTGAGTTTTTGTAGCCCGGAGTCTTCCTTTAACCCCCTTCTTACGACCCGGTGGGCTTTCCGTAGCCCGGAGTCATTCAATCCCCTTCTTTCGACCCGGTGGGCTTTCCGTAACCCGGAGTCCTTCAATCCCCTTCTTACGACTCGGTAGGCTTTCCGTAGCCCGGAGTCCTCCAACCCTCTTCTTACGACCCGGTGGGCTTTCCGTAGCCCGGAGTCCTTCAATCCCCTTCTTATGACCCGGTGAGTTTTTGTAGCCCGGAGTCTTCCTTTAACCCCCTTCTTACGACCCGGTGGGCTTTCCGTAGCCCGGAGTCATTCAATCCCCTTCTTACGACCCGGTGGGCTTTCCGTAGCCCGGAGTCCTTCAATCCCCTTCTTACGACCTGGTGGGCTTTCCGTAGCCCGGAGTCTCTCTCCTTCTTCTTATGACCCGGTGGGCTTCCGTAGCCCGGAGTCTTTCTTCCTCTTATTGATAAGACACGCTTCCATAGTTATGAATCATTTCCGTCGACCTGAAGCGTGCCTATGCACCTAGGGTCTCTCTATCGCCCAAATAATTTAGGTGTCTTTTGTCTTTGAATGCAACCTCTTCGAGCTCCCATTCAAAGAGGGGCAGCTGTTGACACCTAATTTTTGCTTTCAAGTACATAAAAAAATTAATTAAAAAAATTAAAATTATTATTAATTAGTTAAAAAAAAGAGAAAAAGAAAAAGTAAAACAAAACAAAATAACAACAACAAAAAAAGAAGAAAGAAAAAGAAAAAGAACAAAACAAAAGAACAAAAGCAAAAAGAGTAAACGGCCGTAGAGAGGTGGAGAGGGGGAGAAACCCTAAAAAAAACAACCCAGAGAGAGCTAGAGAGGGAGGGGAGAACCAGGGGGAGAAAGGAAAGCAACGGGGTGGAAGAGGAAGGATTGTTCATCTTCCCCATAGCGGCTCCGCCACGCGGCCAGTCGAAGCCCTCGCTACGCCGGCCGCCGCGCAGCGGAGCCGCTCGTCCAGGAGCACCGACGCTCGCGCCATCTCCACTCCTCGTCGCCGCCACCACAGCGGCCCAGCCCTGTCGCTGAGCCACCACGCGCCTGCGCATCCGACGCCACCCGAGCCTCCGCCCCAACCCCGCCGGAGCCCAGTAGACCGCAACCCACAGCAAGCGCCAAAGAAAACAGGGGAGACCCAAGAGAGGACACGAGAGACAGAAAGATCCGGGAAGGGAGAGATATCCGAGAGAGTGAAGTCAAAGGGGGTTTTGGCTGCCATCAGTCGTCTGTTCGTGAGTGGCTGTCCGTCGCAGCTCTTCTCGTTGAACCAAGTAGGTCTTCTCTACCCATGTATGCTCCGTTTTTGGTAGTGCGTCTGACCGGAGCTCATGGACGACCCGTTCACATGAGGTTTGGTTCCTCCAACGCCCGTAAATCTTTAACCAAGCCTTTGTATGTTGCTGGTCGTTTTCCAAGAACTCTGGGCCCATTTCGAGTCTCGGTTGAGTCGGAAATCCGAACATTTGGTAATGCTCACGAACTGTTTGTATAAATGCCTGAGTGAAGCTCGCATGACTATTCTTGAACCTTCGTCCATTGTACGCTTCCGCCGTTGATAGATGTGTTTTGTTGCTATTCCGCACGTTTGTGTTTCATCCATTTCGAGTTTACATAGCCATATGTTGTGATTTTGGCTTATTTTCATACAAGTTGGGTCTCGTCTTCCTCCTTGTCCGTATAGGTGAGAGAGTGGGTGTCGGCTCGGCGGTGGCCCGTGCGCGGGCATTGTCGGCATCGGTGAGGATGGATAGTGAGGCTTGTTTAAAAGGGTATTGGTTTAGTCGATGAGCTTTGGTTAAAAAGCGTAGGAGAGAAGGTGGCTTCGGGCGTGCAGAATGCACGAGGAAGAAGAGGACCAAAAGGCAAAAGAAAATAAAAGGAAAAAGAGAGAAAGTGGCTTTTGGGAATAGGAATCGCTGAGAAAGGGGGAGTGGTGCAGGAAAAGTACGCAGGAGGAAAGACAAAAGAAAAAAAAATTATTAATTTTTTTAAAATAATAATGATAATGAAAAAATTGAAAATGATTTTAAAAAAAAAAAGAGTCCAAAAGTGTTGTATCTGGATTTTGGGTTGGGTCCGCGGGCCGGATTGGTTTTACCCGGCCCGCACCCATTTTCTTGAAGTATAGTAATATTAAATATTAAAAATATATTATAAATTCACAAATTTTCAAAAATAAAAAAAAAATCAAAAAAATCAAAAACTCAGAAAGCATAAAAAATTCGATCTCTTTCTTAATTAAAATATATATATATATATATTATTTTTTTTAGAAAATTAATTTTTTTTAAAAAAATTAAAATTTTAAAAATTAAAAATTTCGAAAATCCAAAAATGATAGGGGTTGGTTAGGATTTGTCATGCATTCCCTTTTTAGTGTAATTAGGCTTTTATTTACTTGCATATCAATTATATTACATGTTTAATTTATATATTTAATTATGTTTGCATTATTTAGTTGTTTGTGCTAATTTTATTGCAATTATGACGTTGGTAGCTAAGATTGTTATTTTAATGACTACACACCCGCATGATCACCTCGCATGTTAGTGAATAGGTATAAAATTAATCCAAATTGCCTAACAAAAATCATTTTTGTTAAAATGAACAAGATTAGGTACCGAAAGGGCACTAATTGATTAATTAGTGTAATCAAGTCCCCGACCCTAGATTCTCTGGTTGCGTAGAAAGTGAGGTACACTCCCATGCCTCACTTGGTTTCTAGCCGACCCCAATAGGCTAGTGGCGACTCCTTTTATGCAAAATTTTTAAGAATATCCCAACGTCACGCGGGGTATGGGCTTGGGAGAGCTTGCGCCTAATCATGGGCTTTAGGTCCGTCTTTTAGGCAATACCCCTAAACCTGTTCCCTCCCCCGAGGGTAGGTCGCGACAGCAAGCAGATCAGACCAGAATCGACCCTCATGTTCATATCAACCACCACGTACCTTATGGACTCAAATATGGAGTCTTGATGTGCCACCAAAAGTTCGGACCTTCCTCTGGAGTCTTTGTCAAAACGCAATACCGACAAGGGAGAACCTGCATAAAAGGAAAATAATCTCAGACCCATTATGCCCGTTCTGCCATTCTAGCATCGAAACAACAGAGCACCTGTTTTTCTTATGTAAATGGACACAGAAAGTATGGTTTGAACCAATTTTTGACAAGATCAGACCAGATAGCAGTATTAAACGTATAGATCAGTGGATCCTCAACGCTTTCAGAAAAGACCCACTCTCACCTGCTCGGGAGCTCACTAGAATGATTCTATGGAACATCTAGAAGGCGAGAAATAACTGGATCTTTCGAACAACTGACCCCAAACTAGCAGATCTATTGAGGTCTGCACAGGAACAACAGATCTCGTTTAGCAGAGGAAAACCAAACAAAAACATAAGCCCTCTCAAACAAGACAAACCTGAACGACGGTGGCCTCCGAGAGGGCAGGATCTGAAACTAAACGTTGATGCGGCATGGTGTTCAGGTGAATTTCTTTGCTCAGTGGTTGGAGTCCTACGAGATTCGTCTGGAAGAGCGCTCGAGGGTTTCGCAGCTACGGCTAGGGTTTCTTCGTTGAACGAAGGAGAAGCTGAGGCGATTTTACACGGTCTTCTGTTTATTCAGGAACTCCAGTTGTCGCACATGAGGGTCTTTGGAAGCCGAACTGGGAAGTGGATGATTGAAAGTAACTGTTCAGGGGTGGTGGATATGGTCATGGGCCGGGCCGAAATGTCTTGGAACTTAAAAGAAATAGTGCAACGCTGCAGGAATGCGCTAAATCAAAGCAAGAATACCACGGTGATCCATTGTCCACGCCAAGCTAATGCCGCAGCCGATTGGATCGCAAGAAACTATAGATTTCAATCTCTCCCTCGTAATTGGTTGATTTCTCCCCCATTTCCTCTATGGAATATTTTATGTGCAGATCTTTCTCCATCTGCGTTTTGTAAGAATCCTTCGTGATTAAGTAATAGTCAGTTATATATTGACCCAAAAAAAAAAATCCGTAAAAGAAATTCAACTTGCAAATGCCCATACTTTTTCCTTTGGGCCTTCATTGGCCCTTCACAAGCTCTTGCCAAAAACTTATGCATGTGCATGAAAATCCATAGCAAATCGAATTTAGCTAGTCGGACGAGACTCCAAATTAGGGAGGTGTTCATGTTG
The DNA here is from genome assembly GCA_007663325.1 of Eucalyptus pauciflora. Classification (NCBI taxonomy): domain Eukaryota; kingdom Viridiplantae; phylum Streptophyta; class Magnoliopsida; order Myrtales; family Myrtaceae; genus Eucalyptus; species Eucalyptus pauciflora. The sequence goes on from VMYD01000124.1 coordinate 605,582, forward strand.
GCAATATCTAGTACGATGCTAAAGATTTTATTGGAGATGGCATACTCATTGACGGTTTTCATTATTTCAACAGTCATATTTTAGGAATCGTGCTAGAATATTTACTTGTTAAATGTAAGAGTTCGGTGACATAATTCCATTCATCATTAACCCAATGGCCGATGATGACACAATATGCATAATTCTTAAGGCTAGTACATAAATATAAAGTTAAGGAGATTCGAGAGCTAGCCGTTGACAGCAAATGCATTAACACCACCATCTTCTCTTTGTACAGTGACTTAAAGTTTTTGGCATTTGTTGCCAGCGGAACGAGTCTAAATTGAGGTTGTAGAGTTGTGTGCACGTAGTGCACAAAATAAGCGATCTTTGAGAAAGTCAGAGGGTTGCTCGACAGCAAGACAATAATATGTAAGCTCCCGCCTAATATGTAAGCTTCCGCCAGTTCCCCACCTTGTCATATCGGTGTTAGTGCATCCTCATGTTCACGCAGCATGACCGAGTGAGGCAAAAGTTAGTGCTACTTTTAATGGTATCGGTCCCCACAACAAGCCCAAAGCCGTTCCATCCACGTCTATGCTGTGTAAGGAGACTCATGTTTGTGGAAGTAATTGCACTTCAATGCCGTATTTATTACCATTCTGAATTTTCAAGTGCTATCGGTATTTAAGATATTGTTTGTGAATTGATGTTATTTCGACGTAGAGTGAGGGGATTTTTTGGAAGTCTCTATATGTTAGCGTTTGTTGTACTTTTCGTAATTATTGAATAATAGAAGGTTGATCATATTTGATTACCCATTCAACGGGTCAGTGACCGAAGTCAACCATCCCTGTCTGGTTCAAGAGCTATCAGTCTCATCTACCAATCCTGTGGTATACACTCTCTGAAGGTTTATCTTCTCAATAAATTTTGGGGAATCAACACACACATACGTAGAAAAAGAGAGGCAAAGCGACGCGTTCATCGAGCGAAATTGAGCCATGAGCAGCACCCGGAAAGAACGGAGGCTGAAATTGCCAGAACTAGACAAAAACAATCTTGATAAGACCATCAACACCAGCCAAAGAACGGTCAAGGAACGAAGGTTGGGGTTATCGAAATCAGACCAGAGCGCCAAATTCAAGAAATCTGCTCGAGTTCGGACGACAACCATCGACGGCGGTAGTGGCGACTTTCTGGAAATTGTCGATGAATTCACTGGGATCCATTCGGCCGGAGGAGGAGGAGAAAGGGGAAAAGGTCTCGGCTATGGCAATGAAAATAAAGGCAGCCCTTGTGGAGCTGGATTCTCGCAGATTACTTTCTTTCCAAATCACTTGAAATTGCCAAGACAGGTATATAATTTTGAATGAGTCACACATAGTAATGTAAAAAAAGTTTATTCTCATCTTCGCCTTACTAATTTGTTGATATGTTTATCACATAAGAATTCATAATTCCTCCAAGCTTGATCGTTCTCACACGATTTTCTTGAAATTTATGCTGGTTTAAAGACGTGCGTGCAATTGGATTATCGGAAATGTTTCAATAATTGACTGAAGAATTAACTTCTATAGATGGGCAACAATTTGAAAAGATAAACACAAAATCTTACAATTTCTTTTATTTTTATTTTTATTTTAAATTATGCAGCCAAAGAAAATCTCTTGGACCTACCCAACACCACCAAACCCCACATCGTGCCATTTTGTCTTGTCGCTCAATTGATGAACTATCAATTTATCACACAACGACGCACGATGACTTGTACTAGTGTCAATGACCTTTTACAAAATCACCAAAATTTAAATAGAATAATTTCAACAAAACAAATTAACCTAGGATAGACAAAGTTGGGTTTGGGCATTGGGGGATTTTCAACTCAGAAATTGAAGGTCACTTATTGAAATATCACTAATTACGTGTGAATAATTTTTGGCAGGACCACCTACATAGGCCAAAGTCCTAAAGTTAGTCTGTCATGAGGCTTACATGATATTTTATGGGCATCCGAGTAGCTAAGCCTTTGTGTTCATGCCCTTGAATTTTTAAAATAAATTAATTAATTAGGACCATGTTGAAAACAATTCCTCTAGTCGGATCTTTAATTGGTGAATAACAAATATGGTTATCACCTGAGTATAGGGATGTCCACGTCAATCCATCAATTCAAAATCTAGCTCCAATTAGGAATGGACAAAAGTATGACTCAATTAGATTTGCTAATACTACCACTAGTCTATCAAAAATAAGAATTCAAATCATTATATTATGTTCTATAAAGCATGAAGGCAGTTAACCCATATGGTAGTCAGCAAGATTTAAGTCCTCCAATTGAATGCTGGGAGTTTATCCCTAGTTCATCACTTATCAGAAAAGGTACTTCAGTTGGATTTTAGTTACAAAAGAGTATAGTTTTTCACCTCATAATCAGATTGCAAGAAATAGGGTCATGTGTTTTTCCATCTCTCAGAGAAAATGTCCTCCAATTATGCCTCTTATTGGTGGTGACAGACATTAACAGTCGGTGATATTCACCCCCCCGCAACTCACCAATTAAAACGTGGCCCAAAAAAAAAAAAAAAAACTCTACCAATGAAAGGTACGAGTGGAGAAAAATATAGTCCAAATATATTATACCATCTATGTATTTATTAGTCTTGCATAATCGTCTCACTCTCAAGAAACCATTCACATTCTGCTCCCTCAATCCATGGCAAGTAACTTGGTTTCTCTTTTTTTCTGGTGATATATCCTATCCTCCTCAGTGGTCGAAATTCTTCAGCCACCACCGCTCGAGTTAAAGTATTTCCCGAAGGTACGTACGTGATTAAGCAATAAGTCTCGGAATGGTTCAGTTTTCTCTGCTTTTTTTTCCTTCCTTTCTCGGCTGACCGCAATTATTTTGGGGTTAACAAGTTTGATGATGTTCTTTGCTCCAGGGTTTCCGCAGATTACAACTGCAGGAACCTTTTCACTGCAGAAAGTCGGATGAACAAATATTCTTTAAGGTCCGAGTCGTCCCAGCGTCGAAATTCGAATTGCCACCGCCACCTGACGATGGGTTCACTTGGAGGAAGTACGCTCAGAAGGAAAATCTTGGAGGCAAGTATCCAAGGTGAGTTCAGAGGCGATCAGTTCTCTAATTCTCAAGTCTTGAAGCTCCATCATCCCAAAGATTCACCAGAACATTATTCCTTTGTTCAAAGTAAAGCCCCTTCAATAATCTAGCCTTTCTCATTCCTAATCCAAATTCATCCCCAGCATGTTGGAGTTTTGTTTGTTAAAACAAAAATGAGTGCTTTTTACTTTGTCCCACATGGGAAAGGTGGGAAGAAGTAAACCAGTTTAAAAGTGTAAGATTTCATTTGTATATTTAAAAGAATGATTGGGTGGGGCTAGATCCCACCATAACCGCGTGTGGGTGCGCGATTAGCACTTTGCGCACCCGTGGTTTAATTAACACTGATCTCTCTATTATTTATTTTATTTTTGTTTTGTTATGTTATTAATTTTTTATTTTTGTTTTGTTATGTTATTAATTTTAATCAAAGGTTGTTTGTTTTGAGAATTTTCGGAAATAAAATATAAAATGAAAATTCGAAATTTTATTTATTAAATAAATAAATAACAATTATTAATTATTATTTCGAATTTATTTGTGTCTTTTCAAGGCAACCTTTGCATATGATACCCGTTCGGTTTGCAACATTTCCCGAAGGGTTGCATTGGTTCGGTTTTAACTTCTTACGGATAAACACCTTTGTTCATTTGAGCAAATTTTCGAAAGAATGTGTTTGTTCATTTCGCAACTTTTTACAAAGAGTTATCTTCGTTTTTTAAGACTATTTTATATATACTTGTCAGATTGAGGAAGAATGTGTGTGATCATTTTCATCTTTTCGAGTCTTTTTTTCTGGAAAAAAACGACAGCCATTCTTTCAATTGTTTCCTAGAGAGATCCTGGAGAAATAATAGAATTGCTATCTAGTATTCTTAATTTGAGACTTTGTTGTATACTGGAGGATTTTTGCCAATGACCATTAGCAACTTTGTGGGGTAAATAAATCCTTAAAGAAAGCGATATTACGCCTCAAAGTCCGACTCGAATACTCAAAAGATCTGTCTTCATTGTTCTACCATATTCGAAGCTATACTTGAACAACACAGCATGTTACATTGGCGGACTTGAGATGAGCCACATCCTCGGAAAAGTTAAAAGGAAGGAAGTCAATACTTGTTGCCCGTTATGTAATAGGAATAGACAGATTTCTTGCATTTCTCCTCATATGGAAAGTTAGTCTCAAGAAGACTCAATGAAAGACGTCATCAATTAGCAACATACTCATTTTCGTCGTGTCAATCATCATCCTATACTTGATGGGCTGTTTCACAGTCAACCATCTCTTTCTCATGTCTTAATCGACTAAAAATGATTTCAGTTATTAACGGTTAGTTCAGTTTGACAGCTTCTTATGTTGCTATCACTTTTCTCTTCCTTAGCCTACTAAAGTTTGACATATAATTGAGCACTTTGGAAGTAGCTTGGCTATAAGTGCACGCAAGTTTTATTATGTTTCCTTTGTCCTTTATATCTATAGCTGTCACTGATATGTTTCCCACACTTCATATTCAGGAACTTATATAGGTGCACTCATGGGAATGTCCAAGGTTGTTCGGCTAGAAAGGGAGTACAAAGATCTGATGACGATCCCACTGTCTTTGGAATCACGTACTGCAGGGGGCATACGAGCAATCCCAAACTGCAGAGGTCCCTCCACTTTTCTTTTCCTCTCGATAAGGCTTGAGCCCCTATAAATTCGTAGAGTTGGCGATGCGATGAGGAGATACGAAGGTAAGCAGGGAATACCTAGGATTACTAATACTTCTTAGAAAGGTCTGTCATTTCGATAAATTTATGGATATAACCAAAATCTCAACAACTCAATGTCACACCTTGAGCAAAGGAGATACAAATTGAGTAATGGAACCTGGAACGCTCATCCTAATTGTTATGCCTTTTCAAAAAGGGGAAGTGCACATCCTTAATATGCATTCTCCATCATTTTCCTGCCAATTTACATGGTGGTTGTGTGTTTTTGCTTGGAGAGAAATCAAGTCTTGATGATTCTTTTCTCGATTTAGCAGATTGTAAGAGGGAGCACAGAGACATTGAAGGGGCGCCACCGCATCATATGGTAATCAGAATTTCACAAGATAAACTAGAGAGAGAGCCCACAGGTTTAGCCACCATTCAGTCAAACCCACAAGCTACGTTTGACAGTTGAGATAAAATTCGAGATAGGATATGATTTATCCTATCCTATGTTTAGTGATCGCTCGGGACATGATAAAGTCGGATATAGAGAGAATATAAGCAGAATAAAATTATCACATGGGGGAGGTGGGATAAAGGTGAATAGGATTTCTAATATCTATAATAGGAAAATTATTTTTCTCGAATAACGAACTTATTAAATTAAAAAAATTGAAATTATATTTCAATATATATAATATTTGAATTCTAAATTAAGAAATTAAAATTAAAAAATTATTTTTAATTAATCTTATTTTAATTTATATATTCAACTTTAATTCTATCTTATAATAAACATTCAATCTATAAATTAAATATGTATATTTTTATATATTTTAGGTATTTTTGTATTTTATGTATGTTAGTACAGTTTACTTTGATAAAATTTTATTAAAGAATTATGAAAGGGGAAAAAAGAAATAATAAAGAAAATAATATAAAAAAGAGGAAAAATAAAATAAAAATAAATTAAAGAATATTGTTACAAGAGATTTTCATTATTTCTATTTATAAACATTTAGATTCATTTATAATGATATGTCATTGATAAAATATGAATATATCCGATTTTAGTACTGTGATTCATCAAATTATATATATACACACACATGATATGATGTGAATATATCCGACTTTAATATTGTGATTCACCAATTAATGAACGGTATATAAAAAATCTCATGATTTTATATCCTATCATATCCAATCCTATCTCGATTAGAAATCCGAACAACCGTAGCCACGGGTTTTGACCAGCCAAAGCTTAGAAGAAGGTGCCTCTTCGTATACGGCCAGTGGGATGCGCAGAGCAAAAGACAAATGCCTTGCGCGATACGCGATCATTTTCTCTTCTTCCTCCGTTGCCTCCCCCAACCCCCCACCCAAATGCCTTGCGCAATACGCGACCATTTTCTCTTCTTCCTCCCTGGCCTGCGTCCCCCTCCATAATCGATACTCCCTCCCTCATCTGTCGGAGATCAGAACATAACCGGAGCCATCCGAGGCCGAACCCCACTTTGGTTTTACCCCTGTTTTCTTCTTTCTGCAGAAGCGATGGCCTCACCGTCGGCCGGCACGGGGAGCTTGGACCCTCCAGCGAGCTCCTTCTCCTTCTCATCCCTCCTTGCCTCTGAGCTGGAGGACGACCATCGCCGTGGGCCGGGCGTTCCCATGAAGTCCATCGCCCCGCCCTCCCTGCCGCTTAGCCCCCCCACCTTGAGCCCCTCTGCTCTCCTCACTTGGCCGCCTGGTCTCAGCCCTGCCGATTTCTTGGACTCCAAGGTATCTACTCCTCTCTCTCTCTCCCCCCGCAGCAAGTCCTCCGACAGTTACCAGCAGATCCCTAAAGGGGAAAACGCAGATGGCTCTACCATCACTTGGCAGACCAACGCCGAGCAGCAGGTATGTCTACACTTTCTTTATATGCTCATCCCTCTTCCCTTTGCCTCACGATTATCTCTCCATCAAACGAGATGATTCCCGTCCTTCTGACGAGAGCGCTGTGAAATCCGAACTCAATCCATTCCAGACCAACGCCAATAACCGATCCGATGACGATAATTTTCAGTCTCGGGCTCAGTCCATGCGAGGGCAGAGGAAATCTGACGATGGTTACAACTGGAGGAAATACGGCCAGAAGCAAGTGAAGGGGAGCGAAAAGATCTATTACAAGTGCACTTATCCTGAGTGCCCTACCAAGAAGAAGGTCGAGAGATCTCTGGATGGCCAGATTACCGAGATTGTCTACCAGGGAAGCCATAACCACCCTCAGCCTCAGGACACCTGGAGATCCTCGGCGTCCTCCGCCTATTCCGTGCCGTCTCATGCAGACCAGGTCTATAATCCCACCGCCCCCGAAATCAATGACCCTGCTTTTCCTGCGCATGGCTCCTCTCAAGTAGACTCTGCAACCCCAGAAAACTCTTCCCTTTTGGTTGCCAACAATGAACCAGATCCCAAAAGATGGTAAGTTGCTGGCTGGATGGAGTTCCGTTTGTTTGTGTGCAAATTGAAGTTTGTTTATGTTACAATTGGATGGTTTTGATCTGCTCCTTGGTCCCTGATTCATTTCATTCCTTAATTGTTAGGAAGCAAGAGGGTGAGAATGGAGGGATTTTAGCTCCTGGGAGCAGAACGGTAAGAGAACCAGTAAATTCGTGGAGTCGAAAATAATTATGAGGCACACGTCATCATATTACTTGCTGGCCTATGTTTTCCTCTAATAGGGTACAAGTTATAGTTATTTGGACATGCAAACTTAACTAAATATAATTATGAAGCTTTGTGACGAGGTGGTTCAATCACAAAACTCCATTCTATCCTACTTTTGAATTATTTATTTTTTATATAGGTGTTAAAGATTGTCATGGAGCACTTGCTAAAACCCATTACTTTTCGTCTCCAGCTTTTTCATAAAGCTGTTGCGTGGATATTTTCTACCACCTCAATCAACATCTTGTTTGCTAAATTCAACAATCAGATGCTATGGCCTTATTTATTTATTTATTTATTTTTTTGAAAAAAATTATTCTCTCTCAAAGTTGCAGGTGACTCATCCTCGGCCACTGCCAAATCAAATCTTAAGTCACTAGAAATCTGCACTTCTTTTTAAAACTATTTTATCCAATTTGGAACTCTGGCTCTATGATATTTATTTGCCGAAAAATATGCGAATAGATATGAGATAAACAATGAAAATAAACCATACAAGAGATTACATTGTTAGTTTGACCGATCAATAATCTATGTGGAGAGTGGCAGAAAAATTTAACAATAATCGGGCGATACAATGGAGATTACAATCACTCAAGTGTTTGCTAACCCCCGATTTTGCACACTTAAACTCACAAACTAGCACTCTAAGACTTATCTATTCATTTTGAATAACATAGAGAAATAACAGGAAATTTATTGAGATGTTTCTGGCAGCTTAATCTTCTCATCAGATGAAAATACAACTCAACTACATAGCGAATTTAGGGTATAACACGTGCCCCAAAATAAATAGATAAATAAATAAAAACCACTGAGCATGTCCCAATTGCCCGGCCAGGTGGGCTATGGGCAAGGAGTCCACCTTCTGGCCGGGTGAACGACGGGCAAGACCTCCAGGCAGATCAATCTGACATTGGGCACGGTCCGCGTGGACTCAAGTTATTATTTCAACACTATCAATATCATTTACATAGTGAATGTACTAACTTTGTTGTAATTGCCTACTGCTTCAGAATAAATTGATCTCTGATCAGCCTGTCGCTAGTTCAGTTGATACATCCCTTAGTTGGGGTTTGGGCCCCTGTTCTCATGCGGCTGGAGATCAGAAAGGTAGCTTTCATTCCTCAAAGAATTGTTACATGTTAAATGATTTGGGGAGAAGATCTGCATGACACTGATATAACCTTACCCATTCAAATTCAACCTTGGTTTGTCCTAAAAGATGAGTTTTCTAGTAATCTTTGTTTAGACAATGGCATATTGCTAAGCTGGAGGTGACTAAAGAGATGAGAGTTTTTCTTTGTTTGTGAGATCGCTATCTCGATGCTTCGTCAATAATATTGCATTTATATATGCATCGTATTACTTTTGTAGATGGCATTAAGTCTAGATCTAGAACTGCTGCTATTTCCAAAGAAGCACTTCTTGTGTATTGGGATATATTGGGCTAAAATGGGCTCTCTCTCTCTCAACTGATCCATAGTTAATAAATGGGTTGACCGAGTGATTTCGTTTATGGTGAAGAATGGAACTGACTTTGGCTTTCTGTTTTCAAGTTGTCTACTTTGATAAGTGTAGCTGTATTATCATGAAATGTGTTCGACAAATTGTGGAAAAAAAAGTTTTTCATATCCCGGGGCAGATTATGAATAATGATTGTGCCTTTGCCTCATGAATTTTTTTTCTATACAGAACTCGAGACGTTCTTGGAATGGCTTCACACAGAGCCAGGATATGTCACGAACAAAGGATCATTGCTGAGTGTTCTGAAAGAAGAAGAAAATGCAACGGTGTCAAGTGAAGCAGAAAAACTAGTAGCCATGCAGAAGCAAAGAGCAGAAAGTGATTTTGTGCCAATGCAAAGCACTCGAGATACAGAGACTGAACTATTTCCCTGTTCTCATGCTGCTGAAGATCAGCAAGGTAGCATTTATTCTTTAAAGATTCGTTACATTTCAAATAATTTGGGGAGAAGATTTGCAACATGGCACTAATATAACCTTAAGCCCATTCAATTTCAACCTTGCTTTGTCCTAAAAGATGAGTTTTCAGTACTTTTTGTTTAGACAATAGCATATTGCTAAGCTCAAGAGCAGTAAAGAGACGAAGCTTTTCTGTGCTTGCGAGATTGCCATCTCGATGCTTCTATCAATAATATCGCAATTATATATGCTTCAAATAACTATTATAGATAGCATAAAGTCTAGAAGTGCTGCTATTTCCAAAGGAGCACTTCTTGTGCATCAGGATTTATTTTGGGCTAAAACGGCCTCTTTCTCTCTGAACTGATCCAAAGTCAATAAATAGGGAGACCAAGCGATTTTGTTTATAGTAAAGAAAGGCACTGATTTTTTTTTTCTGTTTTCAACTTGTCCACTTAGATCAGTGTAACTGCATTATCATGGAATGTGTTTGACAAATTGTGGAAAGAAAAGTTTATATATCGCGGGGTAGATTATGACAATGATTGTGCCTTTTCCTCATGGATTTGTTTCTATACAGAACTCAAGCCGTTGTTTGGGATTGATTTGCTTCACACAAAGGCAGGCTATGTCACGAACGATGGATCTCTGCTGAGTGATCTAAAAGAAGAAGAAAATGTGACCGTGTCAAGTGAAGCGGGAAAACTAGTAGCCATGCAAAAGCAAAGAGCGGAAAGTGATTTTGTGCCAATGCAAAGCACTCGAGATACAGAGACTGAACTATTTCCCTGGATAATGAAAAAGGACGCTGATCCTCGTGCTACTTTGGGAAAAGTTCATTCTTATTCATCACACTCAGAGTCGAAAGTTGGTTCACATTACTCAGAATTGGAAGTTGGTTCACATTGCTCAGAATCAGAATCTGAAGACACTGATGAGAAGATGAAAATTCGAGCAAGTCGAGAATATCATAGGAGAGAAACATTGGAAAGTGCAGTTTTGCAAATGCAGAACACTGCAGAGCCAGAGGTTGAACCCTTTTCCTCGGAAGTAAACGAAGACACTGCTTCTGACGAAGTTCATTCATATTCCTCAGAACAAGAATCTGAAATTGATTCATATTGCTTGGGACCGGAATATGAAGTTGGGGATAAAAAGGAAAGTTCTTCACATGCTACTTTGGATGACACCGATGCCTTAATTGATATGTTAGGTGGCGGTGGAAAACAAGAAGGGAGACCATCAGAAGGATGGGGTGCAATTAAATATGACTCTATAGTCGACCATCTCGTTAAGTCAATAAAAAAATCTAACATTGAAAAAATTGGAATATATGGCAAAAACGAGGTTGCAAAAGCTATTGTCATTGAAGCTTTGAAGGAATCTGCAATTTTGAGAAATCTATTTGATAGAGTCATCTGTGTTACTGTTCCTCTGAACTGTGACACGGAAAAGGTGGAAAGGGAGATTGCTGGACAAATATCTTCTGATTTAATTGAAGCCAATGCAGTTGATATGCCACATTCGGTGGTGAATGCATTGGAAGGCCTCAAGTTTTTGCTCATTCTTGTTGGCGTTAACCAACACATGAAGCTAGAGACATTGAGGATTCTTGAAGCAACACCACCAGTTGGTAGCAAGATAGTCTTTGTGACTGGATCAGGACAATTGTGCGATGAAATCGAAGTGGATAAGAAAATATGCTTGGATGATCTGTTGCTGTATGAATTATTTCGTCAGAATGTGGGTGAAGTTGTTTATTATTCTAAAAAAGCCCTAGCTAGAGAAATAGTTAGGATGTGCAGGCCATATTCACATGCTGTTATTCTAGTGGCAAGGGCACTGCAAAATGTTGATGACATTTTAATCTGGAAACATGCGCTTGAAAGACTGAATGTTCGACCTACAAGTCATGAAGCAGGTATAGAAGCTCTTATGGTTAATGTATTAAGATTCTGTATTGACCAACTAGAAGATGATAAAACTAGAAAATGCTTGAAAAATCTTGCTCTTTGTAACAATTACCATGAGATTACATCTGAGTCTGCCATAGGCCTATGGGTCAGAAATGGTATCATAGACGCCCATGATAAAGGCCAAAAAGTCCTAAAAAATCTTGTCAATGCTAGCCTGCTCGAAGTTGATGAGAATCAGCAATTTGTGAAGTTTCAAGACCAGGATCGGGATATATTAATGAACTTAATATTTCAGCCGGAGGAAAATCGTGTGTTTCTGATGCGGGGTGGCTTGGATTTGATAGAGCCACCAGAGGTTGAGGAATGGGAGAGTGCAAAAGAGATATGTTTGATGCATACCGCAATTTCTGAGCTACCGAAGGAACCAAGGTGCCCTTCACTTTCATCGTTATATCTGCAAAGAAATTACAAGCTGAGAAAGCTTTCTTCTTCATTTTTCAATCAGATGCCTGCTCTAGAAGTATTGAATCTGTCTAGAACCCGCATTCGGTGCTTGCCAGAGTCCATATCTCAACTTGTCAGTCTCAAAAGACTTTTCTTGAATGATTGTGTCCTTTTGAGATCGATATCGCCAGAAATTGCAAGGCTCAAGCAGCTGGAGGTATTTGATCTTGAGGGGACGAAGATTAAGAATCTTCCCAGGGAAATTGAATGTTTAATTAATCTGACTTGTTTGGGGATCTCAATTTCTGGAACTGAACCTTCTAGTGACTCTAAAACAATGATTCCTCATGGGGTAATATCTTCTCTATTGCACTTGGAAGAACTGAATCTCGATGTGGATGCCAATGCTGAATGGTGGGATACATGTGCTGAAGGGGTTTTATCTGAAGTTTGCAACTTGAAAAGGTTAAGCACTTTCAAGTTCTCATTTCCTACATTGGAACTTTTGAGGCAGTTTAATCAGCTAAGGAAATCAATGGAGCATCCATATTTAGCTCAATTCAGACTTTGTGTTGGTAATCATGCTAGCCGCATCATGAATCGGCTACCTTCAGATATTGAATTCGAGCTGGAACAGTGCAACCGATTCTTAAGGTACACAAATGGTGATGGTGTCTTCATGGATATTAAGGACATCCTACAACAATCAGATGCTTTTTTCTTAGAAAGGCATGCTAATCTTAAGAAGCTGTCTGAACTAGGGATAGATAGCATGGACCAACTCAAGTGGTGTGTTCTGGGGGAGTGTAATGAACTTGAAGTGCTCGTGGATGCATCTGATACCCTTCATGAAGAGGCTTTAACTGAATCTCACTGCAAAAGCGTTTGTTTTGAATCGCTAGAGTTTTTGTATGTGTATTACATGAGAAACTTGAGAAACATTTGGAAAGGCGCAATGCAAAAGGGATGTTTATCTTCTCTCAAGTTGTTGACATTGTGTAAATGCCCCGAGTTGACAGTTATTTTCTCAAGCGAGATGCTTGATAATCTCAACAACTTGGAAGAGGTCACAGTTGAGGACTGCCCAGCCATCAAAAGCCTAATTACCTGCCAAACTTTTACTGGCAAAGTCTGTGAGATGTCTTATTTCCTCCCTATTTTGAAGAAGTTGTCTCTCCATTACGTACCTAAACTTTCTAATATATCTTGTGGGCTACGGATCGCACCGAGGTTAGAAAGATTGAGTTTTTATGACTGCCCGAGTCTCAAGTCTCTTTCCACTGATGAAGTTTCCAGTGAGCATTTGAAGAAAATCAGGGGGGAGAGGAGCTGGTGGGAGGACTTGAAATGGCACGGCCATAAGCCAGATCACTTGGACAGTATTTTCATCCCAATTGACACATGTGACATCCCTTAACTCGCACGTGTGCGCGGGTGCGATTCCTACTGTTGGAACTGCCTGACAAGTCAGTGGGAACTTCTGTTATTTGATGACTATTGTATGGAAAATATCGTTAATTAAACTTTTACATCTCCTGCCTACCTAATGGCAGGCTTTACTTGCCGGCTTTTCTGTGGTCTATAAGTTTCTTCTTGCCCCTGTTCCTTTTATGCCGTTCAAAGAGATGACCGTGAGATAAAGAATGACTGGGCAGGGCTTGAATGGCCATCTTCAGGTCGGTTGATGTAATGATAAATAGTGGAATAGGAGATCTGCACTTGAAGAATTTCGTTCCCGTGGGTTTGATTTTGCTAAAGCAATCGACATGGACATTAGAATGCCGGCACGGACAAGAAGGAACTTTCAGTTCTGCTTTCCCAGCAGAATTGATTAGAAGCTAGCTTCCCATTTACCAAGTATTGTCCCTCGCTGTTATTCGAACGGTGAGTTGAGTCTCTTAGAGAAGCTAGCCGCGCTGCTAAATAAGCAACAGCCACAGAAGAATCTTTTTCATCGGCAACCCATAGCCTTATCGGCTATAAAACATGTGATTAGTAACTTACTGCAAGGAGAAAAAAAAAGCAACTAGTACCTCTTTATATGAAAAATATAAGTATCAATTACCTAGTTATTTCCTGCATGTGGTCAATCATTCTCCAAGATAGAATTACTTAATTTATCCGTAGACGTGAATCATCTTTATATGGATAAGTAATAATCGTTATATCGACTAATGACCTAGAAAGCATCGATACTCTTTGGGAGTTTTCATATCATGTCAGATATTTCGACACGTGTTTGATATTTTCATACTCTTTGAGACTCTCCGACACTTGGTCAATTTTCCCAATACACTTGGACACTCAAGTTCAGAATTCTGACACTCAAGTTTGGAATTCCAATCCATGATTCCGACATGTACGAGGCCATCTAAAAAAATTTTAATAAATGAGGTGTCAAAATGTGAAAATATGTAAAAAAAAAAATTATAAATAGGAAAAAAAAAAAACCTAATTTTCTCTTCTCACTCTCACCTCTCGTAACACACAATTCACTCCCAAAACTTTTTTTTCTCTTTTATTCCAACACGCTCTGACACACAAGTCCAGAGCATGAATTGCTTGTTTTTTTTCCTCCAAGTTTTATGAATTATTGGAATTGAGTTGAATTTGTCAAATTGAAATAATAAATGATATTAACAAATAGTAAATTAATATTTTTAGTATAAATTCATTCTAGGCTTTTTTAATTATTTATTTATTTATGAATTTGAATCAAATTAATTAAATTGATATAATCATATAAAAACATACATTTAATAGACAACATGTTTCAACGTGTCAAAATTCTTTTTTTTTTTTTTTGGTTTTCAGAAACAACATGACAGTGTGTCATGTCATGTCATGTTGCGTGTCACATGTCAGTATCGATGCTACTTAAGTAATGATGATAAACCTTTGAGAGTAAGGAAGTTGTGTACATAGTTATTACTAGTTGTTGGAATAGCTGAGTTCTAGTTGTGTATGTTCTTTTTGGTAGATTATAGAAACTCTTATGTTGTAACCAACTTATTGGTTTATCTAATATATATGGTTTGAGATATATATATATATTAATATCCGGTCATTGTTTATGTTTGAGACTATATCTTTCATGTGAAAAGATGGCCGTGTCATCTCCATTTTTTTTTATAATTTTGGGATGTGACAAATTTAGGCACTTAATGACATCGCCAGAGATTTGACCATATGAATATTAGTGACTCATATATTTTCCTCTCGGTGGTTGTCATTGAATGTCACACGAGCACAGAGCTAAAAGGCACAACACAGAGTGATTCAATTATTATTCAGCAACCAAGGAAAACGATAGTAATCGTGCTCAAAAGTTAATGAGAAGTCTCAATTATATAAGACATGTGGAAACACAATCAAGGTAATAAAAAGATTGGAGGCATGTTGATACACATCTGATTTTGGCATTTCATCAAGCATTTTGCGTGCAGCTTAGTGGTTTAGTCTACAAAGATGTTTTAAAGCAACAATTCATCTCAAACTATCACGACGATATTAAAATGAACCTAAATTATCAGCTCAGTCTTAATGATAGCAGACTTCCAAATCAATATCACTCATAACCTCAAGTCTGGTTTTCACTCAAAAGATATTGAGAACAAATCATGTAGTTCTTAACTTTGCAAAGCTGGACTTCTAACTCCGGTCAGCAAGAAAATTAGAGCATGGATATTTTGAAAATGTCACCAACGAGGGTCGAAAGCATTAGTGAAGGATCAAATGTGAAATAATCTCTATGAATATCTTGGTCATGAAACAAGGGAGAAGAGAGCTTTGAAGGCGTGGCTTCGGAAAAACCAAAAAATGGTGAAGGTGATAGCTAAGGACGTTGGAAAGACGATTGAAATCATTTGAAACGATGACACAAACTCAAATCAACAAGAAAAATAGTGACAACTGCCACTCCGAATCTCTAGTAGCCATATCCCGTAACAGAGCTACAACTTCTAATAATGGAGATGATTCTCAGCCACAATTAATCTAGAGAGAAAATGAAGAGAAATAGGGAATAAATAAGAGAGAATTTTCTATCAAGAAATCTCAGGGTTTGAGCTCATGACGGTTTTCCACGGCAAATTTACATTGCCCCATTATACAAAAATGAAAACGAGGGCCCAAACTATATAATTACTCATAGGAAGCAACGGTGCGGTCATGATAGCATAGTACTTTGTCCCTCAACTTTAGATTTAATTCCAATGGCAATATGAACATTTTTTATCCAAAAAAAACCCCAACTTTTATTTTAGTCTCAAATATGCTCACACCTTCACTAGTTTCTTCAAGATTACCAACATCGAGAGACATCAAATTTCGTCAATATGTCTTTTGATACTCCTACAAACGATATTTTCCAATATTATACATATATTGACACCTAAATTTTAGCAAACCAACCATCCATTTATTGCATAACAATTAGGGATTAACTTTTAATCCCTAAACAAAAATATTAAAATTAAATTGTATAATATATAATTTTAGTAGCATTTATTATTTAGTTTATATTTTTTATTATTACATTTGCATTGAACCAGTAACAAATGGGTTTAAATTGATAGTCCCACGCTTTAATTTAACGAGTTAGACTAAGTGTGCAGCGAAGAAGAATTTGGCAAAATCGGTCATTCTTTAATGGTCGAAAATTAATTTATGAGAAAATGATGAATTGGAAGATTTGTTTATTCCGGAAAGGATTGATATTATTCTTTCAATTGTTCAAGAGCATAGAAGGAAAATTTGGCCAACGAAATGAAACAAAAAGAAAGAATGAAGTGGTGGTAAATATTGTTTTATCTCTTCCGTATATTCATGCAATATAAAGAAATAAAGATAGAAATAAACATGAGCATATATTTGATGTTATTCTTTGAGCAATATAAATTTTGGTATAATAAAAGAAACATCAGTGCAAGAAAAGAGATCTTCGATCGTCAAAGCGCGAGAGTAGAAAGGAAAAAAGGTGAAGAAGGAAATATAATTCTTTTGAAGTGCTCATAATAGCAAAAGCCCAGCGCCGCTACCCCCAACCACCCCCCACCCAAAAAAAAAAAAAAGAAGAAGAAGAAGTCGAGCGTGGCGTTGCCCAGGATCCTCGCGGCGAAGCCCCCGGAGATCTCCCCGGAGAGCTGGTTGTGGGACACATTCAGGTACTGGAGGCCCTCCCCGCTGAAATCCTCCGGCAGCGACCCGTTGATCAGGTTCGACGACAGATCGAGGACCTCCACGCGGTGGAACCCGCCGGGGAGGTACCCCGTGAGGTAATTGTTCTTGAGCGACACGACGGTCAGGTACGGGAGCGCGGTGAGGTTGGCCGGCAGGCTTCCCGTCAGGGCGTTGTAGGAGAGGTTGAGCTGCTAGAGGTTCCCGAGCATCCCGACGGCCGGCGGGATCGGGCCCTCGACCCGGTTGTCGGAGAGATCCAGGACGCGGAGCTCGGCGGCGCCGAAGAGGGTGTCCGGGAGGGTGCCGTTGAGGGAGTTGTTGGAGAGGTCGAGGGTGCGCAGGTACTTGAGCATGCCCATGTCGGAGGGGATCGACCCGGCGAGCCGCGAGCCCCGGAGGGAGAGGCCGACGACGCGGGAGGCGGTCGTGTCGTTACCGGCTGCGCCGCACGTGACGCCGGCCCACGAGCAGGGCGTGTCGTCGCCGTAGCTCCAGGTGGCGAGCGCGTCCAGCGGGTCGCTGGTGATGGAGTACTTGAAGGACAGCAGGAGCACGCCGTCCATGCTGAGGCCGCGCGCGCGCGGGGCGAGCCGACCGACGAGCGCGAGAACGAGGACAGGAATCGTCCAACATGGCGAAGCGGTCTTCCTTTTCTTCATGATGACGATGATGGTCGGCCAGTCCACTTGCAATCATGCCTTATCGCTCGACAGACAAAAAGAGATGGAGAAAGAGAGAGAGAAAGAGCAGAGACGCTTACGGCCGTACATCAGAAGAAAGCCAATGCGAAGGAGACTCTCTCTCTCTCTCTCTCTCTCTCTCTCTTACTACACACAGAAGAAAGTAGGTCGTCTTCTCTGGCGATCTACTCCGACCGAACACCCCCCACTCCCAACGCTTGCTGTAGTGGTGCCTCGTAGCTGTTCCCCCCGCTCACCACCACCGCCACCTGTCTTCACCAGATCTGACGAGCTGCTGCCGTTGCTTCCCCGAGCTTTCACCGGAGAGCCGTTGTTCCCAGTCCTTGTGGCCTCTTACCGCCACGACGAGCGGTTTCCTGCTGCTTCCCCGACGTCGCCGCTGCTTTGTTGTCCAAACCGTGACGATACCGCCCACACCAGCAGCACCGCAGATCCTCGACGACGTTGCTGCACATCCCTCGATGACTTGGCCACTAGCTTTCCCGAATTTCTGTTGCTAGGCCTTCAACAAGGACTTTCTGTGTTACTGGTCATTTCCAGGTTTTCCCGAGAAAGACGCGGGAAGCCTTTGCTAAGTTGTTGACCCCTGCACTGCACGACGACCCGCTGATTTTGGCCGAGTCGCGGACCACCACGAGGAGCCCCTACCAAGCACCAACGCGAGCTGTCCTGGCCAACCGTCCCCGCAAATTTTGGTGAATCAACAAACACATACGCAGACGAGAGGCAAATCGACGTGTTCATCGAGCGAAATTGAGCCATGAGCGACATCAGCACAGCGCGGAGGCTAGAAATGCCACAACGAGACGGGACCAATCTTGATAAGACCATCAACACCAGCCAGAGAACGGTTAAGGACCGAAGGTTGGGGGTATCGAAATCAGACCAGAGCACCAAATTCAAGGAGTCTGCTCGAGTTCAGGCGACAACCATCAATTGCGGTAGTGGTGGCCTTCAGAAAATGGTCAAGGAAATCACCAGAATCCCATCCCACGGCGGCAGCCCGATGAGCGGAGGAGACTCATATGATAGGGAAAAAATGGTTTTGCGGAATGAGCTAATACAGGGCAGAGAGCTGACCAAGCAACTCGAACACCAACTCCATGTGGCTGTTTCATCATCTTCTTCATCACACGATCAAACCCAAAAATTCCTCATCCACAAAGATCCAGGACTCATATGATAAGGCGCTGTCCATGGTCAACGCAAAGTCCCCTGTTGGAGACACGGACCAGGATGTTACCAGTGGTTCTACTCCTGGGAAGAGGTAATCAATTAATTAATCATGCGATTTTATTTTCCTGATGTTGCATGCATGACTATATCCTTGATGTTTGCAAGCTGACATGATTGTTGCATGATTTTGTGACGGCAACCAAATGTGTTGCAGAAAGATGATGCCGCGGTGGACAGAGCAGGTCCGAGTCCCCCCAGCCTCGAACGTCAATGACGATGGGTTCAGTTGGAGGAAGTACGGTCAGAAGGATATTCCTGGAGCCAAGTATCCAAGGTGAGTTCAGAGACGACCAGTTCTCTAATTCTCAGGTCTCAAACCTCCATCACCACAAAGATTCACTAGAACATTATTCCTTTGTTCAAAGTAAACCCCTTTCAATGATCTTGCCTTTCCCACTCCTAGTCTAAATTCATCCCCAGCATGTTACATTGGTGTACTTGAAAATTGAGATGAGCCACATCCTTGAAAACGCTAAAAGGAAGGAACTCGATACTTGTCCTGTCATGTGGTAGGAGTAGACAGATTTCTTTCATTTTTCCTCATATGGAGAGTGAGTTAGTCGCAATAAGACTCAATGAAAGTCGTCATCATTTAGCAGCATAATCATTTTCGTCATGTTGATCATCATCCTATATTCGATGGGTTGTTCCATGGTCAACCATCATTTTCTCACGTCACAATTGCCTCGAAACGATTTCAATTATTAACGGCCAGTTCAATTTCGCAGCTTTTTACGTTGTTATCACATTCCTCTTCCTTGACCTACTACAGTTTGACATATAATTGAGCACTTTCAAAATAACTCAGCTATGAATGCGCCCAAGTTTCATTATGTTTCCTTTGGCCTCTATATCTAGCTTTCATTGATAATTTTCCCAAACTTCATATTCAGGGGCTACTATAGGTGCACTTATAGGAATACCCGTAATTGTTGGGCTACCAAGCAAGTGCAGAGATCCGATAACGACCCCACGGTCTTCGAGATCACGCACCATGGAAGGCACACGTGCATTGACCACCCTGCGGCTATCATCCCTCCTTTTCCACTGCCTGAAAATCAAACTGATTCTAATGCCTCCATTGACGCAGCCCCTCTCCAAATCAGGGAAGTCGCTATGTGTGTCTTGGCCGCAACTTCAGGGAACAACTCTCAAGTAACAGTATGTTCGAATTCAGATAATCTGCTTTGTGGCATGGAGTTTGCTCACGAGAACATTTCCTTTGAGAGAAATTATTAGAAAAGTCCCAAACCTATTGCATTTTTTAGTTGTGTTCAATTCAGTTCTAAACATTTTGACAATTTAGTCCTTCCATCCAACTTTGGCAAGAAATTGCCGACATAAATGCTGGCCGTCTTACATGGCATAGCTGACGCTATGTGGACAGTTTTTACATATTGAATGTACTGACATTGTTGTAATTGCCTGCTGCTTCAGGAAAAATCAGTCTCTAATCAGCCCGTCGCTAGTTCAGTTGATACATCCATTAATTTCAGTTCGGGCCTCTGTTCTTTTCCTGCTGAAGATCAGAAAGGTAGCTTTCATTCTTCAAAGAATCATTACATATTAAATGATTTGGGGAGAAGATTTGCAAAATGACACTGATATAACCTTAGCCCATTCAATTTCAACTTTGGTTTGCCCTAAAAGATGAGTTTTCTAGTACTCTTTGTTTAGACAATAGCATATTGCTAAGCTGAAGGGGACTAAAGAGATGAGAGTTTTTCTATACTTGCGAGATAGCTATCTCAGTGCTTCCATTAATAAAATTGCATTTATATATGCATCAAATTACTATTTTAGATAGCATATATCTATAAGTACTGCTATTTCCAAAGGAGCACTTCTTGTGTATCTGGCTTTATTTTGGGCAAAAATGGGCTCTCTATGAACTGATCCAAAGTCGATAAATGGGGTGATCAAATGGGCTCTCTCTCCGAACTGATCCAAAGTCGATAAATGGGGTGATCAAGTGATTTCATTTTTGGTGAAGAAAGGAACTGACTTTGGCCTTTTGTTTTCAAGTTGTCCACTTAGATAAGTGTAGCTACATTATCATGGAATGTGTTTGATAAATTGCAGAAAGAAAAGTTTTATATATCCTGGGGTAGATTATGATAATGATTGTGCCCTTGCCTCATGAATTTGTTTCTATACAGAACTCGAGTGGTTATTTGGGATTGATTTGCTTCACACAAAGGCAGGCTATGTCACGAATGAGGGATCTCTGCTGAAAAAATCTGACAGATGAAGAAAATGCAACGGTGTCAAGTAAATCGGAAAAACTAGTAGCCATGCAGAAGCAAAGAGCAGAAAGTGATTTTGTGCCAATGCAAAGCACTCAAGATACAAAGACTGAACTATTTACCTCTTCTCATGCTACCGAAGATCAGAAAGGTAGCTTTTATTCTTCAAAGAATCGTTACATGTTAAATGATTTGGGAAGAAGATATGCAACATGACACTAATATAACCTTAGCCCATTCAATTTCAACCATGGTTTGTCCCAAAAGATGAGTTTTCTAGTACTCTTCGTTTAGGCAATAGCATATTGCTAAGCTGAAGGTGACTAAAGAGATGAGAGTTTTTCTGTGCTTGCAAGATTGCTATCTCGATGCTTCTGTCCATAAAATTGCATTTATACATGCATCAAGTTACTATTGTAGATAGCATAAAGTCTAGAAGTGTTGTTATCTCCACAGGAGCACTTACTGTATATCAGGATTTATTTTGGGCTAAAACCGGCTCTCTCCCCGAACTGATCCAAAGTCAATAAACGGGGTGACCAAGTGATTTCGTTTATAGTGAAGAAAGGAACTGACTTTGGCTTTCTGTTTTCAAGTTGTCCACTTAGATAAGTGTAGCTGCATTATCATGGAATGTGTTTGATAAATTGCGGAAAGAAAAGTTTTTTATATCCCAGGGTAGATTATGAATAATGATTGTGCCTTTGCCTCATGAATTTGTTCTATACAGAACTCAAGCGCTTATTTGGGGTTGATTTGCTTCACGCAAAGGCAGGCCATGTCATGAATGAGGGATCTCTGCTGACTGATCTGACATATGAAGAAAATGCGATGGTGTCAAGTAAATCGGAAAAACTAGTAGCCATGCAGAAGCAAAGAGCAGAAATTGATTTTGTGCCAATGCAAAGCACTCGAGATACAAAGACTGAACTATTTACCTCTTCTCATGCTGCTGAAGATCAGAAAGGTAGCTTTTATTCTTCAAAGAATTGTTACATGTTAAATGATTTGGGGAGAAGATTTGCAGCATGACACTGATATAGCCTTAGCCCATTCAATTTCAACCTTGAACTATCCTAAAAGATGAGTTTTCTAGTACTCTTTGTTTTGACAATAGCATATTACTAAGCTGAAGGTGACTAAAGGAATGAGAGTTTTTATGTGCTTGCAAGATTGCCATCTTGATGCTTCTGTCCATAAAATTGCATTTATATAAGCATCAAATTACTGTTGTAGATAGAATAAAGTCTAGAAGTGCTGCTATTTCCAAAGAAGCACTTCTTGTGTATTGGGATTCATTTTGGGCTAAAATGGGCTCTTTCTCTCTGAACTGATCCAAAGTCGATAAATGGGTGGCCAAGTGATTTCGTTTATGGTGAAGAAAACAACAGAAATTAGCTTCCTGTTTGCAAGTTGTCCACTTAGAGAAGTGTAGCTGTATTATCATGAAATGTGTTTGATAAATTGCGGAAAGAAAAGTTTTTATATCCTGGGGTAGATTATGAATAATGATTGTGCCTTTGCCTCATGAATTTGTTTCTATACAGAACTAAAGCCATTCTTTGGGATGGATTGGCTTCAAGCAACAGCAGGCTATGTCAAGAATGAAGGATCACTGCTGAGTGATGTGAATGAAGAAGAAAATGTGATGGGGTCAAGTGAAGTGGAAAAACTAGTAGCCAAGCAGAAGCAAAGAGCAGAAAATGATTTTGTGCCATTGCAAAGCACTCGAGATACAGTGACTGAACTATTTCCCTCTTCTCATGCTACTGAAGATCAGAAAGGTAGCTTTTATTCTTCAAAGAATCGTTACATGTTAAATGATTTGGGGAGAGGATTTGCAACATGACACTGCTATAACCTTAGCCCATTCAATTTCAACCTTTTTTTGTCCTAAAAGATGAGTTTTCTAGTACTCTTTGTTTAGACAATAGCATATTGCTAAGCTGAAGGTGACTAAAGAGGTGAGAGTTTTTTTGTGCTTGCGAGATCGCTATCTCGATACTTCTGTCAATAAAATTGCATTTATATATGCATCAAATTACTATTGTAGATAGCATAAAGTCTAGAAGTGCTGCTCTTTCCAAAGAAGCACTTCTTGTGTATCAGGATTTATTTTGGGCTAAAACAGGCTTCTCTCTAAACTATCCAAAGTCAATAAATGTTGTGACCAAGTGATTTCATTTATGGTGAAGAAAGGAACTGAATTTGGCTTTCTGTTTTCAAGCTATCCACTTAGATAAGTGTAGCAGCATTATCATGAATTGTGTTTGATAAATTGTGGAAAGAAAAGTTTTATACATCCCAGGGCAGATTATGATAATGATTGTGCCTTTGCCTCATGAATTTGTTTCTATGCAGAACTCAAGCCATTATTGGGGAGTGATTTGCTTCACACAAGGGCAGGCTATGTCATGAATGAAGGATCACTATTGAGTGATCTGAAAAATGAAGAAAACGCGATGGGGTCAAGTGATTTTGTGCCAATGCAAAGCACTCAAGATACAGATACTGAACTATTTCCCTAGATGATGAAAAAGGACATCGATCCTCATGCTGCTTTGGGAAAACTTCATTGGCATTCATTACACTCAGAATTGGAATTTGGTTCACATTGCTCAGAGTCAGAATCTGAAGACACTGATGAGAAGATGAAGATTGGAGCAAGTCCAGAAAATCATAGGAGAGAAACATCGGAAAGTGCAGTTTTGCAAATGCAGAACACTGCAGAGCCAGAGGCTGAACCCTTTTTCTTGGAAGTAAACGAAGACACTGCTTCTGACAAAGTTCATTCATATTCCTCAGAACAAGAATCTGAAGTTGATTCATATTGCTCAGGACCGGAATATGAAGTTGGGGATAAAAAGGCGAGGATAGAAGCCAGTCCAGAATATAATGATATGATACACATACCAAAGATGAAAAAGGAAAGTTCTTCACATGCTACTTTGGATGATGCCGATGCCTTAATTGATATGGTAGAAGCACTTCTTGTGTATTGGGATTTATTTTGGGCTAAAACAGGCTCTTTCTCTCTGAACTGATCCAATGTCGATAAATGGGGTGACCAAGTGATTTTGTTTATAGTGAAGAAAGGAACTGACTTTGGCTTGTTGTTTTCAAGTTGTCCACTTAGATCAGTCTAGCTGCATTATCATGGATTGTGTTTGATAAATTGCGGAAAGAAAAGTTTTATATATTGCGGGGTACATTATGATAATGATTGTGCCTTTGTCTCATGAATTTGTTTCTATACAGAAATCAAGCAGTTATTTGGAATTGATTCGCTTCACACAAAGACAGGCTATGTCACGAATGAAGGATCTCTGCCGAGTGACCTGACAGAACAAGAAAATGCGACTGTGTCAAGTGAAGCGGAAAAACTAGTAGCCAAGCAGAAGCAAAGAACAGAAAGTGATTTTGTGCCAATGCAAAGCACTCAAGATAAAAAGACTGAACTATTTACCACTTCTCATACTGCTGAAAGTGATTTTGTGCCGATGCAAAGCACTCAAGATATAAAGACTGAACTATTTACCTTTTCTCAAGTTGCTGAAAGTGATTTTGTGCCAATGCAAAGCCCTCGAGATACAAAGACCGAACTATTTCCATGTTCTCATGCTGCTGAAGATCAGAAAGGTAGCTTTTATTCTTCAAAGATTTGTTACATTTTAAATTATTTGGGGAGAAGATTTGCAACATGACACTGATATAACCTTAAGCCCATTCAATTTCAACCTTGCTTTGTCCTAAATGATGAGTTTTCTGGTATTCCTGGTTAAGAAAATAGCATATTGCTAAGCTGAAGTGACTAAAGGAATGAGAGTTTTTCTGTGCTTGTGAGATCGCTATCTCGATGCTTCTATCAATAAAATTGTATTAATATATGCATCACATTACTATTGTAGATGGCATAGAGTCTAGAAGTGCTGCTATTTCCAAAGAAGCACTTCTTGTGTATTGGGATTTATTTTAGGCTAAAATGGGCTCTCTCTGAACTGATCCGATGTCAATAAATGGGGTGATCAAGTGATTTTGTTTATAGTGAAGAAAGGAACTGACTTTGGCTTGCTGTTTTCAAGTTGTCCACTTAGATCAGTCTAGCTGCATTATCATGGATTGTGTTTGATAAATTGCGGAAAGAAAATTTTTATATATTGCGGGGTACATTATGATAATGATTGTGCCTTTGTCTCATGAATTTGTTTCTATACAGAAATCAAGCAATTATTTGGAATTGATTCGCTTCACACAAAGACAAGCTATGTCACGAATGAAGGATCTCTGCCGAGTGACCTGACAGAACAAGAAAATGCGACTGTGTCAAGTGAAGCGGAAAAACTAGTAGCCAAGCAGAAGCAAAGAGCAGAAAGTGATTTTGTGCCAATGCAAAGCACTTGAGATACAAAGACTGAACTATTTCCCTGTTCTCATGCTGCTGAAGATCAGAAAGGTAGCTTTTATTCTTCAAAAATCGTTACATGTTAAATGATTTGGGGAGAAGATTTGCAATCTGACACTGATATAACCTTAGCCCATTCAATTTTAACCTTGGTTCGTCCTAAAAGTTGAGTTTTCTAGTACCCTTTGTTCAGACAATAGCATATTGCTAAGTTGAAGGTGAATAATGAGATGAGAGTTTTTTTGTGCTTGCGAGATTGCTATCTCGATCCTTCTGT
This sequence comes from Eucalyptus pauciflora, assembly GCA_007663325.1. Taxonomy (NCBI): domain Eukaryota; kingdom Viridiplantae; phylum Streptophyta; class Magnoliopsida; order Myrtales; family Myrtaceae; genus Eucalyptus; species Eucalyptus pauciflora. The sequence continues at coordinate 631,420 of VMYD01000124.1, forward strand.
CAATAATATTGCATTTATATATGCATCAAATTACTATTGTAGATAGCATGAAGTCTAGAAGTGCTGCTAATTCCAAAGGAGCACTTCTTGTGTATCGGGTTTATTTTGGGCTAAAACAGGCTCTTTCTCTCTGAACTGATCCGAAGTCGATAAATGTGGTGACCAAGTGATTTTGTTTATAGTCGAGAAAGGAACTGACTTTGGCTTTCTGTTTTCAAATTGTCCCCTTAGATCAATGTAGCTACATTATCATGGAATTTGTGTTGACAAATTGCGGAAAGAAAAGCTTATATATCTCAGGGTAGATTATGACGATGATTATACCTTTGCCTCATGAATGTGTTTTTGTACAGAATTCGAGCGGTTATTTGGAATTGATTTGCTTCACACAAAGGCAGGCTATGTCACGAATGATGGATCTCTGCTGAGTGATCTGAAAGAATAAGAAAATGTGACGGTATCAAGTGAAGCGGAAAAACTAGTAGCCATGCAGAAGCATAGAGCAGAGAGTGATTTTGTGCCAATGCAAAGCACTCCAGATACAGAGACTGAACTATTTCCCTGTTCTCATGCTGCTGAAGATCATAAAGGTAGCTTTTATTCTTCAAAGAATCGTTACATGTTAAATGATCTGGGGAGAAGATTTGCAACCTGACACTGATATAACCTTAGCCCATTCAATTTCAACCTTTATTTATCCTAAAAGATGAGTTTTCTAGTACCCTTTGTTCGAACAATAGCATATTGCTAAGCTGAAGGAGAATAAAGAGATGAGAGTTTGTGACATCCCTGTTTCGACAAAGTGAAATGGGCTTTTCGTCGACGTGCCTACGGCTCTTTTTTCTCTAAGCTGATCACTCACGAGTTAACCAACCCATGGAGTGAAGCCGTTAAGGGATGTATCCGCAGTGAAAATCCCTAAAAGCTACTTAATTTGTTGGATTGGACTAAAATCGCGTCTTATTGATTTTAACCACGGAATTGAACTCGATTTCGGGAATTGAATTTTAAGCGTGTCATAATTCTTATTTTTGGGAATTTGTCTCATCGTCCGTCAATTTATTGACAAGTCCGGAATTTCGAGAAAGAAATTATCGGAAGGAAAATCGAAGACCGGAAGAAAATAAAAAGAGAAAAGGAAAATAATTAGAATAATTGAAATAGTAAAATTATTTTACTATTTAATTATTTTTATTTTTCTTCCATTCCTTTTTCTTTTTTATTTTATTCTTTCTCTTCTCTCTCTCTCTCCCCATTTCTTCCCCCCACGTGAACCGAAGGCCCCCCTTTTCTTCTTCTTCTTCGTGGAAGTGAAGCAAAACCAGAAGAAGGAGCTTGCCGAAGCCTGCCGCCGCCCGCGCACCACCGGCCCGCACCGAGCCTTGCCGTCCGGGTCGACCGCCCGCCATCTCCCGCCCGACCTCCCAGGCGTCCCTCTCTCCCTCCACCGGCCTCCCCTCGCCGCCTCAGCCACCGGAACCCCTCAGGCCAGCCCAACCCAGCAACCCACGAGTGGGTTTCCAGCGGCTTTAGGCCAGCTTTTGGGCCGTTTCCGGGCCCCGAACCCGAGACCCGCTTTGGAGTTTGTTGTTCCCCGCGCCGAGCCCGTCGATTTGGTACCGGTTGCGCGCGATTCCAATGGGTAACCACACTAATGCTTACTTAGTGGGTTAATTATGCTTAATTGGTTATTTAGTTTATTTAATTAAGCTTAGGTGATTTGATTAGGGTTTATTAGTTGATTATGTTGTAAATTAGTCAAATTAAATGTGTAATTAGCAAGTAGACATGGTCTACTATTTATTGAGGGTAACCCGGGAATTTTCCGACCCTTTATCGGGCTTTAATTTGATATTTCTGGCCTAAGTGGAATTTTTGGCATTTAAATATTATTTTTCGAAATTAAATTAAATAATTATTTATTTTTCGAAAATTCAACTTTGATGGCCAGCGACCGGAATATTATGCTGATGACAGTGGTGAAGTCCGTTTATTTAATTGGGCTTTATTTTGAGCTAAATTGAATTTTTATATTTATTATTTAATTTTCGAAATTAATTAATTATTTATTTATTTTTCGGAAATTAAGGCGGAGATGGCCGACGACCGAAACCTCGTGCTGATTGTCGTGGCGCAGTCCGTTTATTTATTTGAGCTCTACGTTGTATGGAATTAATTAAATTGCGATATTTTAGGGATTTACCCTAAATTGTTTGGAATTGATTGAGATTGAATTGTTGTTTAGAAATTGACCAAGTTTGTTTATCTAGCATTCTTATGCTTTGTTAAGTTGTAAAGTATGTGGAATAGTGAGAGTGAGTCGGAAGTACATTAGCTGAGACAAATTAAGTACGAAGCATAGACAGGCGTGGTTCGGTGATATGGAAGATCACTGTGCGAAAACGGCGCCTTAAAGAACACACGTAGACTATCTATGGCTTGTGGCAGGCGTGGTTCGGTGATTGAGGAATATCATTGTGCAAAAATGGCGCCTTAAAGAACGCACGTAGACTGCCTATGAATAGAGATAGGCGTGGTTTGGTGATGAAGGACATCACTGTACGAAAACAGTGCCTTAAAGAACGCACGTAGATTGTCTGTGATCTATGATTTGTGGCAGGCGTGGTTCGGTGATTGAGGAATATCACTGTGCGAAAACGGCGCCTTAAAGAACGCACGTAAACTGCCTATGAATCGTGACGGGCGTGGTTCGGTGATGGGGAAGATCACTGTGCGAAAACGGCGCCTTAAAAGAACGCACGTAGACCGTCTGTTACTTATGTCACATTGGCGAAAACAACGCCCGAGAGCAATGATGGAGCTCTGTGACTAAGTGTACTATTGGAAGTTATATGGGATGGAAGGAATGATCGAGAGATGGTCCGATTAATCGATGATCCAGTGTAATTTAATGTGATTGATCATTGCTTGAGTCTGATGTTGTAAATTGATTGATTGAATGGGAGTGACCATGAGTGGTCTTGTTGGTGTGAAATCGACTAGGTCGATTTGATCGATGCTTTGATCAGTGATGTAATTGCTTGGATGCCTATGTGATCTGTACTAACATGCATGTGGAATCTGAGGCCAAGGTAAGTTCTCCGACTCTCGTGCTGTGCTTAGGCAACCGAGTAGTGTATTGGCTCCCTAATTGAGCATTAGTGGGGTAGAACTCGCTGAGACGTAGTCTCATCCCAGTTGTGGGATAACATTTCAGGACCCCGATGAGGAGTTGAGGAGGAGGAAATCTGAGAATGAAAACTTTGAGGTGAAACCGAAGAAGGAGAATTTTGGAAGAAGAAGATAGCACCGAGAGGGATTTTGAGTACGGTCCTGATAGACTGAGATCGCATCTTCTTTTGTGAACTCCATTTTGATGTGAATAGAGTTAAGAGTAAAAGTTGTGAATAGTTATGAAGTACTATGGTTTGTGCTTTGTATAAAAGTTTGGTTATAAATTTCAATATGAAAAATATGGCTCTGCTTTTCTATCCCATTGTTTTATTGTCTGGGGATTTTCTTTATACTTTCGCTTGCGCATATTAAATGAACAGAGTCGACGATGCGTCTTGGAACGTCGCTATTAATCGACCAGGTGAGGGATGGGCACGCGTTCAAGGATCGGGGCATGACAGAGTTTTTCTGTGCTTGCGAAATTGCTATCTCGATCCTTCTGTCAATAATATAAATCCAATATTATTGACAGAAGGATCGAGATAGCAATCTCGCAAGCACAAAAAAACTCTCACCAGCTCCTCTTCCCCCTGATTTTCTTCAAATGCTCACTGGAAACTTCATCAGTGGAAAGAGACTTGAGACTCGGGCAATCATAAAAACTCAATCTTTCTAACCTCGGTGCGATCCGTAGCCCACAGGATATATTGGAAAGTTTAGGTACGTAATGGAGAGACAACTTCTTCAAAACAGGGAGGAAATAAGACGTTTCACAGACTTTGCCAGTAAAAGTTTGGTAGGTAATTAGGCTTTTGATGGCTGGGCAGTCCTCAACTGTGACCTTTTCCAAGTTGAGATTATCAAGCATCTCGCTTGAGAAAATAACTGTCAACTCGGGGCATATACACAATGTCAACAACTTGAGAGAAGATAAACATCCCTTCTGCATTGAGCCTTTCCAAATGTTTCTCAAGTTTCTCATGTAATACACATACAGAAACTCTAGCGATTCAAGACAGATGCTTTTGCAGTGAAATTCAGTTAAAGCCTCTTGATGAAGGGTATCAGATGCATCCACGAGCACTGCAAGCTCATTACACTCCCCCAGAACACACCACTTAAGTTGGTCCATGCTATATATCCCTAGTTCAGACAGCTTCTTAAGATTAGCATGCCTTTCTAAGAAAAAAACATATGATTGTTGCAGGATGTCGTTAATATCCATGAAGACACCATCACCATTTGTGTACCTCAAGAATCGGTTGCGCTATTCCAGCTCGAATTCAATATCTGAAGGTACCCAATTCATGATGCGGCTAGCATGATTACCAACACAAAGTCTGAATTGAGCTAAAGATGGATGCTCCATTGATTTCCTTAGCCGATTAAAATGCCTCAAAAGTTCCAATGTAGGAATAGAGAACTTGAAAGTGCTTAACATTTTTAAGTTGCAAACTTCACATAAAACACCTTCAGCACATGTATCCCACCATTCAGCATTGACATCCACATCGAGATTCAGTTCTTCCAAGTGTAATAGAGAATATATTATCCCATAAGGAATCACTGTTTTAGAGTCACTAAAAGGTTCAGTTCCAGAAACTGAGATCCCCAAACAAGTCAGATTAATTAAACATTCAATTTCCCTTGGAGGACGCAATCATTCAAGAAGAGTCTTTTGAGGCTAACAAGTTGAGATATGGACTCTGGCAAGCACCGAATGTGGGTTCTAGATAGATTCAATACTTCTAGAGTAGGTTTTATGACTGCCCGAGTCTCAAGTCTCTTTCGATTGATGAAGTTTCCAGTGAGCATTTGAAGAAAATCAGGGGGGAGAGAAGCTGGTGAGAGTTTTTCTGTGTTTGCGAGATTACTATCTCAATCCTTCTGTCAATAATATTGCATTTATATATGCATCAAATTACTATTGTAGATAGCATGAAGTCTAGAAGTGCTGCTATTTCCAAAGGAGCACTTCTTGTGTATCGGGATTTATTTTGGGCTAAAACGAGTTTTTTCTCTCTGAACTAGATTTGAAGTCGATAAATGGGGTGACCAAGTGATTTTATTTATAGTCAAGAAAGGAACTAACTTTGACTTTCTGTTTTCAAGTTGTCCCCTTAGATCAATGTAGCTGCATTATCACGGAATGTGTTTTGACAAATTGTGGAAAGAAAAGTTTATATATCTCAGGGTAGATTATGACAATGATTGTGCCTTTGCCTCATGAATGTTTAATTAATCTGACTTGTTTGGGGATCTCAATTTCTGGAACTGAACCTTTTAGTGACTCTAAAACAGTGATTTCTCATGGGGTAATATCTTCTCTATTACACTTGGAAGAATTGAATCTCGATGTGGATGCCAATGCTGAATGGTGGGATACATGTGCTGAAGGTGTTTTATGTGAAGTTTGCAACTTGAAAATGTTAAGCACTTTCAAGTTCTCCTTTCCTACATTGGAACTTTTGAGGCAGTTTAATCGGCTAAGAAAATCAATGGAGCATCCATCTTTAGCTCAATTCAAACTTTGTGTTGGTAATCATGCTAGCCGCATCATGAATCGACTACCTTCAGATATTGAATTTGAGCTGGAACAGTGCAACCGATTCTCGAGGTACACATATGGTGATGGTGTCTTCATGGATATTAACGACATTCTACAATAATCAAATGTTTTTTTCTTAGAAAGGCATGCTAATCTTAAGAAGCTGTCTGAACTAGGGATAGATAGCATGGACCAACTCAAGTGGTGTGTTCTAGGGGAGTGTAATGAGCTTGAAGTGCTCGTGAATGCATCTGATACCCTTCATCAAGAGGCTTTAACTGAATCTCACTACAAAAGCATCTGTCTTGAATCGCTAGAGTTTCAGTATGTGTATTACATGAGAAACATTTGGAAAGGCTCAATGCAGAAGGAATGTTTATCTTCTCTCAAGTTGTTGACATTGTGTAAATGTCCCGAGTTGACAGTTATTTTCTCAAGCGAGATGCTTGATAATCTCAACAACTTGGAAGAGGTCACAGTTGAGGACTGCCCAGCCATCAAAAGCCTAATAACCTGCCAAACTTTTAATTGCAAAGTCTATGAGACGTCGTATTTCCTCCCTATTTTGAAGAAGTTATCTCTCCATTACATACCTAAACTTTCCAATAAATCATGTGGGCTACGGCTTGCACCGTGGTTAGAAAGATTGAGTTTTTATGACTGCCCAAGTCTCAAGTCTCTTTCCACTGATGAAGTTTCCAGTGAGCATTTGAAGAAAATCAGGGGGGAAAGGAGCTAGTGGGAGTACTTGAAATGGCATGGCCATATGCCAGATCACTTGGACAGTATTTTCGTCCCAATTGACACATGTGACATCCCTTAACTCGCGCGTGTGCGCGGGTGCGATTCCTACTGTTGGAACTGCCTGACAAGTCAGTGGGAACTTCTGTTATTTGATGACTATTGTATGGAAAATATCGTTAATTAAACTTTGACAACTCCTGCTTACCTAATGGCAGGCTTTACTTGCCGGCTTTTATGTGGTCTATAAGTTTCTTCTTGCCCCTGTTCCTTTTCTGCCGTTCAAAGAGATGACCGTGAGATAAAGAATGACTGGAAGGGCTTGAATGGCCATCTTCAGGTCGGTTGATGTAATGATAAATAGTGGAATAGGAGATCTGCACTTGAAGAATTTCGTTCCCGTGGGTTTGATTTTGCTAAAAGCAATCGACATGGACATTAGAATGCCGGCACGGACAAGAAGGAATTTTCAGTTCTGCTTTCCCAGCAGAATTGATTAGAAGCTAGCTTCCCATTTACCAAGTATTGTCCCTCGCTGTTATTAGAACGGTGAGTTGAGTCTCTTAGAGAAGCTAGCCGTGCTGCTAAATAAGCAACAGCCACAGAAGAATCTTTTTCATCGGCAACCCATAGCCTTATCGGCTATAAAACATGTGATTAGTAACTTACTGCAAGAGAAAAAAAAAAAAAAAAAGCAACCGGCACCTCTTTATATGAAAAATATTAGTATCAATGGACAAGTAACTAGTTATTTCTTACATGTGGTCAATCATTCCCCAAGACATAATTACTTAATTTATCTATAGGTGTGGATGATCTTTATATGGATAAGTAAAAATCGTTATATCGACTAATGACCTAGGAAGCATCAATACTCTTTGGGAGTCTTCGTGTCATGCCGGATGCTAAAGATTTTATTGGAGATGTCATACTCGTAAACAACTTTCATTATTTCAACGGTTACATTTCAAGAATCATGCGAGAATATTTACATCTTAAATGCAAGAGTTCAACCACTGGGGGTCTGCTCCAGTGGCCACCCTATAATCTTGGAATGGGGAGGTTGGGGGTTCAAATCCCCACCTTCTCATGGGGAATTTGGGGTAAGGAAGATTTCATTTCAGGAGTGAGTTTCGACTCCCATGCCCTGCACGGAGGCAGGGCAAAAGTCTGAGAGTGAGTGTTAGAATAGGATTAGCGTATGACTGACAAAAAAAAATGCAAGAGTTCGGTGACAAAATTCCATTCATCATTGACCCAGTGGCCGGTGATGACACATTACACATAATTCAAGTACATAAATCAAAAGTTAGAGAGACTCGAAAGTTAGCAGTCGACAACAGATGCACTAACACCACCATTTTCTATTCGTATAGTATTTTGTAGTTTTTGGCATTTGTTGTCCGCAGAATGGGTCTGAACTGAGGTTGTAGAGTTGTATGCACGTAGTGCACGAAGTGAGAGATCTTCAATGAAGCCAAAGGGTTGCTTGGGGACAAGATAATAATATGCAAGCTCTCGCCAATTCCCTGCCTCGTCATGATAATGGGTATCCTGTATGCAACGCCGCACTTGAAGAGCTTCCCCCAACCTTGGACATATCTTCCTCATATCGACGCTGATGCGTCCTCAAGTGACCCGTCCCACTCGACCGTTCACCTTTTAATATGCCGCCACATATCGTGCAGATGGCCTTCTTGACATCATTGCATCGATCTCGAGCCAAAATGTCTTCCAAACACGGGAAAAGTGCCAAAAAAGTTCTAAACTTTTTGTCTTTGTGCCGATTTAGTCCTAAATATTTTTACGTTGTGTCAATTCAATCATTTACGACCAATTTTGACCGGATTTTGCTGATTGGACGCTGGCCGGCTAACGTGAATAACTTTTAATAATATTTTTGAATTTTTGAATTTCTTTTTTCTTTTTTCTTTTTCTTTTTCTTTTTTTCTTCTAGTCGGTCGCCGGACCTCGGCAACCGGCCAAAGGCGATGGCCGACGAGATCGAGGTCGACCTCGCCCATGGCCAACGAGGGCGAGCCCTGCCTGCTTGGCGCGAGGAGGTGGCCTCTAGCTAGCCTCGCATCGGGCCATCGGAAGCTTTCAACCAGAGGACCATAAGCATCTCGCATCGTTGGAGACGCGAGGGACGCAGAGAACAAGAGGATCGCGAAGCAAAGGGAAAAGAGAGAGAGAGAGAGAGAGAGAGAGAGAGAGAGAGAGAGAGAGAGAGATCTTCAACGGCGCATGGAGCTCGTCGTCTGGTCGGAAGCTTCTTGCCCTCGCCGGCCATGGGCGAGGCTCAACCCTCGCCAGATTCGGCAAGGGCAAGCCTAGCCACCCAGGCCTTGAGGGTGGCCTCGCGCTAGGCGGGCAATGGGCGAGGCTCGACCTCGCCGCCTAGCGCGAGGCTGCCCTCGCGGCCACTGGCGAGGTGGCCGGCAAGGTCGACCTCGACCTCGCCGACCGTCACCTCTAGCCTATCGCCGAGGTCTAGCGACCAGCTGGAGGAAGAAGAGGAGAAGAAAAAAATTTTAAAATATTAAAATATTATTAAAAGTTATTCACGTCAACACTGATCAGGCCACGTCTCTAATCAACAAAATCCAGCCAAAATTGGTCGGAAATGACTAAATTAGCACAACGTAAAAAGGTTTAAGACTAAATCGGCACCAAAAAAATGTTTATGACTAAATTGGCACAAAGATAAAAGGTTTAGGACTTTTTTTGGCACTTTTCCCTCCAAACATTCTTCTCCACGAAACGGTGCCATAGTTACCGGGGGGTTTTCTTGGGGGTATAGGTATCGTCCGGGGAAGCTTCTTGGCAAGGAGCTTCTGCCGTTCGCCCTTGCAATTCTTCCCAATCGTCAAGTCATTTTGTCTCGTCATCGTTAAATTCGACTTCTTGTGGGTACGGGGCGGCTTGTATATTTTGTTGTCATGGAACTTAATGAACAGTTCCCACGTTGATTACATGGTGAATACCACATTGAGTTGGAATGATTGGACAATGTTGTAGTTACTGTTCACCATTGCAATATTTAGAACGCGATTAAATCGTAACAAGAAAGGAAATATATGAAATTGACAAATGATTTTAGAAAGCTCAGCTTTTGGAAGTTGGGAAATTGTAGTGAAACGAGAGGGGAAAAAACCCAATTTATAGAGTTCCAAATTTTTTTCTTGTTGGCCACAACGATCACTGATCAGCCCATTTACAAAATGAGGCCCGACCCACCACCCAAAAAGCCTACGCCTAGCATGGCCCAGTGGCCAGTTCTATAATTTTCGTTATAAAAATGCCGAAACGGCAACAACCTACAATTTGGAAGATAGGTCATTAGCAACAAAATCTTCAACTGTATCTTGTTTTCAATGGTCATGAGCCTTCGAAACAAATATTAATTTAAGGAGCCAGCCGGCAACTTGTTAGTACGTTAACACAAGGCCCAACTCTGACCTAAGTATAGAGAAGCTAAAAGCCCAAATCATGCCATAACAATATGGCATTAGGCCCACTCAATAGAATGTCTAAAGAAGCTTGTCCATCGTAAAGGCCGTGACAACACAATTGACACATGAGACCCATTGATAGAATGTTTAAAAAGCTTATTGATTGTGAATTTCCAATGAACACAATTTAAGTGGGGCATAACATGTATCGATGATTGATTAACTCAAAACACAAAAGGGAGTCGAAGTATGAGTAAGGAAGGATCTATCAACCAAGGGATAATTAGATCTAAAGGATAGGGTGCGGTTACAAGTTCACCATGGCATAGTGCACACAAAAGGTAGATAGAATTTCTTGTGGAGGAAGATCACCATGCATAATGGAATGACTCATGACAAGACATTCAGCAGGGAAAATAGACTTCGAACAAGAATCATGCAGCATCACGAAGGAGCCTACCAGATTTTGGAAGAACATCCATTCATAGAAGATTTTGCTAAAGTTTTGAATTTCAAATTCGAAGTAGATTAGATTTTCTATATTCAGTATTTGTCTTTAATTATACAAGCTTTCCAATCGAGTCTTGTAAGCCTCTTACTTTTTCTATGAACTTCATTAAATTCCATTGAGAAAATTATTGTTGAAAAATAATCATCAAATAAGCATGTATGCAAGAATTTAAGCCATATGTGCCTAATTCAATAAAAGTACGTTGCAATTTCCTTATTTGTTTTCAGTTATTTGTCCACCCATTTCTCTTTAGTAATTCGAATCCAGAGAAAACAAGTTATAGTAGACTTTAATCATCAAAACCATTGAGTTTCTAACGATCACAACTTGACAAAAACGAATATAACACGTCTTTTAGTGACCACAGTGGAAGAATACGATGACTCACTGAACTCCTAGGAGCGTGTCTGGGCTTATGGATTCTGAAGCTAATGACTTCCATAATTAGGAGTCGAGAGCGGTTCAAGAGCCTTTGAGGCTAGGGGTGGTCCTCAGGATGGAAAACCACCACCCAATCCATTGCTGAATATGTACAAGAAGATCACTTTTTTCAATTGACTCGGATTATCTTTAAAAAAGATCAGGAGAAAACCTTGAAGTGGTAACCAATTCGAGCACAAATCTCAAATGAATCTACACTCAGGCAATGTGGTAAAAGAAACAAAGGAAATCATATCATTCGCCATGTCGATGCGCAAACTGAGAAGGTAATAATCAGGGTTCACAAAGGTGACCTCCTTTTTGTGAACGCCCATAATCAAGGAGACCACGAGGTCACGCTTCACTATTAGTGTCGTTTTGTCGAATGTCTTTTCATCTCGATACTCTTTGTGCTCGCCTGACGTGCGTTTGTCATACTCGTAATGTGTGGTTTTAGTTTGATTTTTCCTTTCTTTTCTTGTTTTATTAAAATGGCAACGAGAATGGGAAAACAACATAAAGCAATTGGAACAATATCGTTTACGCAGGATTTGGTCTGCTGCATATTGATAACATGTATATTCTGGGAGGGGGAGGATGAAAAATCTGTGCTTCACATTGATCTGGCAAGAGTTTCAGGATAAATAACAGTTTACTAATCCAACCGCGATGGCCAGGCTCTTGCTCCATCCAAGGGGCTTAATCTGTTGACAACATTCGATCATCCGCATGTCTCACTTGATTATGAGCCCCAATTGAGCTCGGCATCTGGAGGATCCTTTTCAATCTCAATCTTTTGTTTACCCTTCCCTATGATTATACAAGCGAATAACTCTTTCTCTGATTTTTCCATATGAAAAGCTAGTTCTTAGCAAAAAGGTAACGAAAGCAAGTTGGACACAGATCGGAATCCCACAAGGAAGAGGATAATTAGGAGGACCTGCAGACCAGTAGGACTTGCAAACTGGGAAGGAAATAGCGGCAAAAAGCTTATCTACATTCCACAAGGGCACGAGCAAAGTGACTCATGCGCCACTTCGCATTAGACAGGGACGTCTATTAAGACAAGTCATTTGGTCTGACAAACAAAATGAGAGACCGTCACAGGGCCGCAACGTTCCTAATATCATGACATATTACTTATTATGGAGGACATTAGACATTTGGATATTGGAAAATTTGGAATTCATGGAAATAACGGGATAGAGAAGCCTACTGTGATCAAACAATTGAACGATTGTTCAATTTTGACGACTTGGATTACTTTTCCTGAGAACACAACATGAAAGAGGTGCCTGAGGAGATTGCAGAGCAAATGTCATCTGATTTAGTTAAAGCCTTTGAAAGCTGACATCTCAGACTTGGTGAAAAGAGTGCTGGAGCACGATAAATTTTTACTCGTTCTCAATGACATTCGTCAACTCCTAAATCTGGTGTCAATGGGGATTCCTGAGCCAACGCCACAGTATGGTAGCAACGCATTCTTGGTGACTAAATCAGAACAAGTTTGCAGCGAAATGGCAGTGGACAGGATGCTAAGTTTGGATGATCATCTTTCTTGGGAGCTATTTTACCATGTGCAGGTGGAATAGTTCCCTCTTCAAAAATTCAAGCTATAGCCAGAGAAACAGTTAGAAAGTGCACTCATGAATCCAGAGCAATTGTTCTCACGGTACGAGCACTGAAGGATGTGCATGACTCTTCCATATGGAAACATGCCCTTGAAACACTGAGCCTACAACGTGCAATTTATAGAGAAGATATCGAAGCCCTAATGATTATTGTGTTGAGGCTCAGCACTGAAGGTCCAGATGACAAGAATAGTAAAAAATGTTTTGAAGGATCTGTTACTTCATAGCAAATACCAAGAGATAGAAACGGAGTGTCTGATAGGCAGATGGATAAGGGATGGTACGGTAGACGCTTAGTATGGCGGCTAGAAAGTCAAAGAATTTAGTCAATGCTAACTACCCCTAAATTGATGAGAATGAAAGATTTGTCAAGTTTCAAACTCTGGATCAGCATGTGTTGGCAAACATAATTATTCAAATAGAGGAAATTCACTTGTTTCTGATCGGAGTTTGTTTGGACTTGACGGAACCACTAAGGTTGAGGAATGGGAGAGTGCTGAAGAGATATCCTCAATGCAGAACGAGATCCTTGAACTACCAGAGGAACCTAGGTGCCCTTTACTCACAGCATTGTTTCCTCAAAGGAAGTACAAGCTAAGATTGATACCTCCTTCATCTTCAATTGCATGACTGCCCTAGAAGTTCTAAACTTATGAAGGACTCGCATCAGCTCTTTGTCAGAGTCAACAATACAATTAGTCAGCCTCAAAAGGTTCTTCTTAAACCATGGTGTTCTATTGAGGACTGATGCCGTGGCAATTGGTGGGCTCATTCCCCTCGAGGTGCTTGATCTTGATCTCAAGGGAACAAAACCATGTACCTACCAAAAGCAGTAGAAAGATAAACTAATCTCACTTGCCTGAAATTGTCAATATCAGGAAGTGCATCTCAGAAAGCATATGCTCCAGTTTTGAGCCCAATGATTCCTTGCGGAGTTATATCGGCTCTATCAAAGTTAGAAGAACCAAATTTATATGTGGATTCTGATGCTGAATGGAGGAACAAGTGTGCCAAGGGTATTCTTTCCAGAGTCTGCAGCTTACCAAAATTAAATACCCTGAAATCCTACTTTCCAAACTTGGAATTTCTTAGGAAGTTCAATAAGCTCCAACAATGAATTAGTGCATCCATTCTTAAATCAGTTTAGACTGTTGGCAATCAGGCTAACTGCATGATGAATCAACTACCATATGGGGTTGAATTTGAATTAGATCAATGTGACGGATACTTGAGTTATGTATCATGGTGTTCCCATGAAATCAAGGACATACTAGAACAGTCAGACGCCTTTTATTTAGACAGGCATGCCAAATGCTTTGATATCTAAATGGTTTTGTCTCAGCTATGCATCTGCTGCTCTCTTAGAGTGTTCAACTCGGGTATGTGTCATTTCCAACACATTAGTTTTTGAAAGGAGATGATCAATTCTTTTCCTGTAAATAATTTGATATAACATGGCGACTTTTTCCTTTGAGAGAACTTTGTGTTGGCTGCTGACTAAATAATATGAGAAATATGATATGCAGGGAAAAGTGAATGCGCAACTCTAGCAACTACAGAAAATAAATGAAGACTGATTAAATTCAGTTTGTTTCCTGCTAATTGGTTTGGTTTCAAAATTCTCAAGCTGAAATAGTGTGGCAGTCAAACTACACCTCCACTCTTGGAGGGATAATGTTAACAAGCATGCTTGATAATTGCTTTTGGGGGTTTGTTTCCAGACAACATCCTAGTCAGAGCTGTGAAAGTAACCAGCCCATTGACCTGAAAGTCTAATGTGGGCAAATTCTTCGAGCTCAAGATCATTCTTCTTTTTGGGCATATACCAGGGCTAAAAGGCCCAAAAATCCTAATATGTGTAAACCAACCTAGAGACTTCTTTAACAACTAGAAAGATATACATAAAGTCCATTCAAATGAGAAAATGGCATATTTCTAAAAACACGATTAAAGTCATAAACCAAATTAATCAGCAAATGGCCAAGAACGAGGACCATACTCGAAAACTGGCCCCAAAGATGCTGAAACTGTAGATTTCACTTTAAATAGACGATAGGAACTTATCCAGGGAATTACGCAAACATTAGTTCTTTAATTTTCTACAATTATTGTCATGCCAAGTAATCATGGCATGGATGCACATACATACATTTTGTAGATAGAACGGATAGTTCGTTTGCTATAGTACGAGAGCATATGTCAAAGGTTCGAATCTATTTGAAATGACTTTTATGTTTCACATTTTGCTTAACTTTTATTTTTTGCGGCTCAGTGACATTTTTGTAATATGAAACACTTAAATCTTCACAAGATATAATTTTGGTAGATTGATTCACAAATATTTTTTTCATAATTTTTTGAAATTTGTATAGTATTTGAAAAGTTGGCGTGATAAAAATTAGACAAGCGGGGCCCGACAATATACGGTTAATATTGTTTTACTATTCTATATTCTTATTTTATGTGCTCCCTGCAGTTGTCTATTTGATGTAATTAGATCCGCATCCACAGCACGTTTCCATGAAAAGGGCTCAATATGCACATTCAGCTTAGAAGCAAATGATTCGTCTAACAATTGGTTAATTACACAAACTAGACAACAGTTGACTCAGTTCTCAAGTCGCAGTACTACAACATACAATTGTTTGATAATACACGACACGAAAATGGAAGACAAATTATGTAAACTGACCTTAGTTCTCAGCAAACTAAGCTCTGCAATCAGCTAAAAGCTCCTTCAACGATAGATATGTGAGCAAAGGCAAACTCAAGTTCTCTGCGGTCCTTCTAGTAGCAGACGCTCTTCATTAAACAAAATTATACCCTAAGATTTCAAATCACTAGAGCTCAGTTACTATTGAGAAGAAACTAACAATCACAGAGTACAGATCTCTCGTCAACAAAGCATGATACTACTATATAATCAAACACTTGAGACAGCAAGGTACTATGATCCCAGCATTAAATTGCAACGTCGAACACCTAGAAATTGAACTTCTTACCTGTCATAAAATGGGCCAATTACTGGTTGAATATGCATATAGGTCGTAATCTTTGTTCAACTTCAGCTTCCTGCCAGGATAGCTGCCTCCACCACACTCTTTGAGTTTCAATATGTCTCAGTTTGGCTACATTATGGTTGCCGAAGGGCAAACTCCGCAGAGATTTGCACGTGTCTATTGTAATGCCCTCTAATGACGGCCACAGCAATGAGTTATCAGTCCAAATGCTTCTCAACTTAGGCAGATCAATAAGTATTAGAGTCTTTAGACCTGGAAGTGCACTAGGGTCTAAATTGTTGTTTTCAGCTTTCATGATGATCTCTGTAATCTCATTACACTCTTCAACTCTCAAATACTGAAGCTTAGAAAGTAGTTGAATCATGCCATAGGAGAATATTTTCGTCAGTTTTGGACATTTATATATACTTAGCGAAGTTAGTTGGGCTAGGCTTCCGGATCGGATGGGACCATTACAAAGGCATGTCAATTTTGGGGCATTGTTTATAACTATCTTCTCCATGCATTCCAATGCACCTGCTGTGGAATGGTTGCCATCAACCATGGCTTCGATGTCAGAGCACCCTTCAATCAAGCAACCCCGCACCTTGTTGATATTGGCATTGCCAAAGTCTGATATGCTTGAAATTCCCTTGTGGCATAAAAGTTCAAATGCATCAGTTTCAGCAAGTACAGCAGAAATTGCATGATCCACACCGACCCCATTTGCATATTTCAAGCATCTGCAGATTTCATACTCAAAATGATCAAGGATTCGGTATTTGGTAGACTCATGGTAACCAACAGAGAATCGGAAGGTGAAGCAATTATTCTTCAAGAGTGAGCTGCTAGTGACAAAAATTTTCAGATACTCGACAGAAGGAAAACAAAATGATAGGGAAGTTAAGCGTGTCAAGGCAGCCACTTCTTGGGTAATAGCCTTTACAACCACATCCCACCATTGGTTATTAGGATGCACATCGATGCTAAGCTCTTCCAACAAAGAGAGCCTTGAGATGACATTGTGACCAATGTCCATGACTCTTGACCGTCCCTCAATCACCCGTCTCATACATGAATTGGATAAGGAAATCCGCAAGCATCTCAAATTAAGCAAGTCCCCAATCTGAACCGGCAAATAGTCAATTCCAGTGCCTCGGATATCAAGAACCTCAAGATGTGCCAATGCTTTCATGTCAATGGGAAGTTCAGTTAAAAGGCTGCAAGAATTTAGATAAAGTGCTCTTAGAGCTGTTAGGGACAACAGTGATAATGGCAAGGATGTTATCCGAGTGCCATGCAAGTCCAGAACTCGGAGCTTTTCCATAGATCTGAAGAACGAGTTTGGAATTAATGCCAGCTCATAATTTCTCTGAAGCATTAGAGTAAGCAGAGAAGTGCAATCTACTGTTTCTGGTAATGTGCACAGTTGGTTATCCATCAGAGATATGCGATTTGCCATTTTCCAATCTTCTTCATTAGGGGCCGCATTCAACCTCTCACAAGCTTTCACCAAGAATTTAGAATTCTTGCCTTCAGACGAAATTTTGAGTGCCATGTTCCGAAGCACTTTATTCATTCTGACGTGCTTAACTTTTTCACTTCTTTCTAGCAAGGAAACATCAATGAGATCATGCAATATGCCATGCCCTCGATCACGAGCTTCGGTAAAATCAACTGCATCACTCAGAAAGCCTTCTGCTCTCCAGCACTCCAATAAATAATCTATATAGACGTCATAATCCTCTGGAAACAGTGCGCCATAAAGGAAACAAATCTTTTGTCCTTCATCATCTAACTCGTCATAACAGAATTTCAAAAATTCAAGAACTTCGTCCATGCCTTGGACTTTGACATTAGGCCATCTCCGCAAGCTTCTTAATCCATCCCTCCAGAGATTAATGTTACCCTTCTTTCTGAAATATCTTGCAACTCTGTCAATCAGAAGGGGTAAACCAGCACATTCAGTTACCACTAGACGGGCAAGTGGTTCAACACCAGGCAGATTAATATTCCTACCCACTTTCTCCCTGAACATTTTCCATGCATCTGCTTCAGACAGCCTTTTCACATTGACCAACTCATCAACTTCCATATCCCAACAAACATGTTCGTATCTACTTGCTAACACAACCTTACCATCCTGGCTGTTATCATGTAATCCTACTGCCTGTAAATCAAAAACATTCCAAACTTCATCCAGAAGAAGCAAGTATCTTTTGTTCTCCAATTCTTTTGATATTCTCCACGATATTTCATGTGGATCACTGATCCCTTCGGTATTCAATTTTAGCCTCTGTGCAATTGCCTTTTGCAACTTCTCTATGCTACTCTCTTTGGAAACTGACGCTGAAATTACAATGTCAAACATTTTGCTGATCTCTACATCATCGTTCAAATTATGCATGATTGTGGTCTTCCCTATTCCCACTGTCCCCCAAAGCCCAATTCTTTTCACATTGTCGTCCCGCAAGTAACCAAGGACCTCTTCAACAGCACAATGGATTGATGGCTTGCTTTCTGTTTTCGGAGCATGCATCGTTCTGACACGCTCAGGTGGTCTCTCGACAACTGCTTCTGTTTCAAGTCTTCCTTCTGCCCACAGACTATGCAATTCATCGCACTTCTCAGCCAAACGTTTACTGAAATTGGAAGCTGACCAAATGCGACGCCCTTTCCATGGACGTTTTCTTCCTTTTCTAAATTCATTTTCTAGTTCTTGAACCTCATTCTCAACATTTTTAACCCTACCAATCCAGGCTTCACACGCTTTAGTTTTTTTCTTTGTCTTGTCTTTGTTTGCTTCAGCTTCCACGTCATCCCTCCTGGCAAAGAGTTTCTCTACTTCCTCTTTGAGCCTTCTAAAATTCTTTTCAAGATCATTCGCATAATCAATTTTGCGACCAACATAAGCTATTAAGCTTTTCCCATCCCTGTATGCCTCAACAGCTGCTGCCGTAGCTGCTGCCTCAACCATACTGTACAAGCAACCAGCTAGAGTTTATAATCTTAACATAAATCATAATGGAAAAACTCATTAGAAGTAGTAGTTGCAAGAAAGAATGTCTAGCCTTTACCAGAAAAAGGGAGCAAATTTATTATGCACAATAAAAAGATGCCAAAATTTAAATCCAAACGAAGAGGGTGCCAAAGTTAACCCAAAATCTTGATCTGCTCTTCATTTTCTTAAATCTGTTCCATACAACTGCAAGAATTGGAAGGAGCCAATTGAAACACAAGTTTACTTGACAGTGAAGGAGCTGATTGAAACACAAGTTTACTTGACAGTCCTTTACTTAACATTTGGTCGCCAAGAAACATAGAACCCTGATAAACATTATCGCCAGCAAATTAAATATATTTCATTTCAAGGAGACAGATAAATTATACTCCTCTAATTGTGGCATCACAGCTGTTTATTGTTCCTCTAACAATTTCTAAGAGTAGTTTTGCATTCAACATATGAAAGGAATGGATGAAAAGTTGCTAAAGAAAAATAAGGTCTAGGTGTTGACTAACTTCAATTTTGGAGACGCCTGGTCAAATACTGAAGAAACAGCTCAGATTGAGGATAACACGACTACTCGAGATGTTCATATGACCTGCAACCGAAACTACTGTCACAATTTGAAGAGCATAGTCAGACATTTGAGTAGGGTGCAAGAGCTAAAAAGAAATACCTATTTAAGCCATAAGAACCAGAAATCTACACATTAAATGCCTACTTAATTAGAATAGTCTCGCAAAAGAAGAATAGAAATAACATATAGACCAACAGGTCAGATCTACTGGGCATGCTGAACATGCACCGACCACCTTGCTTGTATGCATTGATTTTCTTTCTCCGATCAACTCAAAGATAGGAGTGTGGAAAAGCTGGAGAACATTGAACATTCACAATAAAATTGGAAAACTACAGATACAAGGAAGATTATGAATTTCAATGTCGTCGAGATGAAATCGCTGTGCCATTTTAACACTGACCTAAGGTTTTTAGCATGTAGTCTGAAATTTTGCAATTTTAGAAGGCAACTTTACTTTTAAGTGCAATCTTAGATGCATCATGAATTCATCTTTCTAGCACACGCACCAATGGCACATGCGTCGACTCCAAAACATGAAACTGTAAATACTTGGACATTTTCGGCAAGCAAAGCTGATTCACCTCAATTCAGCTATTGGTAAACTACTTTCCAATGGAAAAAGAGAGGAGAGGGAGAGAACAGTTCTATTGGTGACAGAGTTCGAATAGACAAAAAGATGTTGCGAAAACAGAAAATCATCAGATGGTGATGGTGGAATGACTCCTCCAGTTAGGAAAGACAGAACAGAGGAGATAAGAAGAACTGCTACAAGTGAGAGAATATAAACTTCTTAGCCAGATGGTTGCAAGATCCCCCGTTCACATAAGAGTTCACAAAAATAGTCCATAAAAAATGTCAATAAAGAACATCACATCGAAACTCAACTTCCATATCAGCTCAACAGCTCATCTTCCTCTTAGCATCATAGAAGAAGCACAAAAGCAGTTCATTCATAAGATTAGACCAACACACGAATACAAACTGCCTATTTCCAAACGAGAGAAACATTTCAATCGGTTTTTTATTTCTGTTCTTTCTACCCAATTCGGTCAAACCCTGAATTTTTCAGGCAAAACCAGTGGATCGAAAGAAGAACGAAGCAACATACATCCCACCCATCACCCCATGCAACAAGCAGCGCTGATCAGAACCATATAATCAAATTCAATCCTCAGTACGGATGAACAACATGCTCAACCATTGAAAAGAGCGAAAGAGTTCAGAAGGAAGACGCTCTACTCACCTTCAATTCAATGAAGCATCACTGGTTAGCTCCAATGCTCCATGGAAAGAAAGAGAGGAATTTAGCAGATGCTTCAGAGTTGAAGTCAACGATCTCCAAGCTGGAGGTCTTGGTAACTATTCGCGCGTTGCAGCACGCACGCGTAATGAGTCGTTCCCGCGTGTTTGGGCGGGGTCCATGGAGTGAAGAGTCTCAGCCGAAACAGCTTCTTCTCAGCAGGCCTCATCGAATTCAGCATTGTTAATGGATCCAAATTGCACGTGCTCAATCCATCAAATTTCAATAGGGCAATGTAATAGAATAACCCATGCATTAAAGTTGAATAAGATCCTTAAAACTCTAATTTTGTTCCATCCAGTCTATATGTTCTTGGAATCAAACCAATTCCTCTATCTAGTTAATTTGGCCTTGTTGACATCTAACGTGAATTGATGGGGCAATCCAACCAGTTATGGAATCCACGTATTGTTGTTGTGAGTGGTGCCAATATGCAATCGGGTTATCGTTGCATGGCAATCCGATTGACCATGGATTTGACTACTAAGAATCATGTTTTTTACAGCAACTAAGGAAAGACTTTAACTGGATTTTCTCGATGAAAAGTAGTATTTTCATCCATTGGTTTCAACATATTTGATAAGAATTTCTGCAAGTGAAATTGTCTCATATAAATGGTTTCGATAAATTGCGGATACATGAATGCATTAATTTATCAATACACTCGTCAAGTTCTGGTCAAATGTTAAGCATCACTATTTCCACATTTGTAGTGTTTTGTTGAATCTGTTGATTCGCGATAAGTCGAGAGCTTAATTTGACTCAGGGTACCGTGCGTGAGCAATTTGTTTTTTTTCTAAAATCTTCATTTTCTAAAATTGCCTCATTTATGGCTACAAATTTGCCCAATTGTCCATAAACAACAGCATTTTTAGGAGCTTTTCATAGCTTTTACTAAGTTCGGAGAATCCCTTCAACATAATTTTATATTAAGGATAGGAAAAATAAATCTAAGAGTGAAATCGATATGGAATAGCTTCTACCATTGACGTGTTTTTTCAGAAGGAAGAGCGATTAACTTCGGAAGTCGACAGGTGATGTTTGCAATTCAATTGTTTTATTAGGCCCTCCAATTGTAAGTTTCTGCACCGCAATATCACTGTATGTTTATATGGCAGCCCATATTCGGCCTTTTTACTTTTAACACAAGGCGACTATGATTGGCCAGTTTCTTAATAACACATTACAAAATATCAACCATTTCACCAAATCTAAATTTCCATGTGGCAGTATCCTGCTCATTAATCACTATAGCCCTCTTATTATAAATACAAGTGATATTTATCTGGGGTTTTTCAAGGAGAGACTTTGCTATCGAGAGCTCCGACGTTGAATACAAGAACTCTATTTTCACTTAGAACACCGCTGCCTCGAAGATCTCCATTTTTACTTTGAAGACTGCTGCCTCGATGATCTCCATTTTTAAAGAAATCCAACTGTATGTAAATCACCTTATTTGTTTCGAATCAGCTTATCACCTCGAAAACAAATTTACACTAAGGTAGTTCGGCCACACCCTCTTTTCCTTGACCTCGGCAACATTACCTTGTTTTGTGCTTGCACCATGCACATGCCGTGGATATTCCATGCACATTCTCTAGAAGAACTTCGGGTTAAAAGATTCATTGACTCAATGTGTATATGCTCAAAGCAAATACGTTAGTTTAGTGATTTTGGTGTAATTATTTGCAAAAGAGCTTTGAAGTTAAGAAAGAAAAGAAAGACAAAGGAACTGTACGGACGTCCTCTAATTCGAGTGTGTAGGACACTATCTCCTCGATTCGTCACAGTTGCATCTTCGGCAAAGCCCTGTACCCCTGCTCCCCAACTTCAAAATAGGTTCCACCTCCATTTTGAAAAATTACCATTCCAAATTCTAACTAAAAACCAGTTTGACTTCCAGTTTGTAAAATTATCGGTCCTACTCATTTCCCTCTTCGTTTCGTTCCAAGTTCTAACCCAAAAGTTGAACTCACGAAGCTCTCTACTCAGAAGATGAATTCAACTCCTCCTTGGCAACGCTCCTCGCTTCATGCAAAGCTTAGGATAAGGGTAAATTGCTGACCTAGGGTTTCACTTCTTACACATTCGAGTTTGTCTTACCGCGTGCCTTTTGTTTGAGAACGTACACAGGAAATGAAACTAAAAATGGCAATACTAGGATGTGTTTTTTATCAGCATTTTGATCGAGCAATTGTTGTGTCTGTAGGGAACGATGGATTCATCCTCATGGTGTATATGGGTTGTGTTACGGCACTGTTGTGTTTGAGCGACTGTTGTGTCTATTGTTTGACAATGTATTTCGTTCTAGAATGGCCTAGATAGTGTCCGACGTGCTTTCCTTTTCGCTTGTCTATCTATGTTGTACATTTGATTTGGTATTTATTGGCTATTGAAAAATGCACAACCATTCGATATTGAGATCCTAACGCACAAGAGAAGTGGCGAGTGTCTGAAAACTCTTGTCACTAGAAACCCATTCTTGAAGATCGTCTACTTCACCTTCTGATTTGTGTTGATCCTAAATCTACCAAAGGGGCCACCACACATATGATCAAGTTAATGTTTCTCGTTTTTGGTCCTTTCCCTTAATTTTTCATTTGCTTTGTGCATTTTTATATATTTTCATTATATATTAAGTAAAAAAAAATCATTAAAAAATCAATGTAGGCCAATGGTCCGCTAGGCTTGAAATGAAGTTTACTTTTTTCTCAATTTTTTGCTCCTCTTCAAATTTTTTATTAGTTTTCTTTGATTATCTCAGACAGTCTTATATTTTTTTTATGATAATACATAGTGTTTTTCTTTTTCAATAAACATCAACTTTCACATTTTTTTATTTTTGATTTTGATTAATTAGTTCTCTCGAGGTTACTTTTGCCGACTCAAAATAGCCTTTAACCAATCAATTTTCGCATTAAATGCCACGTTCAATGAGAAGCCAAAGCCCACATGCGCTCTGGGCTCTGAACACCCCTAACATCATCTCTGGACGTGGATGGCAGCAAGGTCTTAAATCCCGACAGTGTTCAAGGACGGAGAGTCGTTGAAGGACGAGCTCATCTTCATAACCCAACAAGGTTCCGACAGGTCTCAGAAATTCGCATTGAAGAAAGTTAGTTCGCCGCGACAAAAGACCATCCGGTATCATGATCAGCCGCGATCAAAAGAGGGCGAAAAAAATAGGAGACGAGAAAAATCCGCGAGCATGGAATTTGCACGGCGGCGTACATGATCCCCGAGAGGATCGACCCGGATCTCCTTCATAGCGTCCACGGTAGTCACAAAGGTGATGCTTGGAGTCTAGGCATTTGTGTTCCTGAGTTGGTATTGAAATATTAACCGGCCTGTCCTTTTGAAAGCCGAAATTACATGGATCTTTTCACTAAGACGCCTAAGGCACGGACCCTAAATCCCATGTCGGCCACGGACCAACTGAATATGATTCTTTTTTCCTTTCTTCTTTGTTTTGGCAATGTCCCCATTTGCCTTGTTGGAAAATGATCGATTAAGGAAGCACTCCATAGGACGAGAAAAATCCGTCGATTTGTTGAATGCAAATGGATACTCTAAGCACATGGTCTCTTGCTGAACTGGGAAATTTCCACGGTTGTAATCTAATACATCATGTGAGAGAATTTTGCACCCCAAACACATTAAATTTTTAATAAAGGCATTTGAATTTAATGAAGTCGGTCTTTTTCTTCTGAATAACACTTCGAGAAATTTTCCGCGAAGTAGTGAGTTTAGATTTTTTTAAAAAAATCATTATCAAATGACCGGCTGTGGAGAAACTTCATATGCCAGAGAAAACATACCTAACCTATTCAACATGGAATACGATCGTTACGTTAACCATCTGCTATAATCATACGCTGGAAATTACTCTACTACTTCAGTGTATCGGAATGAATATTCGTGCAGATATAAGTATACGTATCCAGGGGCATAGTCATCTCCCAAGAAAAGCGATCCTACTGCTATGGCATATGTAAACTTTCCTCCCAGTTAAAAATTAGATCGCTTGCAAGAATGACAAACCAAGGAAAGAAACTGCCACAACAACCAAGCCCCCTTCAAATTTAAGATTTTTCGCAAACGCTAGTGATAAAAGTGATTATTATGATATTGATCGGCGACTTAAGGTGCGCATGACAAAATTTCTAGAACATAAATTGATTTTTGGTCAGAAATTGATTTCTCAATTTCTGAAATAGAAATCGAGAAGTTAAAAATTTTAACTTATGATTTCTTCTTCAAATCTATTTCTGAAATAGAAATATGTTCCAAAAATAAAAAAATCAAATTGCGTTACCAAACAGATTTATGTTCCAAACCTGTCCTGGGGAATAGAGAAATAAAGAAATAGAGAAGTAGAAATTTTATCATGCGCGCCCTTAGCTGAACGAGTAGGTATGGTTACTTCAAACATCATTAGAAATAGACTAAGTCATTCATAAAGCAAAAGGAAAGGCCATACATCGAACTAAAGTCGCACAATCTTCGAGAGAAGTACGGTGGCAAAACATCGATCAACCCATGTAGTCCAGCCACTGTTTGCATTGCGTAATAGGAGTCGTACAAAGATTTTCCAAGCTGCAATGAAGCGACACCGAACCCTGAAGTGTCGAAAGTTGGCACAAATGGACACTTGAGTGCCAAAAGTTACGAAAGTGACACTTAAGTGCCAAAATCGAAGCAAAATTGATCATTTAAGTGACAATCCGGCCAAAATACTGACATGGCAATTTTACGGGGAAGCAAGTGCAAAATGGCATCGTTTTAGTGCTAACGTGATAAAAAATTAATATAAAAATTAATTAAATTAAAATTAAAATTATTTAAAATATTTTTAAAAATATATTAAAAAATTAAACTAAAAAGAAGGAGGAAAATTTAATATAAAAATTAATATAAAAATTAATATAATTAAAATTAAAATTAAAATTAAAATTATTAAAAATATATTAAAAATTAAACTAAAAAGAAGGAGGAGGAGGAGGAGGCGGCTGAGCCCTCTGCCACCGCTGAGAAGGACCGGCAACGGAGGGGGGAGGGTCGGCCGGGGTCGCTGGCCCTGGCCAGGGGCCAACGACCCCGGCCGACCGACGGCCCTTGCCTAGATCCAACGAGGGTCGACAGTCCTCGCTCGGCCGGGCCAAGGGCCGCTGCCCGCTAAGGCGACCCCCAATGGGCGGCGGCTCTTGGCCCGGCCGAGCGAGGGCCACCGACCCTCGCTGGATCCGCGCGAGGGTCGTGACCCTCACCCCAATCTAGGGCAAGGGCTCGCGAGCCCTCGCCGCCGGTCGGCTGGGGTCGCTGACCCCTAGCCAGGGCCCAGCGACCCAGGCCAACCCTCCCCCCTTCGTCACCAGCCCTTCTCGGCGACGGTGGGGAGGTGGCGGCGACTAAGGGGCAGCTAAGGGCTACCCCTTTTTTAATTTTTTTTTAATATTTGTATTTGTATTTTTAAATAAATTTAGTTTTAAAATAAATTAATTTAATTTTTATATTAATTTATTATCACGTCAACACCAAAACGACGTCATTTTTGCATTATTTGGCCACGTCAGCGTGCAAAACGGTGTCATTTTGCACTTAGTTCGCCGGAAATTGCGCACGTTAGCATTTTGGCCAGATTTTGGCCGGAGTGGCACTTAAGTAATCTATTTCTCTTCGATTTTGACAATTAAGTGTCACTTTCGTAACTTTTGGCAATTAAATGTCCATTTGTGCCAACTTTTGGCACTTGAAGCGTACTTTTACCGAAAAATATTACAACTAACCAAATCCATGACCATGATCACAGGGCGGGGAGTGATTTTCTCGCCGGCTAGAGCTGAACAGCTCTCCAATGTCAAGTCCAAAGCCATAGCCACGGCCTTAGACTCGGGCTATGGCAGTGCCCCTACTTGAAAGTTTATGAAACTAGAAGGACTAGATTCAGAGTGCCGATTAGAGTCTCATGGCCTCCGTGGCTACCACAATTAGAGCTCAAAGCTTGGGCAGCCATGGTTGCCATGGCCACAAGCTCAAAGTTGTGGAAGCCGTGGGTGATCGAGGTTGAGTCGGTGGCGAGAGATGTTGGAGAGGCTGGGGTTGCTTTTAATTTTTTTTTTTAATTTTCCTTTTCTTTATGATTTGTTTTGATTTTTTTGGGGTGTAAATCTAATACACATCAGCTTTCCAATAATCAATGTGAGAACCAATTGGTCGGAAAAAAAATTGAGAGATAAATCGAAGGACGATCTGCGTAACTTTTCAAATGAATTTGGGGCAAGAGTTCAAAGAGTACTTATGCCTTTTCACCTTAATTTGATACTTGTATTTGACCCTAGGATCACCAATCAAATTGCAAATTCCATTTCCTTCGATAAAATAAAACTGTTGGGATCCTTACCTTATGTAATTGCATGCTAAATTGGGAAAAAAGAAAGGAAATGAATTTTTACATTGCGTTTGGTAGTCAGGATAAAATTCAGGATATGATAAAATTTAACCTATTATGTATTTGGTGTCTCTTCAAGACAAGATAAAGTCCGATAAAATGAGGATATAGACCGGATAAAATTATCACATGGGAGAGGTGAGATAAAGGCGGATAGAATTTCTAACATCGACATTAAAAAAGTTATTTTTCTTAAATAACAAACTTCTTAAATTGACAAAATTAACTAAATTAAAATTATTCAACCAAAAAAATTTCTAATATATAAATAATGTTTGAGTTCTAATATGATAAATTCAAAAAAATAATAAAAAATAGTTAATTTAATTTAATTTAATTTTTTCTTACATTTTCGAATATAATTCTATTTTAGAATATAAATTAGAAAAAATATGAAAACGTATTTATATTTATTAGATATTTTAGGTGTATTAGTATAGTTTACTATTTAACAAAATTTGATTAGAGAATGATAGAACGGGAAGAAAGGCATAAGAAAAAAAATTATTAAAAAAGAGAGGAAAAAAATAACAAAAGCAAATAAAAATAAAGTAGGCAAAAGTGTCGTCAGAGATTTTTACCATATCCGTTTGTAAAATTTTTGGTTTATTTTATACTAATATGCCATTGATACTAAACAATGCACACGATATAATAGGAATATATCCGACTGCAATTACCAAACGTTGGATTGAATATAATAAAATTTCATGATTTCATATCATATTCTATTCAGTCATATCCTAGTTAGAAATCCGAAAGTCAATTGCACTTATTAATATCATATGATTCCACGAAATTCTGAATATAATGTGCTCCTATCAATTTATCACTAAATCTACTAATTCTATACACACATATATATGTATATATCAACTCTATTTATTAATAACTTGTCATGGTTACCTATAAAATAAAGTAGGCTCTATCCTAATTCTTGGTGCATATTTTATTATTATGGTCTCGTAGTGATGCAACTCGATATTTGTACGTTACATACCAGTACTAGATGATATGAACTTTAGTGTCACAATATTTAAGGAGGATCATATTGTATGTTATGCTAAATAGAGACCCGAAAATAAGATATATTTTTATCTAATCAAGGATTTTACTCAAATCTTGGTTATTTTTCATATTTCCTAATTTTATGCTAAGAAAAGATGATTGTGTAGAATTGAGTGTGTCTTAAGATTTGATTTTTGATTTGCCATTCAAGAATTTGGGATTTCGATTTCCAATTATGGGATCAAACGTGGATTCAATATTGGAGAGCTTGATTAGAAAGTTTATGAAATTGGAGTGTCGACTAGTGTCTCATGGCCTTGATGGCTACCACATCTCGAGCTCGAAGCTTGGGTGGCCACGGCTACCGTGGCCACCCGAGTTGAAGTCAAAGCCTATCGCAACAATGGGCGATCGAGCTCGAGTTGGCATTGCAAGATGGTCGTGAGCGATGTTGTGATGCTGGTATGGCTAGGGTTGCTTTTAATATTTTTAATTCTTTTTTTCGGGCAAGAGTCCAAAAACTACTTATACCTTTTCACCTTAATTTGATACTTATATCTTGACCCTAGGATCACCAACTATATAAGATCAAATCGCAAATTCCATTTCCTTCAATGAATTAAACATGTCGGGATCCTTGCCTTATGTAAAAATGCACGCTCAATTTGGTGAAAAGAAAGGAAATGTCATCTTACCAATTTATTTCCTAATTGACATGAGATCAATCATACCTATTAAAGTCTTACGATTCAAGATCCAAATTACATGCGTCTTATCAGGCGATTCCATGAAATATTTGGGATTTTGATTTACAACTGTGGGATTGTTTAGCATTCGATGTATCTTAGGATTTGATTTTCGATTTGCTATCCATAAATTTGGGATTTTGATTTACAATTATGGGATCAATTGCATTAATACTCATTGTCAAGTCGAAAAATAACCATGATGCGTATGTGTATATATACACATGACATCCCATTCGGTGAATTACAATTGAAGAAGAAAAAAAGAAAGATGGGGGAAAAGGAAGTACCGTTTTATGACTTTTTTGAACCCAACGCTGCCCCCAAGAATGTGACCATCAGAGATGATGCTGCGGCTGAGAATCCTCAGAGTGCTCAAACTGAGACTCCTAAGTCTGCGTCTTCTTCGACCAAAAAAAAAAAAGTCTGCGTCTTCTTCTTCCAAGTCCAAATCCAAGTCGAAGTCCGAGGACGAGGCTGAGAGGACTACAGATGACGACGGAGGTAAGTGTCTCTTTGTGTTACTCTTACGAAAAAATTATTTCCTAGACCTAATCCTGAATCTCAGCCATCTAGCAATGCGGGTCGACTGAATTCTTCCTTGGCAACAAAACTTAGACATGATCAATTGGTCACATGATACAAATATATCAACATTGTCCATTGATAATTTGTTATAGGCTTCCTATCAAATAAAGTAGGTTCCATCTTAGTCCATGACGTATATTTTATTATTACGGTTTTATAATAATAAAAATCAAAATTTGTACATTACATAACAATAATAAATTATATGGGATATAAACCTTTCATTTATGATACAAAGTCGCGATATTTAAGAAGAACAACCTACTACAGTAAGCATATGCCCCCCAAAAAATACCTCTCACTCGAATTTGGTTATTTTGCATTTTTTTTCTATATTTATGTTGACAAAAAAACTGATTATTTAAATTTTATTATATCTTACCGTTTGATTTCATTTTTGATATTCAATCCATGAATTAGGGACTTCGATTCACAATTTGCATTTTGATTTTTAATTATGGGATATATCAAGTATATACTTGATCGTCAAGTTGATGGACAAGTATCACATTTGTTGTGTTGTGTGTGTATGATGTCTTGATTGGTCAATTAAAGTTAAGGAAGTAAGGAATATAATGCAGAAAATATTACATATATCCCCCAAGATTGGGAGCTTCTTCTGAAGCTCTTTCTAAATCCAAATCTAAACCTAAATCAAAATCAAAATCAGGTCGATTATACATCTTAAACTCCCTGAACGAAGGACTAGAGGAGGTCAATATGCGAATTCTGCCTCAACACAACAATCCACCACCTGCTCAATCTGGTAAAAGACTCTTTCTCTCTCAGTATGATTTTTTTCTAGACTCAGCCCTTAGTGATATTGTGTATAACTCAGCATCCATTTTAGAACGGAATGTGATTGGGCGTATTGCCACCTTTGAAATTTGATATAACCTAGACTTTTCCCATCTTATCTTTCTTCTAGAATGTGATCGGCCGTATTGCCACCTTTGAAAATTCGATATAACCTAGATTTTGCCCATCTTATCTTTCACAATTTGCATTTCGATTTTTAATTATGGGATATATCACATATATACTTGATCGTCAAGTTGATGGATAAGTATCACATTTGTTGTGTTGTGTGTGTACGATGTCTTAATTGGTCAATTAAAGTTAAGGAAGTAAGGAATATAAATGCAGAAAATATTACATATATCCCCAAGATTGGGAGCTTCTTCTGAAGCTCTTTCTAAATCCAAATCTAAACCTAAATCAAAATCAAAATCAGGTCCATATTACATCTTAAACTCCCTAAACGAAGGACTAGAGGAGGTCGATCCGCGAATTCTGCCTCAACACGACAATCCACCACCTGCTCAATCTGGTAAAAGACTCTTTCTCTCTCAGTATGATTTTTTTCTAGACTCAGTCCTTAGTGATATTGTGTATAACTCAGCGTCCATTTTGGAACGGAATGTGATTGGGCGTATTGCCACCTTTGAAATTCGATATAACCTAGACTTTGCCCATCTTATCTTTCTTCTAGAATGTGATCGGCTGTATTGCCACCTTTGAAAATTCGATATAACCTAGACTTTGCCCATCTTATCTTTCTTCTCTTCAACTAGACCCAGGATCATGTCTCTTTTCTCTTTTTATTTTGTTCAATCGAGTCCATATAAATCACTCACTTTATGATAAATGATTTTTCGATTGAGACCTTATGGGTATTTGGTGCTCATGTTGTGATTACAGGAAAAGGAAAAGGTAAAAGCTCACAGCAATAGCAAAGAAGCAAGCTCGAGTGAGTGATGAAGATGTGATGGGCTTTTCACTTGGATTCTTGACCTTTATTTTCCTTGTCAAGTGATGTTCTACTTTATAAATAAAAACTATCTCGTTGGTTTATAAACATCATCCTTGCCCCAATGTTCCCTTTTAATTTTTGAAGATATACTTCAGCTACGGTTATGGTTCTTAGTATGACCTTAAACTATTTTGTTGGGGTTCTATTGCGGATCTCTGATATTAAATAACGACAGAATATTCCTTTATACTTGAAAAAAAAGGAACTTTAAAATAACTTAAAATATATGGGTCCTTTCGACATTTTAAGTTCCAACGGGAAGCAGCGGATGTTCCCACCCCCCAACGAGAACTACAAGAATACCGTGGTCTTTGCCACGGAAAAAACAGGGATTTTGTACCCTGCTTGTTGCTCTGAAATTGCTGTCAAAAGTTCGCCATACGGTTAGTCTTTTGTTTTAGCTACGTCAGCTTCAGCTTTTCTAGTGACGTCATCCTCTTTTTCCTTTCCACTGATGATTAATGAGACACTTATCTGAATTAAAAGATCAAATAGATTATTTTTTTTACATCTGCATGGACGGTGGTTATAAACAATCCTTCTGTGTGGGATTAGCTTAGAATGGATCCTCAGAATGTAAAAATGTGCTTCAAGTAATTGTATAGACATTTTCTTTGGACTGGGTTTCTTTCTGATCTCATACTTTGGCTAGACTCTCTTAGATAAGACTCTTTGGACCCAATTATAAAAATGGTATCCCATTTGGACTGTTGAGCATGATGAGGCTTACGGAATGTCTTGCCACCTTAGAAAATCTTCGAGTACCCCTTACATATTCATCTTTACTCTTCATACAGGGGCTCTTCTTTAACCCTCCCGATTTTGAGTAATGTAATGGCAACTCTCTCGGTTTCAGTCAAACTATTGTTTAGTCTGGTGAAGGTTATATTTGGACGAGTGGACCTCTGGAGTGCCAAAAATTAGTACAAATGAACACTTAAATGCTAAAATCGGAGCAAAATGGATTACTAAGTGTCAATCCGACCAAAATGCTGACATGACGATTTTCCGGTGAAGTGAGTGCAAAACGGCGTCGTTTTGGTGCTGATATGATAAAAAAAAAATATATAAAAATTAATTAAATTAAATTTATTTAAAAATTTTAAAAATAAATTTTTTTAATATTAATAAAAGTGGGGGGCGGAGACGGCTGAGCCCTCAGCCACCGATGCTGCCGAAAAGGGCCAGCCACAAAGGGGGGAGGGTCAGCCGGGGTCAATGGGCCTTGGCTAGGGGCCGGCGACCCTAGCTGATCGACAGTGAGGGCCCGCGAGCCCTCGCCGAATCTAGGTGAGGGCCGTGAGCCCTCGCCTGGCCGGGCCAAGGGTCGCCGCCCACTGACGCGACCCCCAGTGGGCGGAGGCCCTTGGCCCGACCGAGCGAGGGCTGCTAACCCTTGCCGGATCTGAGCGAGGGCTCGCAAGCCCTCGCCGCCAGTCGGCTGGGGTCGCCAACCCCTAGCCAAGGGCCGGCGACCCTAGCCGACCCTCCCCCCTCAGCCACCTACCCATTTTTTTTATATTTTTTTAATTTTTGTATTTGTATTTTTAAATATTTTAAATAAATTTAGTTTTAAATTTAATTTAATTATTTTTATATTAATTTATTACCACGTCAACACCATAACGACATTTTTTTTGCATTATTTGGCCATGTCAACATACAAAACGGTGTCGTTTTACACTTACTTCGTCGGAAATTGCGCACGTCAGCATTTTGATTGGATCTTGGTCGAAGTAGAACTTAAGTGATCCATTTTTCTTCAATTTTGACACTTAAATGTCACTTTTGTAACTTTTGGCACTTAAGTGTCCCTTTATATCAACTTTTGGCACTTGAAGCATACTTTTGCCGCAACAAAGCATATGAGTATAAATGAACACCCCTTGCAAGATAAGAAATTAAATACCTGCCGTGCATCTCCATCGAATGAGGTAGAATCAGCTTGAACCTTGCACAAATTTCAGAAAAAGCTCACACGAACATGGTATTGAATGATCGTTGTAATTAGCGCTCACCTGATGGACGATGAAAACATAGGTGAAAGTTTTGCCGGGCGAAATGGACCTTGGAACGACATCCCCTGTTCCATTGCTCCCCAGACTTTGAATCTGCAATTCAATCCAATCCAATCCAGACTCATCATCGCATAAACTTCTCATTACAATCTTCACCGAACACAGTTTGGATGTGTTTCGCTACCATACCTATTGGATGTTGTGCCAGTGGATCGCGACATTCTGGCTCAACCTATCCGAAAATGAATTTTTTGAATTTTTTAAAAATGATCACTTATTTCACTTGAATTAATTAGGTGATGAAAAAGGTTTTAATTATCAACGATAATGTATGTTTAAATATTTTTTATGGACGATGGAAATATCTTTGGAGCATATATTTTCATAAGCTATGAAGAGATCATTTATAAGATAATATTTTCCCAATCATTCATTTTTCACAAAATAAATACAGTGAATTTAATAAAATTTAATCAAAGAGCAATCAATTATTGAGGTGGAACTATGTTAATCGATGGTTTTATTAACTAGAACCACGTTGAAGACTTGATTATGTTTACCTATTAATCCTTAATGTTTTTCCCCATGTATAATTAGGCCCGTTAAGACCATGGCCACTCATTTAACTCACTTAAAACTCTTCATATGTGTATATGGTACTTGAATAAATTTCATAACAAATTAAAACAAAAAGTAAGTGAACAAAATAAAAATATGCTGGTGAAATAACAATTAAAATGACCTAAAGATTGAAATTCTCAATAGAAAAACTAGAAAAGTACGCCAAATCATATTTATGCCGGGTATACATCCTCAGCTACATATGTATTTTTTTTTCCAGTATTTGCTTTACTCTTTCCAATGTCAAGAGTATTTCGATTTTTTTTCTTGAAATTAGAATATAATAAAGCTTTCAAAGCCAAAGTAAATAAAATTACCTCGGCAGCCAGCGACCCAATTGGGTACATTGCATATGAAAATTTTTCCAGTCCATTCACCGTCAGATTTTTCTATCTCCCTCCTGACCTTTATCGCGCTGTTTTCTTCGTTTACTTTTTGCTGGCCATGGACGACGCTCTCTCCTCCGTTACCCGCCTCTCCTCCCTCCGGCCGTCTCCCTCACCTGCACGGCGCCGACGACGACGTCGCTCTCTATGCCTTTTTGTGACGATGCGATCGGCAGGGGCTCTAGGGCCTTTCTACAACTGGGAAGTGAAGCAGGAGATGATGGGCTCCTACAAGAAGCAAGTCGTCACTATAAACGGACAGACGCCCGGCCCCACTATCCAGGCGGATCAGGGAGAGAGAGTTTTCGTCAGAGTTACCAACAGGTTGAGCGAGAATGTCGCGATCCAATGGCACAACACCCAACAGGGATGGTTGCGAAACCCATCGAAACTGTGTTTGATGAAGATTGTAATGAGAAGTTCATGCGACGATGAGTTCAGATTGGATTGAATTGCAGATTCAAAGTCTAGGGAGCGATGGAACAGGGGATGTCGTTCCAAGGCCCATTTCTCCTGGAGAAACTTTCACTTATTGTTTCATCGTCCATCGGGTGAGTCCTAAGTAGAATGATCATTCAATACCATGTTCATGTGAGCTTTTTCTGAAATTTGTGCGAGGTTCTGGCTGATTCCACCTCATTCGATGAATATGCACTGCGGGCATTTAGTTTCTTGTCTTGCAAAGGGATGTCATTTATACTTATATGCTTCATTGCAGCTACGACTCCTATTACACAATGCAAACGGTGGGTGGACTGCATGGGTTGATTGATGCTTTGCCGCCGTGCGGCGTGGCCGAGCCATTCGCTCAAGATTATGACAAGAGCATCATCCTCGACGACCGGTACTACAAAAGCTATTATGATTGGGTGGGAGAGCCTGAGGTGATTAATTTAATTTGATTGCCTCAATTATGAAGAACTTAAACACTAGTTTCGCTCATTTGTTGTGTTCGTTTCATTCTCTTTTTGTTGCTTGGATTACAGTCCCTACTAATTCCCAGGAAGGGAAAGTTTGATTATGCTGAATCGACCACTCCAAGCTCACATCCAACAGCTCGTGATGCGATCAATTCTGAATATCCCCACTGGAGGGTTGTCCCTGGTAAAACTTATCGCCTCAATATTTCAAGTGTGACTGCTCAATCTGCTCTCAGCTTTAGGATTGAGGTATACTTTCATTACAACCTACGAATTGTTCCTCTGGTCGGTTTGTTTCCTCGCTTTCTATATGAAATGTGCACATCTGGATTGGGCTTTTTCGATGATTTTAAGGACTTATTAGATGGAAGAAATTTTGGAGATAGATTTGCAAGATGAAGGGACCCTTTCATTTTTTTTGTTACTCAGGACCTCAATCTTTGAATTGCAGGATCACAACCTTACCATTGTTGAAGCAGACGGGCAAGACATACTCTGGCAAGATCAAAGCCGATTAAGATCAGTCGAGAAATTACTCGATCACGACCAACATTGTTGGCCCGAATGCCACTACGACAACCGCTCTCGGTCGGGCCGTGCTCAGTTACTCCCCACCCGCTGGCCCGATTCAGAATGACGTCACACCGTAGTTAGTTTCTCCAGAGAATATAAATCATATTTTTGTTTTGTTTATTAGCTTTTTAACGAATTACTGGGGAACATGCTGGTTAGCGTTTTATTCGGTTGAATTTGACATTCTAATCGAGTGTTAAATTGGCTTTCAATATCCAAGTCAGAGGCGATTCTAGTCATATCTCAGCATTTCTCCTGGTGATGGCATGGGATAGTTTCTTGCATCGTTGTTGACTGATCGAGCAATTTGTCATAAGTCTCTCGGCTGTAGTCCCCTGCAAACAGAAAGATAATGTTAGAGGCTTAGAGCAGGTTGCTTCAACTTTGCAGGGTATACCCAATTTGTCATTGGGCACACATGT
Organism: Eucalyptus pauciflora; assembly: GCA_007663325.1. Classification (NCBI taxonomy): domain Eukaryota; kingdom Viridiplantae; phylum Streptophyta; class Magnoliopsida; order Myrtales; family Myrtaceae; genus Eucalyptus; species Eucalyptus pauciflora. The sequence goes on from VMYD01000124.1 coordinate 667,326, forward strand.
TGAACATTTGTTCCAATTTTAAGCATCTTCTAGGAAGAGGAGATTGCTTCTATTTTGAAGGAAGAAATTGTTCAGACAGCCATAAATCTATAGCACAACGGGCACTGACGGAGATCATCGATGATCAAGATAACATTATCTTACAATTTTATTTTTCTTTTTCCCCCCTTTTCTCATAGTTCATCTTCCTGGAAAAAGGCCGAATCCATTTGATTTCTAGAAAGGATTACTAATCCTTAACTTTTCGCGGAATTCTTCATTAGTGGTTGTGAGATTGCTGATAAGATCATTTGGAGACCTACTGTAGATGTGGATTCCATCGAATGGTTCAGAGATAGGATGGTGCTGCTTGTTGTTTCTGGTTGTAACTCTCCTCGCAGGTTATGCATGAACGAGCTTAAGAAGCTCATTGGGTTGTTTTCTTACAGAGTATTATATGGAATGGTCCAGGATGCTATGGTCAAGACTCGAGATTGAAGAGTGCATGAATGAACTTCGAGAGAGATTCCACTCCGTGCAGGCAATATATGTGACAACACTCATGTCTTTGCAATGGGATAGTTACGCAGTTTGGAGAAGTATATCAATTCCATCTCTCTGACAATTCTGATTACTGCTCTTGTAGTATACACATGGTCCCGTTCAGTGATGAGTATTTGTTTGTTGAAATTTGCAAAAAAGGCACTTTCTCATGGTACATGCCACATTGTTTATTTTGTGGTCAGCTTTACATAACTATAATGGGACTGATATAATTTCAAACTGAACATGTTTTGCTCATATATGCGATAGTTACGCAGCTTGGAGAAGTATATTGACGTTTCTGATTACTGCTCTTGTAGTATACACATGGTCCCCTTCAGTGATGAGTGTTCGTTGAAATTTGCAAATAAGGCACTTACTCATGGTACACGCCACATTGTTTATTCCGTGGTCCGCTTTACATAACTATAATGAGACTGATATAATTTCAAACTGAACATGTTTCGGGATAAATCAACCCATTATAGACATTAGGAAAAAAGATCTGTTCGTAGTGTTGCTGAGATTAATCACTATAGTCCTACCTAGAAGCGAAAATAAACGAAGGGGAAAGAATAGATAGACAACTCTATCATCCCCAATCCGACGTGGTTGCCGATCTAGGGTGAAGGTTGTGTTTTTTTTTTTTTTTTTGTCCAATTTCAACAGCATCCACAAATCACTTTCCTGTCATTCAAAGAGGGTTTAGCATCGATCCAATTGAAAACAGAAATGCAAATCATCAACCTGACCAATACCCTTGATAGTTTGGGTTTTGATGATTGGAATGTGCTGTCCTAGGAAAGGCGCCGAGCGATGGTGGCGCTATCTGGATCCGCCATCCAATTCTGCCCCCGCCGACCAGGAAATCTCTTTCCGACTCCTCGTGTCATCTAGCACACTCCCTGGCCCAAATTCTTACATCAATCTAAAGGAGAATCCAATATCATTAGCGAAAAGGGTTAGGATCTTTGCATGTCTAGCTTGACTTGGACAGCTTTTTTTTTTTTTTTTGGTAACTGTAGGATTTAATCATGGGCCTAAGTCGGCCCGGCCACGATGGGCCTAAAGGCCCAGCCCACGGGAATAAGGCCCGTGGAAAGGGGAACCTATTTAAGGAAATAGAGAGAGAGAGGAACGTACCTCTTGGCATTTTGCAAGAACGTTCTCTTTCTCAGAATTCTCTCTTTCTGGCCGACGACCAATTCACTTTAATCTTCGGCACCGACGAAACTAACCAAATCTCTCTTCAATACTCGTCTGTGTCGCCCAACAAGCGACGCCAATCCGCTGGCTTTTGATCGGTGATACGTTACAATCCCGGGCTTATCTTCCGCATATGATTTAGGGGTTCGGTTTCGGTGCCGAATCCGGTTTTTCGGGGATCAAGCGATCCCAACATTGGTATCAGAGCCCGTGTTAGCGTTTTCCCGACTTGTATGATGATATATGAAGTTTCTTGATTGATTTTTTCGCAATTGATCTTCGGCCGTACGGATCGGGGCAAGGAATCCCGACACCCGAGAATGTTCGACTAATTTTTCGATTTTTCGTAAGTCGAAACCAAAATCTGATTGCACAGGGGCGAAGGCGACGTCGAGACGAGTCCGGCGACACGTCGCGAGCCGCCGGGGGACGCCGCACGCGCCCACACGCGCGGCCAGAAGCCGCTGCGCGTGGGCGCGACGCGCCCAGACGCGCTGGTTCGTCCAGCGCGTGCGGCACACGCGCCGGTGACGAACCGGCGCCTGCGACCCACCGGCCGGCGAACCGGCACGCGCCGGTCCACGGACCGACGCGTGCTGACGTCAACATGACGTCACCCAACGGTCGGTAACCGCCGGGGTGACGTCATCGCTGACGTCAGCGCTGACGTCCGTTGGCCGGGCGGTCACCGGCCGGCGACTCCACCGGCGACCGACCCGCGGACGCTGGCACGCGTGCGGCACGTGCCGGCTGACGTCTGGGTGACGTCAGCCCGCGCACGCGCGGCACGTGCGGACGGTCCGCCCGGCCGGTCTGACCGGCCCGGCCGGTCCGACCGGGATACCGGTCCGACCGGTCCGACGACCAGTCAGTTGACCGCGACCGACGACCGTTGACCGTTGACCGTTGACCAAAAAAAAAAAAAAAAGAATTTGTTTCTTTTTTCAATTATGTCTATATGGATTATATGTAATCCAATATTGTTCTGCATTTGTTGCAGGAACAATGCCTCCCCTTCAGTTACGTACGCCTATTCGCGTGATAACCGATAAACAAAAGGCAAAGCTTTCTAAGTTGATAGCTGAGTTGACTGATTATCGATGGGAGAAAGGAGACTTAATTGATCATGTTCTTGAAGTCAACGGGAAGATTCAACAGGTCATATGGAATGGTCATCCCATGTCGCAGTCAGAGATGGTGCGATTTTTCATTAACACTCTTCCATCAGAATGGCAAGATGTGTTGAATCGCATATGGGATGTCAACGGTGCTGCTTCATATAAGAAAATTGTGATAGATTTTGTAAACGAATATTACTGCATTGTTGCAAGGGAAAATGTCAAGAAATTGACCAAAATAGGATCTTTCCCAGTTCGTGTGAAGGTTATTTGTAAGATGTATTAGCTGTTTTTGTTGAGTGTGCTATGTGGACATCATATGTAAATGTTATCTACCTGATTGTTGTTGATGTAGCAACCTATATGTTAGCCATATTATATGAAAGCCTTATTGTTATATTGTATGTCAATTATCTGTTGCTTTCTGTGATTGCTGGTTGCTGTGGGTAGGTAGCTGTGGGTAGTAATAGAAGTTTTTTGTAGCTTCATAGAATTGATTTTGCATATGACAGTCATATTAATGATAGTTTTAAGTTAGGATTTTTGGAGGATGATTGGAAACATAGTGACCTTTTGATTCTGAAACCTTACTTAAAATTATTAATTAATATGATGGGTTTGTGCAAAATAGATGCATAAATAATAGGCATTAATAACTCGTGCATATATGTCTGATGTGTTCAGATCAATGGCTTCAGCCACAAAGAGCATAGTTGTCGAGCTGAACAAAGGTGAAAAGCTCAAATGTGACAACTATGAAATTTGGCAAATGAAAATTCAATGTATGCTGGAAAAGCAAAAAGCACTAAAAGCTCTTGACCATGTTATGGAAGATCTAGAGGATGCTGTGCGCCACCTTGAGTTAGCTGATCATCGCCTCAAGGCATTAGAGCAAGAAATAGATACCTTCTGTGTTGCTTTAAGCTCAGAAGGGGCTTCATGCTCTAAGCGCAAGCGCATTGATTCGTTCAATATGTGGAAATGCAAGGGATCAAGTCCTTCTTGCAAGAAACCAAAAATTAACCAACAAAAAAGAGGAAAACGTCCTCATGTGAAGAATATCTCAAGGGTGAAATGTTACAACTGTGACCAGAAGGGTCACTATGCTCGCGATTGTCGCGGGCCAAAGAAGGTACACACCCTTGGTACAATTGGGAACTTTACGTATGTGTCAAGTTCTGTATTCTTGACTGAATCTAATCCTCTGTGGACTGTGGATTCAGGAGCGACAGACCATGTAGCGAAGGATAGAGGATCCTTCGTGGAATTTCGACGAGTACCTACTGGAACTAAGTGGATCTATGTGGGAAACAACTCCAGAGCTGAAGTGAAAGGAATTGGCACATGCCAACTGAATATGCGTGATGGACACACTTTGTTCCTTCATGATGTATTGTATGCTCCGGAGATTCCTCGGAATTTAGTGTCTGTTTTAGTGTTGGTTAAATTAGGTTTTAATATGAACTTCCATAATAAAGGTGTAGATTTGTATTTGGATACAAACTACTATGGTCATGGTTATTTTCTGGATGGTTTCATTGTATTGGATATTGATTATGTTAATGTAAATATTTGTTATTCCCTTCTCACGTCTCACAATTCATATGATAATGATGTAAATGTGTGGCATGCTAGACTTGGTCATATTGGCCAACAGCGTATGAATAGACTAGCCAAAGAGGGCTTGTTGGGCAAAATTGAAAAAGTCGATTTGCCTATCTGTAAGCATTGTCTAGAAGGGAAAACGACAAGGAAACCATTTGGAAAAGGTAAAAGAGCTGAATTTCCTCTGCATTTAATCCATTCTGATATCTGTGGTCCAATGAATGTGAGAGGAAGGCATGGGGCTGTTTATTTCATCACTTTTATAGATGATTATACTCGATTCGGATATGTCTATTTGATTTCTCACAAATCTGAAGCAATAAGTTGTTTCAAAAGGTTTATGAACCTAGTAGAGAATCAATTAGACAAGAAAATAAAAGCATTGAGATCCGATCGAGGTCGAGAATATTTATCTGATGAGTTCAGAAAATTATGTGATGAAAAAGGAATAGAAAGACAGTTATCTATTCCATATACTCCTCAACAAAATGGTGTTGCAGAGAGAAGAAACAGAACCCTACTAGAAATGGTTAGGTCCATGATGGGGCATGCTAACTTGCCTATCACCTTTTGGAGTGATGCGTTGTTATCTGCTGCCTATATACTTAACCGTGTGCCTTCCAAATCAGTTGCTTCCACTCCATATGAGTTATGGACTGGTAGAAAACCAGACTTAAGTTTTCTTAAGCCATGGGGTTGTGCTGCCTATACACTTGAATCCTCTCACAAGTTTGGGAAATTGGGTCCCGGAGGAAAGAAGAGTATTTTCATAAGATACTCAGAACACTCAAAAGGGTATGTGTTCATAGGTGAGCAGGAAAGTGGGAGTATAACTGAATTTGAATCACGGGATGTCACATTCTTAGAGGATGAATTTCCTAAGAAGGGCGAAATAGGGGAAGAAAACACCCTATTTGAAACCTCGGATCAAGATAATGATCTTAGTGGAGTTCGTCCAAGTGGGAGTAATATGAGAAATGATGAATTGAATTCGACTCATTCTCAATTGCAACCACATGATGAGACGACATCATTATCTAATCCCAGTGGGAGCATAATGGGGAATGATGTGCAAAGAGCACAAACTCCCATACGGCGAACAAGTCGCCAAAGTATTCCCCGTCGACGTTTTGACATTGAAGGGGAAACTTTTATGGTTGCTCCACAAGATGAGGATGAGCCTAGAAATATTAATGAGGCTCTAAATTGCCCTAGTAAGGAAAAATGGATTCATGCAATGGAAGAGGAAATGGAGTCAATGAAATCAAACCAAGTCTGGGAACTGGTTGATCTTCCAAAAGGACGCAGAACTATTGGGAACAAATGGGTTCTCAAAGTAAAGCGAAAGGCTGATGGCTCGATAGAAAGGCATAAGGCTCGCCTTGTAGCGAATGGGTATAATCAACAGGAAGGGATTGATTATGAAGATACGTTTTCTCCTGTAGTGAGATTTACCTCGATTCGCATTATTCTGGCAATAGTATCTAGTTTGGATCTTGAATTACATCAAATGGATGTAAAGACTGCTTTCCTCAATGGAGAATTAGAGGAAGAAATATACATGGAACAACCAACTGGTTTCATGGTAAAAGGCCAAGAAGAAAAGGTGTGTCGACTTTTGAGGTCGATATATGGCCTTAAGCAGTCATCGAGACAATGGTATATACGTTTTCATAATGCCATAATGGCATATGATTTTACAATGATTGATGAAGATCATTGTGTATATATCAAAAGATCCAAGGATCAATTTGTGATCATATCATTATATGTTGATGATATACTGATTGCCGGAAGCAATATGGAGTTTGTTCATACTGTCAAGAGTTGGTTATCTTCCAACTTTGAGATGAAGGATATGGGTGAGGCTGCATACATTCTTGGAGTTAAGATTTCAAGAGATCGTTTGAAGAGATCGTTGTCTCTTTCACAAGAAACATATATAAATAAAGTTCTTGAACGATTTCATATGCAAGATTGTAAACCCATAGACACTCCTATTGCAAAAGGTGAAGGATTGAGCCATAGACTGTGTCCGAGGACTCCACAAGAAAAGGAACAAATGAAACATGTTCCTTATGCTAGTGCAGTTGGGAGCTTGATGTACGCTATGATGTGTACAAGACCCGACATATGTTTTGCTGTTGGAATGGTGAGTAGATACTAATCCAATCCAGGTCCAGCACATTGGAAAGCTGTAAAGAGAATACTGAGGTATCTGAAGGGAACTGCTGATTTCAAGTTGAATTATCAAGGAAATGATCTGCGACTTGAAGGCTATTCTGATGCTGATTGGGGAGGAGATTTAGATGAAAGGAAATCTACCTCTGGTTTTGCTTTCTTACTGAACAATGGCGCCATATCATGGAGCAGTAAGAAGCAAACGTGTATAGCCTTATCCACGATGGAAGCTGAGTTCGTGGCATTATCAACAACGGTACAAGAAGGAGTATGGCTTAAGAGATTTTTGGATCATTTAGGTATTGTTGAGAAAGCTGCATATCCGTTATTGGTTAACTGTGATAGCCAAGCAGCTATAGCATACACTAAAGATCCAAAATATCATGGCAAGACCAAACATATAGATACCAAGTATAACTTTGTAAAAGATATGGTTGAACGAAAGGATGTGAACTTGCAGTACATATCTACGCATAGAATGGTAGCAGATCCTATGACAAAGCCAATACCTAGAGATGTGTTTTGTGGTCATGTAAAATCTCTAGGATTGCGTAGAGTCTGATGTACTGGATTGTATTTTCCCTGAGTTGTTCACATGTATGAACTAGTGTTGTTTCATTATTAAATGCCTATGAATCTTTTGTTTGATCTTTATGCATCTTAATGCTTAGTGCATTATATATTATGTTGAGAAAGTATGTCGGACAGATAAGAGATTAGCCCACTCACACGGGTAATCGCCTCTATTTACTATGTGATAGATAGAGATGAGACTGTTTTTAAGCTTATTATCTAGGTGATAATCGAGAGCTAAAGCTTAAAATAAATATGTCGCCTTAACTGAGTGTTAAGATGAGGACATAATACTTACGATGTCCGAAAGTAAAATAACCCACACATTTTACTTTATCTGTCTAAGATGCCATATGTGAGTTCTGATGAATTTTGTGAATGAGTAAATACGTGAACTCAAGTTAGACATTAGGTATGTCTGAACTATCATCTGTACGGTATTGATTGTGTAGACATACGCTCCATGAGAAATGAGTTAATACCGTAATACGTATTTCATACTACGTATGCATGAGACGACCTATAAGAGTGGTAAAAGTTATGATCTCAACTTTTATGACGTGTGAGACTCTTGAGGAATCGAGTTCCTCATTTTTTAGTGCCCTCATGACTCTTACTTATTCTCAAGATTTCTATTTAGTGTTTGCTATCTTAGAATGTTGCCAATGGTCATGAGATGATTCGATCTAATGGGACATTTCTAGAAAAGCAAGTTGAACTGAAATTGAGAGTTTGAAGGAAAGAGGAAGATCGGATTTGTAGAATCACATTGTGGTTTTGTATTCACAGGTCGACCAATTATGACTGTCTTTGGGATAATCATAATTGTGAATACAATATATATATATCATTGTTTAAATGAGATTAAGAGAGATATAAATGTGATCGATCGATCTAGGGTATTGCATACTATTTTTTACTCGGAAAATGATGCCCATTATGAGCTGCTATATATTCCTAACAAATGTATAGCAACGAGCTCTCAAAGTATGCTGGTCGCACGGATTATTCACCGGTATGAATGTTGAAAGAGGAACAGAGGGATTTTCAGTTGATGGGCCTAAGTTGGGCCTATCCGCCCATGCTGGTTTTTTGAACCACCATGTGCGAGTGGGAGATGTAGGATTTAATCATGGGCCTAAGTCGGCCCGGCCACGATGGGCCTAAAGGCCCGGCCCACGGGAATAAGGCCCGTGGAAAGGGGAACCTATTTAAGGAAATAGAGAGAGAGAGGAACGTACCTCTTGGCATTTTGCAAGAACGTTCTCTTTCTCTTAAAGAATTCTCTCTCTTTCTCCAAGGCCAGAAAAGCGACGCCATCTCCACTTCACGGCGAATCTTCGACATCGGATCGAACGGAACTGAAATCTCTTCTTCAATACGGCATCGGTGTCTAATCTGTGGCCAACAAGGTACGCTCGAATCCGTGGTGTGCTTTTGATCGGTGATACGTGACATTCCCGGGCTTATCTTCCGCATATGATTTAGGGGTTCGGTTTCGGTGCCGAATCCGGTTTTTCGGGGATCATTCGACCCCAACAGTAACCGAGGACTCCACCACGAGCCCCTTGTGCCCAGATGGCACCGAAGGACCGGGCCCCTATATCTCGGAGGAGACTAGCACAGTACCCCATCACCATGGCCCCCTACTTAAGACGCTAGCACTTGGAGATTCAAACTTGCGACCTCGGCGATGAGGAGCAAGCCCTGAACCATCACAGCTGCCCACCGGTGAGTTTGACTTAGACAGTGCGCATAAAGAATCATTCGTTGTCGTTTCCGCTGGGGCTGTTGAGGCGAAATACTGCTGCTCTCGGACGCACCCCGGCGCTGCAAATTTAGCTCATGGATTCAGCAGCGCATCACGTTGCATCATCAAATCATTCGGTGCCAAGTGCGGGAAATTGCATCGGAAATAAGAAATAGGATTGCTCGGTTCGTAGTGAACCGGGTACCCTCTTGGAAAAGGGACATAAATGCACAACCACATACAAATATATGATAGTTTATTGTATAGTTTTGGCCAATTAGATGGAGTTAACGAAGGAACTTAATTGCATTAATTTTACAAATTATAGAACTTGATAGCCTTTTTTGAAAGTTTTAAAAACTCAATTACACTTTCATTACAAGTTTTAGAACTTTTTTGTGCACTTATGCATTTATTAAGACATTTCGTGCCGTCTAATTTTTGGCCCCGGTTGTTTAGACTGCAAAGTGGAAAGTGCATTTTCATTCGGACATAAAAGGACGTGGGATGAGAGAAATTAATATGTGTGTGTATATATGGTTTTGATGTAATATAATATGCCCCAATTCTCTCTTGTGAAACCATTGTAAGTTTTCTCACTGTACCCATGGAGTCAAACTCAATGCATTAGAAGTCAAATTCTAGCAAATGCAAGGGTCCAAAACACCTATGAATGCATCAAATCAAACAATTCATGGAGAACATCCATTGAAACTTAAAGGCATCTTTAGAGGATTACCAGGTTTAACTCCTAAATCCACAATTGGCCAACTCCTAGATCAGGCAAAGGAGTTACGACCCTCCCCGAGCCGGGCCCTTAACCAGAAGAAGAAGAAGAAGAAGAAGAAGAAGAAGAAGAAGAAGAAGAAGAAGAAGATAAATAATAATAATAATAATAATAATAATAATAATAATAAAATAAATAAATAAACCAAAAAATGTCCTACTCCCCAACCCTTATTCCCAACAGTCTCCGAGTCAAGACTTTTATGCAGCTTTCGGAAACTGGTGGTGCTTGATTGAACGAGCGCCTTCTCTAGCAACTTTTCCATTTTGTTCCGCAAATTCTTGAACGTCCTAACGAGCGTGCGCGCGCGTGTCGTTTTGGTACTCTGATTATTGTCTTTTTTTATTTTTCGGTAAATGATTATTGTCTTTGGATCTACGAGTTGTAATCTAAGGATGCAAAAAAATATTGTTCCACAAATCAATTTATGATCAAAACCCGATTTTTCTATTTCTATTCCCTAAACCGACTTTCTAAGCAAAAATACGTATTTGATAGCCACATAAAATTTCTTTTTTGAATAGCGTCAGTGAGGCCAGTTAATAGTGAGGACAAACGATAAGAAAAAATTTTATTTCTTATTTCTTATTTTGAAAATTGAAAAGTAGAATACTTTCACTTCTCATTTCCGTTCCAGGCCTATTTCTAGACTAAAAATTTATTCCAAAAATAGATTGAAATTATATTATCAAATTGATTCTACTCCAAACATATTTTTGAAAACAAAAAAAAAATTAAAAAAAATTGATTATCATACTTGTTCAACGTAATCTCAATAGAAAAAGAGTAAAAAATATAAATCATTTACATATTTCCTCAAACTAGATAAATATTAAAATACTTTCATGATACATTCTTTATAAATTGATGAAAATAATATGACAAATGACATAGCACCACAAACGCATCAAGATTTCCTGTCAAAAAATGCATCAAGTTTAGAATTGCCCGGAATTTTCGGACGCTAATAAATAAGCCTAAGCCAGGCCAAGCGGGGCTATAGATGAAAGAATTTTAGGGCCGACGTTGGTTGCAGCGAATGTTGCAGCATGAGGAGACGAGTTGAGGGCTGATCTTTTTTTTATTATTATTTGTTTTAATATTTACGGCTGAGAAAATTCAAAATCGTTATCCGAAATGCAAAAAGTGAAGTCGTCAACCCCAACAATTGTCATCATCGATGGTTGGCGCCTTTGGTTAATCATGTGATCATCCAATATCCAAGCTGTGCCATTCTTGAAATCGTCCGAAAAGACTTGCTGTCTGGGAACGGGACCCCATCCCATAATCAGGTGGCTTGGGTGTGCATGGTAACGTTTCTATTCCGGAAAATTATTTCTTTTTAGAAATAGTTTTTTTTTTATTTCTATTCCGAGAACAATTTCTAAGTAAAATAAGATGTTTTGTAATTATATAAAATTTCTATTCTTGGAATAAAAATGCGTTCGGTAAAAATTTATAATTTTTTGTATTTATTTGTTTTTTCTTCTTACTCACAGACCGCCGATCGTCGCCCGCCGCCGCACGACCGCCGCACAACCACCGCATGACTGCCGATCGCCGCCGCAAGATTGCCGCCCACAGCCCATCGGCCGTGGGAGGGGGCGATGGCTAGTGAGTTGTGGGCAGCGGTCCTGTGGTGGCAGTTGGCAGTTGGCAGTGACAGTCAGTGGTCGTGTGGTGACAAGCAACGATAGTGCGGCGGTTGACCACGGCAGGCTGCCGACGAACGGTGGTGGTCGTCAGCCAGTGGGTTGTGGGCATCGGTTGATGGGCTACGAGCGGTGGCAACCATTGCCGACGATTGGCTACCGACGGTGGCCACGGGCGGCAGGAGGTGGCCCCGTCGGTCAGTAGGAGGTGACCGACGGTGGCCAAAATAAGGAAGAAGAACAAAAGAAAAATAGAAAAGAAAAAAAAATTATTTCTAGAAATTATTCCCGAGAATAAAAAACTATTTTTTTTCTTGTTTTTGTTTCAAATCTATTCTCCAACTACTTTTCTATTCCAGAGAATAGAAAAATAAGTTGGCGTTACCAAACAGATTTCTGTTTTTTTTTTCAAGAAATAAAAGAAAATAAATCGGGAGAAATAGAAATGGTACCATGCATACCCTGATTTTCTCGTTTCACAAAAGTCAAGCCGTAATTATATGGGATCGTGATGGGGACGAGATGCTTCTGAAACTCAAGTCTATGACCATATGGGCTCTCCTGTCGGAGTGGTCTTTTGTCTTGTGCCTGAGTGGAAAATGATCGCTTATTTCTTCCCTTCATTTTTCGTTCAGATGCTCCGGATTTCAAAACATTATTCAATTGATTACGAACACCTATACAACGATTTCGGATTTGTTTTTTTTCCACACTGTACTCTCGCGTACCGCACGCTAGGATTCCACGGACCCATGCTAGTAGTTTATCCGAGGCAAATTAGTGACCTGGCGACGGTAATTTTATTATTGAGTCGATAACTTTTCAAGTGCACGGCTAGTTGACACCTTTCCCAGAACCGTTGCTTCCTTTCGAGGCTGACATTGTGTGTCGAGATCACTAGGGGTTGCAGAGGTTCCGCACCTAATGTTTTGTGCAACTTCTAGACCTTGTGCTCCAATTTGTTCATCTATTTGGCGAGTTCCTAAATGTCCTAGGTTTTTTTTTTGTCAAAAGAAATTCACATTCATTATTAAAATGATACATGATAAGAAATCTCAAAAATCACAATAATAAAGTGAGCCCATAGAGCTTCAAGAAAAAAAAAAACCACAAAACCAATAATCAAGATTTATCATTATAGTATAACTAATAGAGAGAATCACAGATTTGTCCTTCAAGAATAAATGTGGTTGCATCCAAGCGAATGGATCAGTAGTCAATCACTAAGTCACATAACATCATCAGTGATAAGCACAAACCAAGGTCTATTGTGCCTGTCAAGCAAACAAACTTAATTAGAGATGGAGGAAATTTACTACTTTCTTTCTTTTTTTCTCAATTCACGAAACGGAATGGATTATTGGAGGTTGAGCTAAGTTGACTCGCAGTTTGATGAGCCAAGTGTTGAGTAATTACCGAAAAGAGGCGAAGGTAATCTGTTATATTTATAAAAAAAAAAAAGCATCAGTTTACTTTTCATTTCTCAAATGTTGTGTCGAGTTGAGTAATTATGTTCATAAACTAAAATAAAAGCAAAGATATATGCAATTTAGGCTTTGTTTGTTTCTTACAAAATGAATGATTCGATTTTTTTTTTAAATAATTACTTATTTCTCTCGAACTACTTTGTTGATGAAAAATATTTTCATTATTAACAAGATTTTATTTTAAAATATTTTTATGGACGATGGAAATGTCTTTGGAGCATATATTTTCGTAAGCTATACAAGTGATCATTTATGGAATAATGTTTTTCCAATCATTCATTTTTTACAAAATAAATGCAGTAAATTTAATATATTCTAATTAAAGCATAATCAATTATCGAGGTGGAATTATGTTAATCCATGGTTTTATTAACTAGAACCATGTCGAAGACTTGCTTATGTTTACCTATTAATCCTTAATGCTTTCCTTTTGCCCTCTCCCTCCCCCGAGCCCGACCTTAGCGCCTCCCCCACCGCCGGCGACGGCTCCACCACTGAAGTCGTCCGCCGCCCCCGCCGCCGCCCCACCGGGTCCAAGAACAAGCCCAAGTCCTCCTCGGTCGTCATCACCCGCGACCCCGAGGGCTCCCTCTCCCTCAGCCCCTGCATCCGATGTCGCCGCCTCTCTCCAGAGCTTCCGGATCTGACGAGGGCTCGACCCTCGCCGGATTTCGTGAGGTCCCGACGCTGCTCCCTCCGAGATGGCCTCCGCCGCGACCCATTCCGGATCCGAGACCGAAGACAGATCCGGCTCTCGCGGGCCCGGCTCCGGTACCGGGGGTCCGGCGAGAAGGCGGTCCGCACGCGAGGCAAAGAAGCCGAAGAGATGAATTTAGGGGCGAGGTCGAATCGGGAACCGAACCGAACTGGCTTGGTTCAGGTCACACGTGGAGGTGATGGTTGCTTTTTTGGCAGTTGATACTTTAGGAGATGGCTTAAATGTACGGCAAAACGAACCAAGAGGACAACTTCTTCTGCTGCTGCTGCTGCTTCTCCTTCTTCTTCCTGGCTAAATCGACAGCGGCCGCACGAACTCCGTCTCTCCCCCCATTAAAGTTCCCATCTTTCGTGCGCAGCTCGGGTTCCCGGTGAGCGCGAGAGATGGGTAGCTCGACGACGGCATTGTTTCTCTGCCTTCTCGTGATGATGGCATCAGGAGGAGCTCGAGGGCTTTTCTACAACTGGGAAGTGAAGCAAGAGATGATGGGCTCCTACAAGGAGCAGGTTGTCACCATCAATGGACGGCACCCTGGCTCCACCATCTAGGCTCATCAGGGAAACAGAGTTTTCGTCAGAGTTACCAACAGATTGAGCCAGAATGTCGCGATCCATCGGCACAACACCCAACAGGTATGGTAGCGAAACCCATCGAAACTGTGTTTGACGAAGATTGTAATGAGAAGTTCATGCGACGATGAGTTCAGATTGGATTGAATTACAGATTCAAAGTCTAGGGGGCGATGGAACTGGGGATGTCGTTCCAAGGCCCATTTCCCCCGGAAAAACTTTCACCTATATTTTCATCGTCCATCAGGTGAGCCCCAAGTACAATGATCATTCAATACGATGTTCATGTGAGCTTTTTCTGACATCTATGGGAGGTTCGAGCTGATTCCACCTCATTTGATGAATATGTGCGGCAGGCATTTAATGTCTTATCTTGCAAAGGGATGTCATTTATACTTATATGCTTCATTGCAGCTTGGAAAATCTCAGTACGACTCCTATTACACAATGCAAATGGTGGCTGGACTGCATGGGTTGATCGATGTTTTGCCACCGTACGGCTAGGCTGAGCCATTCGCTCAAGATTATGACAACAGCATCATCCTCGATGACCGGTACTACAAAAGCTATCGTGATTGGGCGGCAGAGCCTGAGGTGATTAATTTAATTTGATTGCCTCAATTATGAAGAACTTAAACACTAGTTTCACTCATTTGTTGTGTTCGTTTCATTCTCTTTTTGTTGCTTGGATTACAGTCCCTACTAATTCCCAGGAAGGGAAAGTTTGATTATGCTGAATCGACCACTCCAAGCTCACATCCAACAGCTCGTGATGCGATCAATTCTGAATATCCCCACTGGAGGGTTGTCCCTGGTAAAACTTATCGCCTCAATATTTCAAGTGTGACTGCTCAATCTGCTCTCAGCTTTAGGATTGAGGTATACTTTCATTACAACCTACGAATTGTTCCTCTGGTTGGTTTGTTTCCTCGCTTTCTATGATGAAGTGTGCACATCTGGATTGGGCTTTTTTGATGTTTTTAAAGACTTATTAGATGGAAGAAATTTTGGAGATAGATTTGCAAGATGAAGGGACCCTTTCATTTTTTTTGTTACTCAGGACCTCAATCTTTGAATTGCAGGATCACAACCTTACCATTGTTGAAGCAGACGGGCATTATATAGAGCCAAGCTTGATCGTCTACTCGGGCAAGACATACTCTGGCAAGATCAAAGCCGATCAAGATCCGTCGAGAAATTACTCGATCACGACCAACATTGTTGGCCAGAACGCCACTACCACAACCCCTCTCGGTCTGGCCGTGCTCAGTCACTCCCCACCCGCCGGCCCAATTCGGAATGGCGTCACACCGCAGTTAGTTCAGAACCTGGGCAACAAAGCCGCCCAAGGTAATATATACGAAGGACTGATGTCTTAGTTAGAGAGGCTGTTTACGGGTTACGTAGCGGGCTCCAGTTGGGGAGTTGATTGTGTTCCCATGGGGCCAAGTAAGGCACGCATTTCGTTTTCAGTTGCACTTCAGGAGATTACTATAAGGGTAATAACTCCAAAATGGACCGCGGGCGACATCTGATGCTTTTGCTGCTGCTGCTTCTCCTTCTTCTTCCTTGCTGAATCGACAGCGGCCGCACGAACTCCCCCTCTCCCCCCATTAAAGTTCCCATCTTTCGTGCGCAGCTTGGTTCCCGGTGAGTGTGAGAGATGGGTAGCTCGATGACGGCATTGTTTCTCTGCCTTCTCATGATGATGGCATCAGGAGGAGCTCGAGGGCTTTTCTACAACTGGGAAGTGAAGCAAGAGATGATTGGCTCCTACAAGGAGCAGGTTGTCACCATTAATGGACGGCACCCCGGCCACACCATCCAGGCTCATCAGGGAAACAGAGTTTTCGTCAGAGTTACCAACAGGTTGAGCCAGAATGTTGCGATCCATTGGCACAACACCCAACAGGTATGGTTGCGAAATCCATCGAAACTGTGTTTGACGAAGATTGTAATGAGAAGTTCATGCGATGATGAGTTCGGATTGGATTGAATTGTAGATTCAAAGTCTAGGGAGCGATGGAACAAGTGATGTCGTTCCAAGGCCCATTTCGGAAAAGCTTTCACCTATATTTTCATCTTCCATCAGGCGAGCCTTATGTACAATGATCATTCAATACCATGCTCATGTGAGCTTTTTCTGAAATTTGTGCAAGGTTCATGCCGATTCCACCTCATTTGATGAATATGTACGGCAGGCATTTAATGTCTTATATTGCAAGGGGTGTTCATTTATACTCATATGCTTCATTGCAGCTTGGAAAATCTCCGTACTCCTATTATGCAACGCAAGCAGTGGCTGGACTACACGGGTTGATCAATGTTTTGCCACCGTACGGCATGGGCGAGCCATTTTTTCATGAAAGTGACCATTCCATAAGACAAAAGTACCAGTAAGATTACAACCGTGAACTAGCTAGAGGCAGGAAACTCGGCATGGGCAACAAGTCATTTCGATGGCATCAGACATTCTTATCTGTGAACTAGCTAGAGGCAGGAAACTCGACCGAAAAAACGATATTGCCTGTTCATGAAAGTGACCATTCCATAAGACAGAAGTACCAGTAACAGCCAAGAAGATGACAGCCCAGATTGAACAGAGAACCATAGAATGTCTCTTATCTCCCCAGCTCGCTAAATAGTATGAAATTATGGAGACCATTATGTCCATTACCGCATGTCAGGGCCATTAATATTGTTCCTGGAGTTCTCAGGAGACCCATAACGAGATTGGTATTGGGGGTCTCGGTTAAATTCCACAATGATACTATGCAAGAAATCCAAGGCAGTGCCAAAAAAGGAGTGTGCCTGACATTGGCATTAGCGACGAATAAAAAGAGATATCTATAGTAAGTGGAAATTTTAATACAATTATGTGCTTATCGCTGTCTAAAGAGCATTTATTGCCACAACATTATTTCTGCAGTATTTTCATAACGCCTAGCATGATTCATGGACAGTATAGTGCCAAGATCAGCTACGATAGCTATTTCTCCTGCCATTAATTTCGTAACGTCTTCATGTGATTCATGGATACTATGGTGCCCAGCTAGATGAAATAAGCTATCCCCATGTGAACTGTGCTGTAAGTAAATATTGTACCCTTGCTCGGATCGGACCATTTAAAATAGCTATTCCATTTAAACAAGACAATGGACAGCAACATTATTGGAGTAAATTAAAACAGAATAATATCATGCTAAAATAACTAAGCTTTAGGAAAAGATGAAGACGCTAAGTAAAAGATAACAGCAAATGAATCCATTCGAATAGCAATACGTCACAGTATTGCTATTCTCTGACCTTCCAAGCTGTGAACACATGCATGTACTAGGATTAATTCCATCTATAGAGAAGAACATTAACTGGATTAAATGAAGATAAACAGCCTTCCACCAACTCATGACGACTTAGCTAGTTCAGAAAGACATAGCAGCAATTTCTTTACAAAAAGCATGTTCTGACAAAAAGAATAAACTTTTGTAAATCATCCCCATTCCATATTCAATCCCCAATCGATATTTCACAATCCTCTCATGTCTTGCTTGATCAATGTGCATCACAAAACTTTGGATAGTTGACACATAACTAATATACCGATTGAACAGCAAGACTTTCCCAATGCATTGGGAAAAAAGTTCACTAAGGAAAAAGTTGGCAACCAATCCGAATACCTTTAGCAACTTTCATTAATGTCCTATCGAATTCAGCCAAAGAAATGCTCCCTTATAAGTTCAGAGAATGCAGATAAAATTTGGTTACAAAATGGTACAAAAAGGAAAATGAAGATATACTTCCATGAGGCAAAACCATTATATCTAAAACAGAAAACAAACGGAGAACAAATAAAAACCTTATTAAAAGCTAAACCCTTTACAATCAGTTGTCATCACCACAAAATTGATTTTCACGAGTGCTTGAAGGTCCCTGAACCTGTGGAGATGCACGCATTGGCCAGCCAAGTAGCGGAGGTGAAGCAGGGGGGGTTGCATCTCGACTAGGAGAGAAGAGACTTAGCTCTACAAAAGTTGCCGTTGATGGGCCATCCTTTCCATAAGTCCGAAAAGAAATTGATCCACGCTTGGTCGAAGAGTCAGAATTTCTGCAAGGGCTCATTCTACCACTTTCCTCAAGATGGCTCAGATTAGCAATGAGTGAAACAGTCTCGTTCTGATCATCACTAAATCTTCTTCTCATATCCAAGTCATTAATCTTCCCCAACGCTAGAGAATCCGCCACTGGGCAGTACACCAGCAAGAAAATACACACCCCAGCACAACAGAAAAGGGAAAGAAATGCCATGAACACAAGAGCTTCAAAAAGAACATGTTCTGGCTTAGACAAAACCGATAAACCAAGTAATAGGATCCTTAATGGAAGGAAACCCGAAACTGAGAATATCAGCGCGTATACTCTTTTCTGCAGACCCTTATTAATGACTAATTTTAGGATCTGCCTTCCAAGCCAAAATAAGTAGGCAGTTAGGAGTAAAGCAAGAACCCCAAGAATAATGGTACTCATTAAAGGGTAAGTGCAAAGCGCAGCACCTTCAGTGCTCTTCTTCATAGCACTCGTGAAGTAATGCGGCAATGTCCGTCCTGTGCTTTTAACCTTGCTTAACCTTGGTCCAACTAGAATGATGATGAGCTGAAGAACAAAAACTGGGAAGCAGTAGAGAAGAATATAACCAATTGTTTTTCCATTCCAGTTTCTGCTTAAGATTCCTGACTCCATCTTCTGCAAAGGTGCCCGAAGGAGAAACACAAGAGTGAGGAACAAGCAAGGTTCTGCAAAACCAAGATTTGAGACGACATAACCTTCGCAAAAAGTTTCTTGCCATTTGTAACTAACGGAGCTCAACACTTTCCCGTTCTGTCTGAGCAAGCTTAAACGGACAATCTCACCAAAACCCCACACGATCGTGAACACAATGAATATGATCCGGATGACCCAAGGACCCGTAAAGTAACTGAGTTGGATGAAGTCCTGGCTACGAGTGCGAGACCTGAAGTAAAACGAGTAGATGGTGCATAGCAAGCCCAGGAGAACCAAGAGAGCAACCAGACAAATGGTCACCACACCGAATGCTTCGGCAACAAATCTTGTCAGGTGCATCACCCGAAGCAAAGATTCCACGCATGCTCTCTGCCAGCATGGATGCACGAAACTTCTCTGATCGGACTACACTTCCTTCCACGATTAAACGACAAAAGAAGCAGCCCCCGACACAATGCTGGACGACACCACAGACCCTGATTCCACCATGTACAATTGGTCGAAGCCACCATACACAAACACGGCCCGAATCACGCCATTAATCTATTCAAACCCCAGTTCGCCACAAAAACATTATCCCAAGAGGAACAGTGTTCACGTTCAGGTTCCAGATCTGCACGCACACAGCAAAATTCATCAGCCCAAATCCATCATCCATGCGTCGCCAGTCACAACGCAATCGAGAGGCAAGCCAGCAGAGCAAAACACGACGATAACAAGTACAGGCTTCTAACGACAATGTCCAGCGATATAACCTCCCTCCTATTCGTTTAACATCAGTACATCACAGAACCTTAACCCAAATCAAAATTCGCGCAACATCAGTACATCACAACTACAGGCTTCCAACGACAATGTCCGGTGATATAACCTCGTAATCGCGCAACAACAGTACATCACAAAACCAGAACCCAAATCAAAATCCAGACGCATACGGCACAAAAAGATCACACAACCTGCAGCTCCATCACATTCCCGCCCCTAATCCGCACCTAACCACGAAGGAACGCCACAACAACCGAACAAAAGCCCCAAAAAAATCCAAAAAAAAAATATCGAAAAAAATCTCGAAAAAATCCGAAAAAATCTTTAAAAAAGAAAAAGACAACAAAAAACCACGAGAGCGACTTCACACCGCAAAAAACGAACGAACGAACGAACGCACGCAACGAGCGACGGAAAAGGCCGCGACGGAAAGCGGAGAAAGGCGGATCGATCGAGAGCTCACAATGCAGAGGGCCTCGATCTGGCGGGCTCCGGCCGGCGAGGGGCTCCGAATCGCGAGCAAGCGGCGCTGCCAAAACCCTAATCGCCGGTGCGCAGGGGAAGAGAGGTAGAGAGAGAGAGAGAGAGAGAGCAAAGGCGATGGAATGGAATGGAAGGGAAGCGAAGGGCGAAGGAAGAAGAGCGAGTCCAGAGAGAGAATGAAACAAGAGAGAGAGAGAGAGAGAAGGGAGTTAGAGGGGGAGAGGGGAATAGGTGAGTGGGACTTTGTTGGAGACAGGCTGTCTCCAGCTGTTTCTGAGAACCCGAGCCTGCAGGCTCGGGCCGTGGCTCGGGTGCTTCGGGGGGGCGGGGCCCGCGGCCCGATCCTACGTGGCGCTGCGGTGGCGGCGTCTGCGTTGAGTGGAGACACGAGAGCGAGGAGGCGGGATGTCCTTGGAAGATCGAGTCATCGCATCCTCATTGACAGACAGGCTTGAGACGGGAGCCACCATTTTTTTTTTCTTTCTCCCCCCGTCGTATTTATTACCCGAAAATGCATATTTTCATTAATGGGCGATTAATTGCCCCGATTATATAACCGCTCCATTAATTTGCAAGTGTGTATTTATATATATATAAATGTAGGTATATTTATTAATTTGGTGATTTTGGATTGTGAATGGAAACGGAAGCGGAGCAAGAACAATTAATATAAGTAATATAACGGCATGAATATGACAGAAAAAGAAGATAGCCAAATCAGAGATAATAAATTCCTTAGCTTGCACTTTCAGCGGGCATGTTTATTTTGCACAGAGTTTAATAGCCAGTAAGCCGATAATACAATACGTGATGTAAGAAAAATAATGGAAAAGTTACCAAAGCACAATGAAATCTATTGTAATTTTTTCAATTTAATCATAAGTATTTTTTAGGAAATTCAATTTCAAACATTTTATATTTATATCAATTTAGTTCGTCTGATCAATTTTGGTTGACCAACGCTGAGTGATGATATTTTAATACTTTTTTCTTTTTATTTTTTTCTTTTCTTCTTCCCCAAAGGCTCGCTAGCCACTGTGGAGGCTTGCCTTGCTAGCCTAGCCTCTAGCCGACGACCGGCCAAGAGAAGAAGGAGAGTGAAAAAAAAAAGATAAATAATAAATAAAATCTAAAAAATTGACATGTCAACACCAGCTAGATGTCTAGATGAATTGAATTCGCAAAAAAAATATACATATTTTTTGAATTAAATTGAAAAAATTACAATAGGTTTAGGATTGTTTTTGTAATTTTCCCAAAATAATGAGATTCATCTAATATTTACATATTTATATAGTTTTTTTTAGAAAAAATCGTGGAGGGCTGAACTTAACAAGTAGCAGAAAAAGTTGAACCCAATTTAATTTTGATAGTTACAAAACTCACTCAAATATGCCACTGATTATTTGGAAATTAAATAGTTGAATTGAATGTCTTTTATATATATATGGATTTGGAAAGACTAAAAAGACTGTCCTAGCCTTGAAGAACAAAAGGCTGGGTACGGAGCCAAGTACTGGCAAACGGACAAGCAATTGTTGGACACCCGAAATTCCTATAACTATCGAATTTCTAACATTTGTAACGGTGTCTAACGGCTAGTTGAGATTGTCTTTCTATACATAAGGTTGCCAATTTGCCTTAAGAAATTCGAGAGTGGTACATACTCAAAACTTACGATCTAAACTCTCACAAAGATTGAACTCGTATAAAAAGCATATTGCAAAAGAGTGCGCCCTATTAGGTCATTGTAATTTTTACTGAATTAAATCAAATTACTCTAAATAAATTATTTATGCTTTAATCAGGAATAAGATATCACGTATTTAATATGTATCTTAAAGTGGAACCTGTTCAATTGATGCTATAAGCTATACTAAAATTACTATAAATGTAATTTTTTTCCTATTTACAGTAATAAATGTATATTGTAACTTATTCTATAACTGATTTAATTCAAATTTAGTAAATGAAGTGAAATTTTTTCCTGTAGTGAAATAATATATACTATAAAAATTGTAAATTGTAATGTTTAAACTAAACGTATTTTTTAGTTAAGTGACACTTATTATGTAATAAATTAGGCTATACTCGAAATCCTACGTGTATAAATGAGGGCACGACATTGTAACTTTTATGATTTCTTGAATCCGCAGTTTTATTCTTTCAAAATAAATTATATCATGTCAAAACATATTTAAGGATATTTCTATAAAAAAAATTTCTAAATTAAACTCAAATGTCTTAATTGTTTAGAAAAAAGATAAAAGTTGTATTACAAAAATTAAAACTCACTAACTTTGTCCTTACTAAA
The DNA here is from genome assembly GCA_007663325.1 of Eucalyptus pauciflora. Lineage (NCBI taxonomy): Eukaryota > Viridiplantae > Streptophyta > Magnoliopsida > Myrtales > Myrtaceae > Eucalyptus > Eucalyptus pauciflora. The sequence continues at coordinate 689,835 of VMYD01000124.1, forward strand.
AATTTTCAAGATATTAAAGAAATGAATTTCTTTAGCACAATAATTTTCTATAGAGGTACTCAATCTAATCGCTCGAATAAAAAAATTATACATTAAATTAACAATACTTTATTTATCAAGAACGTAAGTCCAACAGCTTGTTCTAATCTTTAGATTTCCAATCAGATGTTTACTATTGTAATATTTTTTGAAAGGAAACGATATCATTAATGAATATATTAGATATTGTTCTCTCTTTATCTATTTTTCAAAATTTAAATTAACAATTTGAAATGTAGAAAAGAAAGATAAAAATTTATATTACAAAAAAAATTTGCGTTGTTGTTGCGTTTCAAAAATTAAAGCACATGGACTCTGTCCTTGCCCATACTTTTTCTGTTTTTTTTTTTTTTCGAAGCATGAAATAAAATCTTAATATATTTTCATTTTATCCACTTTCTAATATTCAAACATAATAAGAGAGAAATAAGGAGATGAGAAATCATTAAGTTGAAAGTTCATTGGTCGAATGTGACCCATGTTGTAAAACCATGACATTTATCGGTGAAGTGCAACACAATGTCCACAAGAGCCACAAGAGCAACTAATCTGTGATTTCTAACTTGAATTATAATAGAATCACATCGGAGTTTTGCCCTATAAATTTTAATGGATTGTAAGTCTAGAACCACGCCGTAAAGGGTTCCTATAAACCTCCGGGGATTGACTGTTCGAGGACCACAGTCGAAATGTCAATTCATAGTGGTCCAGCTCTCCCGTCCCATGTTCACTTAACTCTTCAAGTGATATCGAGATTGCGGACCACGTCCATAGGAAGGGCTAAGGACACAAAGTTTTGAGCACGCTTCTGAATGCTCCTGTTGAGTGGCACGCTCCCGGGGCTCATCATGTCTTTTAAGTACAACGTTGCAATAAAATATGCGTAATTGAAGCTCGGATGTCATGCCCCCGAGAGCATTCACTGAACTTGACGTTAACCTCGAGCTGTGAAACGTCCCTATTCAAGCTCCATCGTCAACTTCGAAAACCAAATTTTGCTCTCGCGACCTTTTTCTATCGTCGGTTTACATCCTTGCCCCATTGTTACGGGCTTTGCAACTCTCTTTAGATGTTCCTAATTGGAAGGCTTGTGCAGTAAATGGGCTTCTTCGGTTAGTAAATATGATCTATGGCCAACGCTAGCCTTGATGCATGCAAAGTTGTGGAGGCTACAGGTCCCTCGACATTGCGAAGCAAGCAAAGAAACTGGAACAAAGTTATGAAGGAAGATGAAGATGGAAGTGGAAGAGAGCATGTCGAGAAGAGGTGGGAGGTAGGGTCGCCAAATGGGTGGGTTGGGTCGGGCCAGGTTGAGTAAAAAATGATTCGATCTAAATTAACCTGTTCATATGTTATACAAATTTAATGACTCATTAACGGCACAAACTGACTCGACTTATTTACTTAAATATTTTATATTTAATCCAACCCATGAAATTCCGTATTTGCCAAGTTAACCCACTTTAAGCTCTTCTTGTGTGTATGCCATTTAAATAAAATCGCTATTTAGACTATAAGATGATAAAGAATTGTCTTTCAACATTGCATAGAATTTTCAATTTTTGTATTGATTCTCAATGAAAAAATAAGAGAAAGTTAGTACTTGATAGTGAATTTATAAAATTACAGCTATAAATGATGTGGAAGAATTGAAATTTTAATTAAGTTGAATGTAAGATATCAAAGAAGATAATTTATGTTGACTATGAATTGCACCGACAAGAATTAAGATAAGAATATAATGGAAAATTAACAATGCCAAATGCAACCAAGAAATATATACTCAATAACTAGCAAGCAAAACTTGCAAGATTAATAGAATTAAAATAATGGGTAGTGGAACTTTATCAATTATTCCTTTGAGCTATAAATAATCTATTAATAAATGTAATTATCTCTATTCCATTATGATAAATATGTATTTTAACATTTTGTAAACTAAATTGACTCATTATATTAAAATAAAGTGAAATTGTTCACGTGATGAAATAATAAATACTCCAAATTATAAACAGTAATGTCTAAACAATATATTTTTAACTAAGTGAAACTTATTATGCAATAAAACAGGTGATACCTAAAATCCTGTATTGTAAATGAGGGCACAGAATTGTAAATTATATGGACTTCCTTAAATTCACAATTTCATTGTTTTCAGAATAAGTTATACCATTGTAAAATATACTTGAAAATACTTTCTATTTATTTGTTTCTCAAAATTAAACTCAAATACTTTAATTGTTGAAGAAAAGACAAAAAAGCTGAATTCCAAAAACTGAAGCTCGTAAAATTTGTCCTTATCCAAAATTTTTAAAAAATTAAACAAAATGAATTTCGCTAGCACAATAATATTTATTTTGATGTACAGAATCTAATCATTTGAAGAAAACGAGTAATGATTTAAATCAACGATACTTTATTCGTCAAGAACACATATCCGTGATTTGTGATTTTTTTTTTAGATTTATATTGACAGGTTATCTATATGTTCGCTATTGTGATATTTTCAAAGGTGAACCATATCATCTATGAATAAACTAAAGATTATTATTTCTTTATCTATTTAAATTATAGATTAAAAAAGACAAGAGTTACGTTACAAAAGTATTTGTGCTTGGTAATTGTGTTTCAAAAATTAAAGCTCATGGACTCTATCCTTGCCCATACTTTTTCTAATTTATCCCTTTATTTCAAGTTTATATTCAGGTAAGACAAAAAAAAATGATATACTTTCATTTTTACTAATTTTTTTTAAATTTAAACATAATAAGAGATAGAAATTGAGCAATAAGAAATCATTAAGCTAAAAAACTTATCCCTTGAATATGCCCCACGTGGGGAACCATACCACATGTCTTGCTACACAACATCAGCAAGGGCAAAAGTGAAGTGCCAAGTGGCGTACACAGAAACGAGCACTCGCGATTCGGACTTTTATTATAGATAACAAAATCACATAGAATTTATTTACTAGATAGTGTTTTATCAACAGTGACTTCTACAAATCTTTGGAGAATAATTAATTCTTCGGGGATTGCGATGGACAATTATCTACATGCAAACACATATGTCAATTTATGGTGGTCCGACTCTTTGGTTCAAGAGCCTTCATTGAACTTGACGTGACCTTGGGCCATAAAACGTCCCTATTCAAGCTCCATTGTCAATTTCAATTAGCAAAATTGGCACTTAGGTCATTGATTTAAGAAATTGCCGGGATAATTTCATTTTACATCTTTGCCCAATTTAATGTGATCTTAAGCATATTATAATTTATATGTGTGAGCTTATGTCAAAATCAAAGATCAGTATATAAATAAATCCCGGTCTCCCTTCTTTTTTTCGAGGGGGATTTATAGCTATCTTTGTACATGGGCCTGGGCTTTCTCCAATCGGTAACGATTTGTGGGCCGGTTGAAAACGAGCTCCCAAGTTGCATCCAGTTAGGCACCCAATTGCGTGCTGTCAAAGAAGAGATCGGATATCTGACCTAAAAAAAAAAAAAAAGATCGGATATCGAATTTTAATTATTGATGACATATGATTTAAGGGTATTTTGATTATATGATAAGCGGATATCCAATTTAAAATATCTCTTTATATAATATAAATAAATAGATAAAAAAACTCCATTTGAAGATGACACCTTAGCTATTTACCTGCATTATTATATAAATTGGAAATTTCGATTAATTGCACCCAAAAATTGGAAAAAAATATACGGAAATATTTATTTTTTTAATTCAAAACATGCTTTTAATTTTTCAGCTCATTATTGGTATTTTCTTTCGAATTTCTTTTTATCAGAATGGATTTCATATGTTACCAGGATAGATCAAGTGCGGTTTGACGCTTGTCATTTTTCTCTGGTTTAAAATGCCACTATTTATATTAAAATTACAACTATACCCTTGAGGGAGAAAAAAATCCTCCAGCTTGAGCTGCCTTTTATTAATTATATAATTTAGTATTTGTTGTAGTAAGTCAATATTAAAAGATTTCCGCATAATTTTGATTGTCCGAGTAAAAAAACAAATAGTCGAGAAAAAATGTTATTAAAATTAGACTTCCCCTAAATTCTTGTATTAATCAAATTGTATATCGTATAAATGAAAAACATGCACGGATGTATTTAATTCGTTAGCTAAGTTACTCCACATCCTTGGGCACTGAAGAAGTAAGAACGCGAAAATAATTAGCAAAGTTAACGACTTTCCATACTTTCATTCTAATTTTTTTTATATAATCTTGAAACCCAAATTACATCAATATTTAAAAGACTTTTTTTTTATTATTTTCAAACTCAAATTACATTAATATTTGAAAGCGCTTAACTAAATAACTTCGACTACCTATACTTGAATCTTTACTATATAGTCCAAGACACTATATATATATGGTCATAATTATATGCTGCCGCAAGCAACACCACTTCTTCAAGCACCACAAGTGGTGCAGGTGCATTGCGGCCCGCACCGGCAGTAGAACCGCCCGTTCTCAGCAGCAGCCGCAGCCGCAGCCGTAGCCGCCGGTGGCCCGCAACTGCAGGGTCTGCAGCCGCAGTTGTTCCCGGACAAGCACTCCTTGTGGCCCGCCCCTCCTCCGGCCGCCAGGGCCGCGCACCTGTCGCAAAACAAACCAGCATCAAAATCGCTCAGACAACGTGAGAAACTCGAGTAGCTAGCCGGCGCCATAGAATCCTCGGATCGACTCCGCCGCCTCACCTGCACGGGGCTCCGCCGGGGCAAGGGTAAGGGCAGCCGCAGCTGCTGTCGCAGGTGACGGTGACGCGAGTTCCGGTCAGATCCGCCATGAGAACTCCTCCTTCAGCTCTGAAGCTCGCTTTTTTTACCGTGACCGGAAGAGTTTGAAGATGAACGACGCCATCAGAAGGAAGGCGGCTTTTATAAGCAGGGTGAAGATGGAGGGCCATGCATGGAGGATGGCACATGGTGGCACGAGCGATGCATGGAGGACACGTGGCTCTTTCTCGCCATTGCATTCCTCCGTTACAACTTTGACCGACGGCCATGGAAGCCCGCCTCCTTTTGCTGAGGCTCCGTCAACGGTCGCCAAATTTTAGTAGTTTTAAATACTGATTTTAATTATAGACGCTCACCGCACTTAACTTCAAAACGTTCTGATGAATAACTTCCAACCACTTGCGTATAATTGTGAAGATTGATGGAGTCAAAAAAGGTTTGAATAAAGCCCGACCATAATCGGAAGGCCTGTCCATGGCAATCCGACCATCTAGATTTTGCAATATTAAAAATTGACATTGACACTTTAGAGCAAATATCTGAGGGACTAACTTTCCATCTCGATATGGGGTAGGGGTGAGCAATAATCCAGTTCAATCCGGGAACCGAACAAAACCAGCCCAAATCAATTGCTTTAAGGTTGAAATTAAGAAAATTAGTTGGGTTCCTAATCCATGAACCTGGAACCAACCTAGGATTGGTTTGGTTTCAATTCCAAGGCCAGACTGCTAGTTCTACCTTGGAATCATATGATTCCCTGATTAAATTATTTTTAGATTGAAGCATTGTCTTCGACACGAAGAAACAATTGCATAGCTACTTGGCCAAACAAATATTTTTATAGTGAAATGGTACTACTTTCACATTTGATTATAAGAATATTATTTTTTACCATAATATAAAATGGTGTGGTTCTTGGTTCTGACGATTTAGGAATTGGCGATTCCAAAATAGATCGGTTCGATTCTCAATTCTTCACACAAACTGGAGTTTGGCTCACCATGGAACCAATCACCCATAATTTGGAATTGGTAAGAACAACGGTATGGACGGTGATGGATAAGTGAATAAAATCTTATAGTACATTACCAAATTATTCTTATTGTAACTCATTTACCTTGAACTCTTTTTGTGATAGAAAAGACTCCCGACTAACATAGTTACCCTCCTAAAAATGTAAGAAAAATTAAGATGAAACAAAAACTAAAAAAGAATCTAGAAGCTTCATGGCCGTTAAAATGGGTCATATATGGGTTTATGACCCATTTTAACACCTCTACTATTCAACATCTTCAAGTGCACATCCGGCCTGCTTAGAGCCGCCTGGACATCCGGCTGTGTGCAATCCCTCTTTCTTTTCTTTCCCTTATTTCTTTATTTATTTTTGTTGTAATATTCTTTCCTGTTCCTTTAGTGTTCATCTTTCTAAGAGAACTCCTCCATTTCCGTCTCCTTTCTTTTTTTTGGTCCTACATTTTTCCTCTACTTTCCATCAGTCAAATACAAGCAAAATCAATCCATGGACTTTGCCACCTTGATCACTGCTTCTCCAAACCTTGGAAATCTCTCTATAGGAAGATTGGTATATCGTAGTTGATATTTGCCCTACCATGACTCTTCTAGGCATATTTCATAATATCACGAAATCCTACGGCTTCGAGAGAAAAAAAGAAAAGAAAAAGAGAAAAGGTTCAACAGTGCATGGACAACCTTGACTGAGGTCGTTGTCCACATATGAGCGCTTGAAGAAGATGAACGATGCATGGAAGATGATAAACATCATTTGTGATAACCGTGCTTCGATTTTTTTCTTTTCTAGTTTTTAACTTTATTTTTTCTAGCAGGCACCAAGTGGCATGTCGAAGCCACATTAGATTTTTAATGGTGATTTCTACATATAATCTTAACGAAGGGTAATTGGTCATTTGGCTATTAGTTAGTGGTTTTTGTGTCACAAAAAAAAAAAATTGAAGCAAATGTGACATGGTGGGCATAATTTGGGGTTCTTGGTGGTTTTTCTTTCTTTTTTTTTAAGATAATTGTATCTGAAGTTCTAAAATTTGTCATGAAAATCTGATTAAATTCTAAAACTTACAAAAAGTGCAATCAAATTTTAAAATTTATCAAATTGGTTCAATCGAATTCTTCCGTTGATTTCGTCCAATTTAGCTAACGAAAAATGCTGACAGTTTTTTTTTAATTGTATTTTCTCTCTCCTACAAGGTGATGGCATGGTTAAATCGACATTATTTTGATCCAATTCTGACTTTTAATACAAATTTAAATAATAAAATATAAAAAATAAGCTAATTTTTTTTTTAAAGGACAAGTTAGCGGTGAGAGTTCGACACTGCAGCCTCACTATCGTTGAGAAGGACCGTCGAGGGTGGGGGATGACCAGTGTTAAGGGCTCACTAGTTTGTCCTTTTTCTTCTTTCTTTTTTATTTATTAATTTAGCTTATTTTTAGATTTTATATTTGTACAAAAATCAGATTTGGGTCACAAAAACATTGTTCTAATTTAGCTGTGAAACGTCCCTATTCAAGCTCCATCGTCAACTTCGAAAAGCAAATTTTGCTCTAGGGACCTTTTTCTGTCGTCGATTTACATCTTTGCACCATTGTTACGGGCTTCGTAACTATCTTTAGTTATTCCTAATTGGAAGGCTCGTGCGGCAAACGGGCTTCTTCAGTTAGTAAATATGATTTATGGCCAACACTAGCCTCGATGCATGCAAAGTTATGCAGGCTACAGGTCTATTGACATTGCCAAGCAAGCAAAGAGATTGGAACAGGGTTATGGAGGGAGATGAAGATGGAAGAAGATAAGATGTTGAGAAGAGGGGAAGTGGGAGGTAGGGTTACCAAATGGGCGGGCTGGATCGGGTCGAAAAGGATTCAATCCAAATTGATTCATTCGTATGTTATACAAATTTAATGATTCATTAATGGCACAACCTAACTCGACTTATTTACTTACGTATTTTATATTTAATCCAACTTATGATAATCTGTATTTACCAAATTAACCCACTTTAAGCTCTTATTGTGTATATATCATTTAAATAAAATCGCTAATTAGACTATAAGATGATAAGGAATTGTCTTTTAACATTGCATAGAATTTTTAATTTTTGTATTGATTCTCAATGAAGAATAAGATAAAAATTAGTACTTGATAGTAAATTTATGAAATTACAGCAATAAATAACATAGAAGAATTGAAATTTTAATTAAATTGAATTTAAGATATTGAAGAAGATAATTTATGTTGATTGTGAATTGCACCGACAAGAATTAAGATTAGGATATTACGGAAAACTAACAATGTCAGATGCAACTAAGAAATATATACTCAATAACTAGCAGGCAAAACTTGCAACATTAATAGAATTAAAATAATGGGTAAAAAAGAATAACATATACCTTAAAAGTGGAACTTATTCAATTAATGCTTTGAGCTATTAATAATCTATTAATAAATGTAATTATCTCTATTCCATTATGATGTATATTTTAAAATTTTGTAAACTAATTTGACTTACTGACAAAAAAAAAAAACTAATTTGACTCATTCTATTAAAATAAAGTGAAATTGTTCACGTGATGAAATAGTAAATACTTCAAATTATAAATAGTAAGGTCTAAACGATATATTTTTAACTAAGTGAAATTTTTATTTTTTGGGTCAAAAAACTAAGTGAAACTTATTATGCAATAAAACAGGTGATACCTAAAATCCTGTATTTTAAATGAGGGCACGAATTGTAAATTATATGGACTTCCTTAAATTCACAATTTCATTGTTTTCAGAATAAGTTATACCATTGTAAAATATACTTGAAAATACTTTCTATTTATTTATTTCTCATATTTAAACTCAAATACTTGAATTGTTGAAGAACAGACAAAAAAGCTGAATTACAAAAACTGAAGCTCGTGAAATTTTGTCCTTATCCAAAATTTTTGAAAAAATTAAACAAAATGAAATTCGCTAGCCCAATAATATTTATTTTGATGTACGGAATCTAATTATTTGAACAAAACGAGTAATGATTTAAATCAACAATACTTTATTCGTCAAGAACACATGTCCATAATTTGTGCTAATTTTCTTTAGATTTATATTGACAGGTTATCAGTATGTTCACTATTATGATATTTTCAAAGGTGAACCATATCATCTATGAATAAACTAAAGATTATTATTTCTTTATCTATTTAAATTGTAGATTAAAAAAGACAAGAGATACGTTACAAAAGTATTTTTGCTTGGTAATTGTGTTTCAAAAATTAAAGCTCATGGACTCTATCCTTGTCCATACTTTTTTCTAATTTATCCCTTTACTTCAAGTTTATATTCAGATAAATAATTTTATCTTACTAATTTTTTGAAAATTTAAACATAATAAGAGATAGAAATTGAGAAATAAGAAATCATTAAGCTAAAAAGCTTATCCCTTGAGTATGGCCCACATGGGGAACAACTATACTACGTGTCTTGCTGCACGACATCCACATGGCAAAAGTGAAGTGTCAAGTGGCGCACAATGAAGCGAGCACTCTCGGTTCGGACTTTTATCATAGATAACAAAATCACATTGAATTTATTTACCAGATAATATTTTACCGACAGTGGCTTCTACAAATCTTTGGAGAATAATTCTTCAGGGATTACGATGTTGAATTATTTATGCGCAAATACATTTGTCAATTTATGGTAGTCCGACTCTTTGGTTCAAGAGAACTTGACGTGACCTAGGGCTATAAAACGTCCCCATTCAAGCTTGTCAACTTCAAGTAGCAAAATTGGCACTTAGGTCCTTGATTTAAGAAAATTCCGGGATAATTTCAATTTATATCTTTCCCCAATTTAATGTGATCTTAAGCATATTATAATTTATATATCTGAGAGTTTATGTCAAAATTAAATATCAGTATATAAATAAATCCCAATCTCCCTTTTTCTCGCGGGGGATTTATAGCTATCTTTACTACATGGGCCTGGGCTTTCAGTAATGATTTGTGGGCCGGTTGAAAACGAGCTTCCAAATTGCATCCAGTTATGCACCCAATTGCGTACTCTCAAAGAAGAGATCGTATACGAATTTTAATTACGGGCATTTTGATTATATGATAAGTGAATATCCAATTTAAAAGTTTTATTTATATAATATAAAAAAATAGATAAAAAAATCCATTTGCAGATGACACCTTAGCTATTTACCTGCGTTATTATATAAATTGAACATTTCGATTTATCATTACAATCACATAGACAACAATAAATCTATTAATTGCACCCAAAAATTCGAAAAAACAATATATGGAACAATGTTTTCTTGAAAATTACAACTAGACCCTCGAGGGAGAAAAAAACCTCCATCTTGAGATGCTTTTTGTTAGTTATATAATTTAGTATTTGTTCTCGTAATTGATTATTAAAAAATTGCCGCATAATTTTGATCGTCCGAGTAAAAAAACAAACAATCATGAAAAATAGGTTATTAATATTAGACTTCGCAAAGGGGAAGGTTGATGCGATTAAATTCTTGTATTAATCAAACTGAATATCTTATAAATGAAAAACAGGCATGAATGTATCTGATTCATAACAAGTTTTAGGAATTTTCATATATTCATCATAGTTTTTTTTTTTTTTTTTATATATATCATTTTGAAAACCAAATTACGTTAATATTTAAAAGACCTTTGTTTGTTATAATTTTGAAACTCAAATTACATTAATATTTGAAAGAGCTTAACTATATAATTTTGACGACATATTATTTACTATATAGTCCAAGACACTATAAATATGGTCATAATTATATGTTGCCGGAAGCAACGCCTATCATAATTCAAACCCCCACTTCTTCAAGCACCACAAGTGGTGCACGTGCATCGCGGCCCGCACCGGCAGTAGAATCGCCCGTCCTCGGCAGCAGCCGCAGCCGCCGCCGGCCCGCAACCGCAGGGTTTGCAGCCGCAGTTGTTCCCGGACAAGCACTCCTTGTGGCCAGCCCGTCCTCCCGCCGCCAGGGCTGCGCACCTGTCGCAAAACAACCAGCATCGAAATCGCTTAGACAACACGAGAAACCGAGTAGCTAGCCGGCGCCGTAGAATCCCCGGATCGACTCCGCCACCTCACCTGCACGGGGCTCCGCCGGGGCAAGGATAAGGGCAGCCGCAGCTGCTGTTGCAGGCGACGGCGACGCGAGTTCCGGTCAGATCCGCCATGAGAACTCCTCCTTCAGCTCTGAAGCTCGCTTTTTTTTACTGTGACTGGAAGAGGTTAAAGATGAACGAGGGCATCAGAAGAAAGGCGGCTTCTATAAGCAGGGTGAAGATGGGGGGCCATGCATGGAGGATGGCACACGGTGGCACGAGCGGTGCATGGAGGACACGTGGCTCTTTCTTGCCATTGCATTCCTTCGTTACAACTTTGACCGACGGCCATGGCATGGAATCCCGCCTCATTTTGCTGAGACTCCGTCAACGGTCACTTAGTTTTAGCTTGTGTTCGGTCCGAATAAAGTCCGACCGGACCGGAATCGGAAGACTTGTCCATACCTCTCTCTAGTTAGGGTGCAGTCGGACCACCTAGATCACGCAATGTTACAGATCGACATCGACGCTTTAGAGCAATAATCGGAAGGAGTAACTGCTTTCCATCTCAATTTTGGGATAGGGTGAGCAACAATCCAGTTCAATCCGAGGATTGAATATAACAAACTTGAATCGATTGATTCAAGGTCGTAATTAAGGAAAAGGTTGGGTTCCCGATCGGCGAACCTAGAAGCAGCCCAAGATTGATTCGGTTTACATTCCAAGGCTGGACCGCTAGTTCTACCTAGGAATCATCCGATTAGCCAATTAAATCACTTTTGCAATCATCAAGAATTTAATCATTGTCTTCGACATGAAGAATAACAAATGTTTTCGTAGTGAATTCATATTTGATTATAAGAATATGATTTTTTACCATAATATAAAATGTTCTTGATTGTGGCAATTTAGGAATTGGCAATTCTAATTTGATTTTTATTCTTCACACAAACCAGGATTTGGCTCACCGTGAAACCAATCACCAATAATTTGGAAATCGTTAAGAGTAGTGGCATGGCCAATGTTGGATGAGCGCATAAAATCTTAAAGTACATCACCGAATTATTTTCACTGTAACTCATTTACCTCAAATCTGTTTTGTGATAAATAAATAAAAACCTGAGTGACGTATTTATCCTCCTATGGAAACACTATTAAAATGTTAAAAAAAAAAACAAAATGAAACAAAAACTAAAAAGGAATCTCGAAGCTTCATGGCCGCTACTGTTCAATATCTTCTAGCGCGCGTCTAGCCCTGCTCAGAGCCACCTGGACATCCAGCAGTGTACAATTCCTCTCTCTTATTTTTCCTTTTTTCCTTTTTTTTTTTCCCTCTTTCGTTGTAATATTTTTCCTTATTTCTTTAGTGGTCATCTTTTTGGGCGAACTCTCCATTTTCCATCTACTCTTTTTTTCTTTTTTTTTTTTTTTCTTTTGGGTCCTACAATTTTTCCTATACTTCCATCAGTCAAATACAAGCAAAATCAATCCATGGACTTTGCCACCTTGATCACTGCTTCTCCAAAACTTGGAAATCTCTCCATAGGAAGATTGGCAAATAGTAGCCAATATTATTTGCCCCGCCGTGACTCTTCATGGCATATTTCATGACATCACGAAATCCTACGGCTTCGAGAAAAGAAGGGAAATGGTTTGACAGTGCATGAACAACCTTGACCGAGGTTGTTGTCCACGGATGAGTGCTTGAAGAAGACGAACAGTTCATGGAAGATGATGAACATTATTTGTGATAACCATACTTTGATTTTTTTTCTTTTCTAGTTTTTATTTAATTTCATTTTTTGATGTGGCACCGAGCATCTCGTCGAAGCCATGTTAGAATTTTAATGCTGATTTCTAAAAAAATCTTAACAAAGAGTAATTGTGTTATATGAATATTAGTTCATTATTTTTGTGTCACAAAAAATAAATTAAGTAAATGTGACATGGTGGGTATAATTGAGATTCTTGGTAGTTTTTTTTCTTAATATATATATTTTTTATGATAATTACACATGAAGTTATCAAACTTGTTATGAAAGTCCGATTAAGTTCTAAAACTTACAAAATGTGCAATTAAATTCTAAAACCTATCAAATTGGTTCAGTTGAGTTCTTCTATTAATTTTTTCCAATTTATCTAATGGAAAATGATTATATGGCTTTTTTTTTTAGTATTTTCCTCTTCTACAAGGTGATGGCGTGGTTAAATTGACATTATTTGGTCCAAATCTAACTTTTAATACAAATTTAAATAATAAAATATATATAAAAAAGCTAAATTAAAAAAGAAAAAAAAAGATAAATTATTGATGAGAGTTTATGATTGCAACCCCACCATCGCCGAGAAGGGATGGCGAGGGGGTAGTTGGCGGTGAGGGCTCACCAGTTTTTTTTTTTTATTATTATTATTTTTTATTTTTAAGTTAGCTTATTTTTAAGTTTGATATTGGTATAAGAATCAGATTTGGATCACAAAAACGTTGCTTTGATCCTATATTTCATTATACAACCACATTATTGCCACATAAGGGAGAGAAAATGTTAAACAAAAGCTACATTAGCATTTTCCGTTAACTAAATTAGATAGAATTAATGGAAAAGTCTCGATTGCACCAATGTGACAAGTTTTAGAATTTAATAAATTTTAGGACTCAATCGGATTTTCATGACAAGTTTTAGGACTTATGCTATGCTTATCCCTAATTTTTAAATTGCAACTACATGCTATTGTGGGAAAATTCCAATTAAGAGTCTCAAATGCCCTCATTTTTTTTTTCAAATAAATGCCTGAATTCAATCTTATTTCAAATAAGAGTTTTTGCTATGTTAGTCTAAAAGAAGGGTTGGCCTTATTAGCTCGTCAAGGCCATTTTTGTCATTTGCTTATTTATTTATTTTCTTTCTTAGGCCGCCTTCGCTAGCCAGAGCCAAGAGGCACCTTCGCTAAATCTAGGTGGGACTTGATTTTGTGTTTCGCTAACATTGTGTAATATGACTAGCGAAAAATACTGATGTGGTTTTTTTATTTATATTTTATCTTTCCCACGTGGCGTTTTTATGTGGCGTTAAGGTTAACTAAAATACTAGGACGACGTTGTTTTGATCCAAATCCTAATTTTTACACAATATCTTAATAAAATTAGGTTAAAAAATCCAAATTTTATTTCATAAAAAAGACAAACTCAGAAGAGAAAAAAAAGAGGCTAAAATTTTAAAAACACACGCACACAAAAGAAAAAACCAGGGCCTCCACATGTGGTTGCAGCCCCATCACCGATGGGGTGCTAGCGACCCGACTGGCCATTGCTAATGCCTTACTGGCGATGGGGTGGCGGCCATGGGCTGGAGGACCTACATTTTCTTTCTTTTTCAAATACTTTTAGCTTTATTAATTTTTAATCTATTTTGAATAAAATTTAGGTTAAAATTGCCTTCGGATGAAATTGCTTTGATCGGTTGGAATATTTAGTTGGCTAGTAAGTTCATACTCTTATTTAAAACTCCTATAGCTACTTTAGAACATTTTTGGAATTAAGATTTAACTTAGGCCCTCATTTGAGAAAATAATAACACTTCACATCTTTAATCGAATTCTTTTAATTTTTATTTTACCTTGCACACATGTAGGTTGGTTCCAACAAAATGGGACACAATATTCAATAATTTTCTTTTGCCACAAAAAATCAAGATATTTTCCATGTAAATCATTTCAAATTTCGGGTAAATGTGTGATCCGGCGGCGAATCGTCGAGTTCAATAGATTTCGTTTGGCCCGATCTCCTTGAAAATTGATAAATTTACAAATACCCTTAGCTAGATAATTCCCATTTCATATGTAATAAGCTCGTATATTGTAAGAGGTAAATGAAACGCACGAATTAGACACGCACACCTAATGTGAAATAGAAAATTAAGCGCTACATAAAATGACTACGATGTGATATCCCTAAGCGCTTCTTCTCCTGCAAGGAAAACTTCACTCCTCTCTTTCTCTCTCTATCTCTCTTGCTTGTACAGGAGGGAAAAGTTGGTCCAAAAAGAGAGATCTTTTGGCATTGGATTAGCGAGTTGACGCAACACTCTGTCCCAACCCTCTGTCTCTCACATCCATCGGCTCTTCGCCTTTTCAGGGTCCAAAGCTTGATCCGCAATTCTCTCCCTCTCTTTGCCTCTCCCTCTCTCTCTCTCTCTCTCTCCTTTCTTGCCCCTCCCGCCTCACATTTCGAAGCAAAAACCAAATTGGAGCAGACGTTATGGTTTTTTAGACATTTCCCATCTAGAATTTTCCGCCGTGGCGTCGAACCGGAGCTCGGAAGTTCGAACGTTTGGTTGCCATCCTCGTTCTTGTTCCAAGGTAATTGCAATGCCCGTGCGCTTTCGTGATCTGGGTTTTTCGTGTTTGTTGGCATTTGTGATTCGGCGTCTGATTCGGGGGTTTCTTCCTTCATGAGCTTTTCAGGCATTGGGGGTTTCTCAGCATAGGAGGGAAGTAGTGACGGTCATTTGCCACCACGCAGTTGATTTGGCTTGCAAATAAGGACAGGGAGAACTTTGGTTGATTTTCTGGATCAGGGTTTTTCCTCATTCGTTTTTGCCGTAGTATTAAGCATTTTTTGGTTTTCACATTGAAGCAATTCACCAAGGGAAAGTTGTAGAAATTGATAAGAATTGAGACCCTTTGGTTTCTTTTGGGAATGCTGATCGATGACAGTCTCAATTTTAGAAAAGAGGGGTTTCTCTCGGAACCGGTACTTTGATTTGACGAAGAGGGCAAATTTGAAGTGGGATAATGGGTTGCATTTGCACCAAAGGAATTCTTCCCGCCCATTACAGGATTAAAGACGGGGGTTTGAAGCTTAGCAAATCTTCAAAAAGGTCTGTTGCATCCTTAAGGAGAGATGAACTGGCGGTTTCAGCCAATGGTGGAGGCAACGATGCTGCAGATCGACTAATACCAAGCCCACATGAGGTTGAGAATGAAGTGGAGGATAGGAAAAACGTTGATTTCAATGAGAAACTGTCAAAACCCCTTCAAAGACGAGCTACGGTGGACGTGGCAAGTGGGGGACACACACAAGTACAGTTGAAAGTGGGTAAAGTAGGTGGCTTTCCCCTTGGTGAGAGAGGAGCACAAATGGTAGCTGGATGGCCTTCTTGGCTGACAGCAGTGGCCGGAGAAGCTATTAATGGATGGGTGCCTCGAAGGGCCGATTCATTTGAGAAGCTAGAAAAGGTCATTTCTCTGCCTTTATCTTTTATGGTGAATCTCCTATAAGAGGAAAAAGATGCACATTTCTTTTAACCCAAGTGTATGTTCTTTAGCTAGTATTGAATCTTTTTGTTTACTATTTGCTAAGTTGTGGACATAAACTACTACCTTTCTCGAAAAATTTTGATGCTGCATAGATCCATGTTAGCTAGACATTAATTGAAAGCACGTTTGAACTACTTGGCTCGCATTTTAGCTCTCACCCTAGTCATTTTTTTTTTTATTTGACAAGTTTCAGGTGAATGGAAAAATTTGTGATGTTCATTTCTGGAGAGGCATAAACAGTTTTTATTCTCGCAAGTGTTAAATAGGACGCTGGGACCATACTATGTCGAATGATGGATGTATCTGGTCTTAAACTTGTAATCACCGCATGTTTCCTAGAGAAAACTTTCAACCATATTAAGCCTTTTTAAGTCGGCATGCTACGTGAACCCCAAGGGGTTGCTCAAGTGGTGATCATAGTTGTCATTCTCGCTTAAGGCTTGGGCTTAAATCACCATGCTTGTGCATTCTCTTGGAGTCACCCCAGGAGCACAAACTTACGTGTTTATGGCAATTACTTGGTGTGCATGTGACAGAGGGTCTGTCACATCTGATGGGGACTAATTGGGTGCTCAAGTAGCCTGGACACCATTGACATTCATCAAACAAAAAGCTGGGATGCTATGCGGGACGATGTTAGAGTGAGAGGTTTTGGTTGATAATTGGTCAGTTCAGTTAGACACCACTCCATTGATAAGCCGTTGATCAATAAAACATTGTCAACGTCTCATATGATTGAAAGGTCATTGTTACCATTTGGATAGTTTCTCGAGATGTTAGTGATGGAATAACTACATGAATTTTTGGGATTAAGAGAGCCTTGATTTCGAATGTACACGTTCTATCCTCATTCAGAGAATTCTAAGGCACATAACTCGTTGATTTGACATTCCAGTAAAAAGGTAGAGTCCTTCCATGAATTGATAGAGACAGAGTTAGTAGACATCTTAAATGTATTTTGTTTAACTCTGGATACTGTAGTATTTTTCCCTTTTGTGCATTTGAGCATTTATTCTCAGCTCTCTCAGGGATATTTATAGCTAAGAGATAGTTCATGAGTATAGACACTTAATGTTTTTGTTGTCTACCTGTGAAAAGAATCTACATTCTAAAATCCTTCCCAATGATACAGATTGGGCAAGGTACTTACAGCAGTGTATATAGAGCACGTGACCTGGAAACGAATACAATTGTAGCCTTGAAAAAGGTTCGATTTGCTAATATGGACCCAGAGAGTGTTCGATTCATGGCAAGGGAGATAATTATCTTGCGAAAGCTTGACCATCCAAATGTCATGAAGCTGGAGGGTTTGATAACTTCAAGGGTTTCTGGCAGTCTATATCTTGTGTTTGAATATATGGACCATGATCTTGCTGGCCTCGCTGCCACTCCGAGTATAAAGTTCACTGAATCTCAGGTACACACTTGTTGTGTTTAATACTTCCTTTGTTGAATTTAATGTTATTCATGTGACCAACAAGTTGGGTAGAGTATGGATAAGGTGGAGTTGTTCTAAGAGGCTACTGCATCAATTGGACAGCAGAACAAAAGTTTTAGGTTTATGTAGCTTCCCAGGTTTTCTCACAATTGATGCTTGAGTTTCTATCTTCATTCCTTAGATCTTCTCATTTACCTTTTGATGCTGCATCTTCACATTTACCGTTTGCTATATAGTCTTGAATATAAAAGGGAGAATGTGGACATTTAATTTTAGATCAAAACTCTTTCTTCAATATAAGGTCTTCATTCTTAAGCATTGTCTGTAATTGTGATTCACCACTTTCTACTTGCTGTAGTTTCTTACTAAACTATAAAGATGATATAGACTTTCTTTGACTGACTTTTTTTTTTTTAATTTCTTCCTCTAGATCAAATGTTACATGCAACAACTACTTCGTGGACTTGAATATTGCCACAGCCATGGTGTTCTACACCGTGACATAAAAGGCCCTAACTTGTTAGTCGACAACAATGGCAATCTCAAAATTGGAGATTTTGGATTGGCAACTTTTTTCCAGACCAATCAAAAGCAGCCTCTAACGAGTCGTGTAGTCACTCTCTGGTACCGACCTCCTGAGCTGTTGCTTGGTTCTTCAGATTATGGAGCTTCTGTGGATTTGTGGAGTTCTGGTTGCATCCTAGCTGAATTGTTTGCTGGGAAGCCCATAATGCCTGGAAGAACAGAGGTGCCATTCCTTATGTAGTGCCTAATTTGTTTACAATATTAGAACATTGGGAAAAACATTGTTTCATTCGTATAGCGTTTCGAAAATTCTATACCCAATGTTTACTCGAGCATTTTTGCCTTGTGTACAACAGCTTGATGCCTATACTTTCCATTACATAAAATCTAATCTAAGAGTCTTGAAGAGCATTCCATAGTCTACTTAAGCATGACATAAATTATAATCAGCATCAATTTCATAGAAAATGGCAACAGAATTTGATTTTACAAGCTTCTATTTCAGGGTTTTGTTTATTCATTTATATTGGCAGGTATTTTCCGTAAGAGGGTGGATGTGTCATATCTACCTTAATATGTAGTGTTGTGTAAAGCTAATGTGGAAATGCAATCTTAAATACTTCCGAGTCTATGATAAATATTTAAGCACTTCTGAGTCTATAATAAATAATTGTCTATGCGATTCACCAATTCTTATCTGATCATGAAAAATTTGTAGGTGGAGCAATTGCACAAAATTTTCAAACTTTGTGGGTCTCCTTCAGAAGAATATTGGAAGAAGTCAAAATTGCCACACGCAACCATTTTCAAGCCTCAGCAACCTTACAAGCGCTGTCTCCTGGAGACATTTAAGGATTTTCCTTCATCCGCATTGGGCCTGCTAGATGTTCTTCTTGCAGTTGAACCAGAATGCCGTGGAACGGCTTCCTCAGCCCTTCGGAATGAGGTAGGTCCTAAGTTTTTCCTTTTCAGCTTTCTTGATGTCATGTATGGTTTCTTCCTCCCTAGCGTGTCTACTTTTAAATATTTGACATTTTGTGTGCCAATTTTCTTATTGTTATTGCAACTTTGAATAATTCAGCAGATTTCTTTGAAGACATTAAAGAGTGCCATCATGTAATTTGATATGACATGATAGCTTTGCCAGAAATACTAACCTTCAAACTACATCCTTTTTCATGAAATAATGTGATAACTTTTTAAGAGGATATTGAATTAAGTGGGGCCTGTGTTTTTAATATTGACTTACTACTCAGTAAACAAATTTTAGGAAGAAATTTTTTCTATCTATGACGCTGCAAGCTGATCTTTTGCTTTTTATCTTCCTTTTAGTTACAACTGCTAAGATCCTATACTTTGATTTACTATCCCAGTTCTTCACATCCAATCCTCTTCCAAGTGATCCGTCAAGTTTGCCAAAGTATCCATCAAGCAAGGAGTTTGATGCCAGACTTCGAGATGAGGAAGCCAGAAAGTGAGTCATCTTCTGTGTTGTTTTACTAAAAGAAATCTCCACTTTCGGCCATTAATGTGGCTGTGGGTTTGTGCTGATTAGAGAAACAGTCTTTAGCACTAATTTAAAATCTTATCACAGATGGCTAGCCGAAATAGAATTAAAAAAAAAAAAATCCCAAATGAAAGAACACCTCTACAGAAAGTTTGAAGTTTTGTCAAAATCTAGCTATATAGAAACCGATAGAAAAAAAGGACTTTCTGTTAATTACTTGCTGCAAATGAACTATCAACTAGTTCATCCTTGTACAAACAAAAACGTTTCATCAAGTTTCCACTTTTCTACTGTAAAATAAATATGACCACTGTTAATGCAGTTACTTTTCCCTTTTTCCAAAATGTGTAATGGCGGAGGAGTTGGATTGACGTATTATGGGAAAGGAAAAACTTGCTTATGTAGCCACTTGCTTCATGAGAAGTGTTTCCTACACTCCGCATCATGCTACTAACCCTACAATTGGTTGATTTTTATTCCAGGCGTAAAGCTACTGCTGGTAAGGCTCGTGGTCTTGAATCGATTAGAAAGGGTTTGAAAGAGTCTAAAGTTGTGCCTACGTCAAGTGCCAATGCTGATTTAAAGGCATCCATCCAGGTAACTCGACCTTCTAATCATATCTCATACATATATTTAAGTTGAAGGGTTGGATGTGAGTGCCTTAACACAAATTCAGTGTAGGGATACATATATTGCAGAGGGACCCATTTTTTCATAGCTTAACTGCATTTATTATTATATTTATTACCTTCTTTAGAAGCGACAAGAGCAATCGAATCCCAGAAGTACCGGTGAGAAACCAGGAGGAACGACCCAGAACAATTTCATTCTATCTGGACGATCAGCACAACCCAGTCTTAATGGATCAACACAAATTGGAAATGCAAATGAGGTTGAGGCTTCGATTGTGCCAGACCGAGAACTCGATTCTCCAAGGGGTGGTGCCGAGTTGACTAGGCAGAGATCTTTCATGCAAAGAAGAGCATCACAGTTATCCAGGTTTTCTAATTCTGTTGCAGTGGGAGGTGATTCACATCTCGATTGTAGTAGGGAGAAGGGTGCTAACACCCAATGGAGGGATGAGGCTTTTGTTGCCAGGTGTAATCATCCAGATGGTGGTGAATTAGCGGGAAAGCATGACTGGTCACATCATTTGTTACATAGGCCGATATCTTTGTTTAAGAACGGGGGAGACCACTCCCGGAGGGAGTCCATCGCGGTAATTGCATTATAACTTAAACAAGCTATTTAACTGTCTTTGCTAGGGATTTTTTTTCCCTTTTTCCGGTTCGCTTTCCACTTAGTTAAAGGTGAAATAATCTGACTCAACCATTTTCCTTTTATATATATAGCTTTGGTAATGCTGTTTAGTTTTTCTTGGCATTCTCTGTATTTGTTTTCCTTTATTTACTAGCATGAATAAAATGCTTGGAACAAATTGGTGTGGCATATGGAGTCGAAAAAAGCAGTGGACATCATCATGTCCATGTGGTCATTGGAAGTTAGGTTGTGCTAAGTGCATCTTTATCTCTGCATTTTTTTGTACTTTAAAACAAACTTATTATTTGGTAACTTTTAAGGCTTCCGTTGGAACGACTTGCTATGACAATTGGTACTGAATGTCTTTGCTCATATAATATTGAGAGATCAATCGAAAGTATCTGAAAAATCATAAAAAATTGCTTTGGAGAATAATTTTTGTGGTAGCTTCATGTCAAATGTCAAAGAATGACATCAACTAATTGTGAAGTATAGATGAGGATCATATTTTTTCTCTTGCCTTCGGTGTGGTGATTCGCGAGCTATGATCTGAAAAGCTGATCGTCTTCTCTTGCTTGTGTTTGCAGAGTTATTCTCCCAAAAAGAGCCGAATCCACTATTCTGGACCTTTGCTTCCCTCGGGAGATAACCTCGATGAAATGCTCAAGGAGCATGAGCGGCAAATACAAAATGCCGTCCGGAAAGCTCGCCTTGATAAGGTCAAGACAAAGAGAGAGTATGCCGATCATGGGCAGACAGAGTCACTTCTGTATTGGGCAAATGGGAGGTGATTATAAGGATGACAAGGAGTAAGTGCATTTCTCTCTTGAAGCAAGGAGGCCCATGAGATGGGAACAATGTCGACAGGAAGCAGAATTTCCTATCCAGAAGCGGTAAAAGATATGATCCACACAAGCATTTTGTCTAGGAGCGTCAGCTGATTGTATGTCATCGAGTACTTTTTCAAAGCACTTGATGATGCTCCTTGTGTCGTACCAAATCCGAAGCAATCGGATTTGGTAAAATCAGGTGGCGGTCTTGTTTGGTGCTCCAACAATGGAAAGGGCTGTATATTGTCAATGTTTACTCTGATTGTTGGAAGCATTCTCTGTACAGTGATGGCCCATCTCTATCTCTTCATTGATTGTTCCCTGATTATGGAAATGTTACTACATAATTCGAAATAGTATGGCTGAAATCTGGTAATATGAGGCACGCTATACTATATAGTCCCCCTCCAGCTTCAATCCCTCTATCGCTCACTATAGCTCCCTCTTTGTTTGCTCCCTTCTCTTCAGCTCCCTCTCTCGCTCAATTCGCTCCAGTTCCCTCTCTCTCGCACTTGCGCCCTCACTAAACAGACGGAATGATGAGTTTTTCTACTCATAAGATAATTTGTTTTGCTGGTTCTCCTTGCTTAGTCATGCAATGCCTGCCATATGAAAACTAAAAGAAACGCAAGCCTAACATTGAAAAAAATAGGAAACTAGTTAAAGCAGTTGGTAGTGGTCATTAGATGAGTTCAGAAAGGCAAACCTAACATAAAAAAAAGAAAGACAAGGATAATAGTAAAAACAGTTTGATAGTGGTCGCTAGATGAGTTTTCTTTGTCAAGAACGCATCTCTAGTGGCAGCCGCCACCGCCCTTCTTTCTAGTCACTCTTGAGTACTTGTTGCTGCGGGGTGTGGATGGCAAGATTAGGAGCTAACGACCAGTGTCTCTAAATTAGGGCACATCCACCTCAAGCTTTCTGTTAGTCGAGAATTGATATCAACATCTCCAGAAGTGTTGCACATGATTTGAAGTCTCAGATGCTTGACATTCCACAATGGAGGAAGCATTTCACTTCTGATTTCTTCTGGAAGAACCAATGCCTATGTATATTAAAAGAAGAATAGCAATATTCCAATGCTCAGTTTACATTAGCATGCAAATATTCGATACAAAATATATATTTGGAAAACATTTACTTACCTTGACTTCCTTACAAATCAGTGTTAACGAGTTGCAACGGCCGAAATAGCTTAGGAACTTGGCCGCCTTGAGATAACTCCTCCTCTTGTTGCGGACTCTGAAATCCACCTCCAGTCTCGCATTGGCCAATGTTGTTGAATCTCGTGGACCGATGACTAGGATGTTGGGGCCGTCATATTGGAACGACACGAGATTAGGAGTTTGGGTCTTTACTCTTATCAGATACATGAATCCAGTCAAGGTGAGATGCTTGAGATTCTTGTGAGTTACCCTGATGCGCTCAGCGGACGGCGACGGGCTCCCCTTGAGCCTCAAGGTCTCTAGGAGGTGAAGCTGAGAGACCGTTTTTCTAATGGTCTTGATTCCGAGCAAGCACAGATCTAGAGCAAGCTCCCTCAAATTTCTAGTGCCATGTACTTGGAGAGCTGACAACTCCTCATCCAGGTAGGACATGGTGTTCCTCGATGTGAAGTTGAAGGACACGAGGTTTGGGGCTAATATTGAAATTGAAAGGTTTTCCTGATCAGACATGCCCGATGCCTCAAAAGTCTCGAGCTTCGGTCCACAGATGAGGAGGTCCTTTGAGCGGGAGCAGTCGATCAGCTCCACGCGCCGGAGTGCCGGGCAACTTAGCATCAGCTCATTCGAGAATTGGTCGCTCTTTTGGACTCTGTGTAGGACTAGTTCTTCCAAGCGAGGCAGCCTCGTCTTGATGCCCTCCATTGAGAGATGGCTCACGTGGAGGACAGAGATGGTGTCAGAGGCCAAGTTGGGACACATTTGCATGTACCATCTTCTGTCGGGATAGTTGACGATGCGGCCAAGACGAAGGTGTCGGAGATTGAGACTCGAGGCGATATTTATCCACTTGGGCACGATGGGATTCAACTTGTCGCCTCTTGCGAATACCAGCAAGCTCATCGAGTTGATGCTGAGCTTGAGCTCATGGCGCCGCGTGATGTAACGATCGATATATTCTAGAAAAGTATCGTGCCCACCAACGTCTTTGCTCCTTCCGAAGGTTTTTTCATCGAATTCTAGAGCGGGAAGAGTGTTAAAAGCGTGATTCCAATCCTTGGAGAGGATGCACATATGTGTTGCGTCCCTCGGAGACAATCTTGACATGATTTCTTGAATTATTGATGGAGGCAAATAAAAAGCGCGGCCTTCGGAGATCACTGCCATCATCGTCAACAAAACTTTCTGCAATAAAACAAAGAACGAGAATCGTTGTTCAAAGTTCCTGTAAATGTTGGATTTATGTGACAGAAAAACCGTACACAGTGAAATCCTAAAGCGCAACAAGAATAGGCCAAAAGAAACGCTAGCGTTACCCTTGTAGTTCAAAGTTCCTGTAAATGTTGGATTTATGTGACAGCAAAACCGTACACAGTGAAATCCTAAAGCGCAACAAGAATAGGCCAAAAGAAACGCTAGCGTTACCCTTGTAGTTCGAAGTTCCTGTAAATGTTGGATTTATGTGACAGCAAAACCGTACACAGTGAAATCCTAACGCGCAACAAGAATAGGCCAAAAGAAACGCTAGCGTTACCCTTGATCGTACACCAATAACAGTGACACGATGCCTGGGAAGAGCCGTTAAATTTATTGAAAACCAACGAATTACGAACTGATTTATCGATACTACAGAGCACCGCACGCCTCTTATACAAAACGCCGAAAAGATTTCCAATGACAAGATCAGTCAACTTCTTCCGGAGGCTAACTTTATAGGAACAATAAACCATGGAGGATGGGGTAAGCCAAGTCACCTTCAACGGGGTTGCTTTCCTTTTTCTCTTCAATTGAACCGAGAACGCGTCACGAATCAATGAACAGATGATCCTCGTCTCTGAGGCGCGCCAAGACAATGGCTCTTCTACTCCTCCTTGGCGCTTCGAGCGGTTATCTTTGTGTAAGCACAGGGGAAGAGCGGGGACTGTATAGCTGTTGTAACGCCGAGAGCAAACTCGTCAGTTTCCTAGATCTCTCACCCAATCCTAACAATTGTTGGAAACAATTGTTGGAAAACTATATCCTCCTCAAGTTGAACAACTAATACAAGTATACCACCTCCTTAATAAATTATTTTCTATAACTTCACCATAACATTGTTTCATTCAGCAGTTGCTTTTATAAATTAAATTCTCACTCAAATTAAAGATCAGGATAAAACCAACAATAAAAAACTATTAAGATATATCTAGTTTTAAATATGGCTTATCCAGTGCTTAGTTTAATTATAGCTTACGGAAAAGGTATCTAACAATATATCTTATCATCATATTACTTACTCGTGAGTTACAAATTATGGATATTACTTGCATATTAACTTAGTTAAAGATAAATACTTGTGATTTTCAGATTTGTTCCTCTGATCAGGGATGACCCAAAACATAACCCAATCAAATCAAATGTGGCGAGAACCGAAGAACATAAGAACCGAGAAACCCTCGGCATCTCATTCTATGGATGCTTTCCAAACCACTCATCAATCACTTTTCCTCCTGAGATTTCGGTTATGCAACACAATTTACAGCTTGCACTAAAAGAGACATTAATCTGGATATTAATAGTGTCACGAACAATGCCTGCTTCTACGGACACAATGCTAGCTCTCAGTGAAGAAGAAGGTAGAATGGTACGCGAGACTAGCGTGAGATGGTACCACGGCCAAAACTTCATCTGCTTCAGGGAATTTCGAAAGACAATTCTCGAAGTACGAGAAATCCGCCTAATCTGGCTAAGCTAAACTGATGGTCAAAGTTCCTGGCTAAACCTCGATGTCCCGGGGACATTCTATCCGGATCATGCATGTAGCCAACACGAAAACTTCACATATAGTCGTTGACTGACAAATTAAACGAGGCCTTGCGTTGCTACTCAAATCAACAGGCAATAGAGAGTTGGTTACAGGAAATATAGGCACATTTAAATGCATGTAGCTGTATTTTCAAACTCTTGCACCGTATTTGTAGATCAAGAACTTATCCTTTGCTACTGTCAGTTTTAAGCAGGCACAACGCATTAACACTTGTGGGTTGGCTTTTTTTGGAATTGGTGATTACCCTTTTTAGTTCCCTTCTCAAATGCTTATGGGTTGGTTTTCGGTTTTGATCCAGATTGCATTTGCCATCACTGTTGAAATAGCTATTTGGAGAGTGTAGTATTGTTTGGATGGAATTTTTGTACTTGAATTGGGTTTCTTTGATAACGTGAAGTTGTGGATTTGGGTATCGGGGAAGCCTGAGGCCGATGTCGTGGTCATCGGAAGTGGTATCGCTGGTCTCTGTTGTGCTGGGCTTCTTGCCAGATACAACCAAGACGTGCTTGTGCTGGAGAGCCACGAGCAACCAGGAGGTGCCGCTCACGCATTCGACATTAAGGGGTACAAGTTCGACTCTGGTCCTTCGCTGTTTTCTGGCTTCCAATCTCACGATCCTCAGGCGAATCCTCTTGCACAGGTAATCTGATTTCCATCACTCTAAGTTGCCCCATTTTGTCTTTAGCATGAATCAAGTGCAGATTGTTTTTGTTTATATGGCCGCTTTTCCATTGGTATACTCCTGCGTTGTTTTCGCGTCTGGATGATATTTAATAGATAACGACATTTTCTATGTATCAGGTGTTAGATGCATTAGGAGAGCCCGTTCCGTGTGCTAACTATGACTCCTGGATGGTGTACATACCAGAAGGTGAAATTTTGTCACGTATTGGTCGGACAGAGTTTTTCAAGGTGGATCCTTCTTTTCCCTGTGGTTTTGTATATCTATAGCATCATCCCTTGGACTTAGCTTTAGCGCATCTATGAATATATGAATGTCGTTCAGTTTTAAAAATGTTACTGGACCAATTGCGAAACTCATCTGTCTAATTGAAGATTGGACGGAATGGTCATTTATCATGTTCTGCTTAATACGAAACAGATATGCCGATAGCCATACAGCTGAGCCCAAGTTAGTTTAAATCTAATGGTGCTCAGTTGTTGAGGATATGGATGCTAACGTGGAAAAAGCTGGTCATCCCTTTTTGATAGACAATAAGGCAGCTTAATACAGAGTCCTTAATGCCAAAATGATTTATGATGCGAGACATCGTGGTGCGAATATCAAGGGGAAAGAATGTCTTTACATAGATTTCCCAGATGACGCTAAGTGTTTGGCGTCAGCTGAATAGAATTAACTTAAACAATGGAAATGGTTGCTGTGGCAAAAGACGATTTCCAAGCTGTTATGACGAAAGCATTCATTGAGCAGATTGCCATGTGTCGCGACCAATTTTTTTCGGGTGTGAACCACCTAGGGTTTGGCTAATGGATTGTTAAGCCTAAACTTAACTCGGGCTCTCCCAAGCCCATACCAATTCGCGACTTAGGTTTGAGTTCTTAACGTGCAATTGATTTTTAACTAGGAGTCGCCACTAATCAATTTTTGGTGGGTCGATTAGAAACCCAAGTAAAGCAACGGGAGGTTTACTTTACTCCTACGAACCAGAGACTATGGGTACGGGGACTTGGTTACACTAGATTTCTCTAATGCCCTTTCGGTACCATTCTTAAAAAATGTTTGGCAAGCAGTTTGAATTGATTTTGAATCTAATTCCCTAACATGTGAAGTGATCATGCGGGTGCGCAATTCACTAATTTAACACCCAGATAAACAATAAATAAATCGCAAACTTACCTCAAAGCAACGAAAGCATCTGCAATGTTAAATTAAAATCCACATCAACAACTCTAAATATGGTTTCTAATTAACACGCAATTTCTCTTTTGGTTTTCACTTTATTTAATGGGAACTTAATCTATTGCAATGCATGCTAGTAATCTAATATGACATGGCAACATGACCTAAATTACATGACATGGCAATATGATCTAAATTATATGACATGAAAATATGATCTAAATTATATGACATGAATAGAGTAAATCCTAAAGAAATGCAATAATTAGATGCAATCTAAATGACATAATTCTATTGACAGGCAATTTCTAAATAAATGAGACTAAAAACTAAATGACGTGCACTTCATTTAATCTAATCCTAAATAACATGTTCATGACATTTTTTCTTTTTCCTAAAAAATGCAATTTACCCTAAAAAAAAGGAAGTAATTTATCCTAAGACATTTTTTGGATTTTTTTTTATGAAATTCGAAATTATAAAAAAGTAGAAATTATCTACCTAAATTAAAACGTCATCTAATTTGAATTAGGAATGAAGTTATGTCAAATCATAATTTAAACTAGAATGTTATCCTAACTTAGAAATCCCTAACTAAAATGCAATCTACTTAAGATTTTTTTTTATCTAAACTTATAATTAATTAGGAAATAAAATTTAACATGCAATCCTACCCTAATATGCAATGACGTGCAAAATATACCTCCTAATTCTACATGACATATGCATGATGATTTTTTGGTTGTTTTTCCTTTTTTTTTTTTCTCTTTTTTTAACTTCGAAATTAATAATTGCCAAGTAATTAAACATGCAATCCAAGTTAAAAAATAAATCTAGCAACCTAAACTAAATGATTTGATTTTCGATTTTTTATTTAAAATGAAATTTCAATTCTAAACATGCAAACCCTAATTCTAACCTACATCTTTTTGATTGATTTTTTTTAATTAATTTAAATGACACCACAGCAAATCAAGCAAATTGATACCCAAATTGACGAACCATATCTCGCGCATGAGATCGGGTTGGCCAATTTCACAAAAATCACGAATCGGATCTCGGGCAGGAGATCGGATTGGCAATCTTTTAAGTAATTGCGAGTCAGATTTCGGGCGCGAAAATCGGACTGACAATCACTAAATTTCAAGGCAATTTCATATCATGCAATTTCAATTCCACCTTAAAGGGGTAATTACACTAAAAACAAATAATATGAAATATAAAAAAAAGAATAGAAAGAATAATGAAAATAAAGATAAACAAATAACAGAAAAGAAAAAGAAAAATTTACCTAATTCTCTTTTCTTTTTCTTTTTTGGTTTTTTGTTTTCTTTCTTTTTTTTTCAAAAAAAAAAGAAAAAGGGGTTTGGAGGCCGGCCGTTGAGGAGGAGGGTCGTCAGCTAGGGTTTCGGCGAGGGAGGCAGGGGCGACACGTCGGCGGCGCAGCACCGGGGCTTTGGGATAAGCACAGAACTGGGCGCAAACGGGATGGCGTCGAGCTGCGGCTTCAGGGCGGCGCAGCAGTCGGCGTGACCTGCGAAGGGGCTGCTGAAGGGATGACGGAGCTCGGATCGGCGATTAGGGCTTGGGCGGGATTGCTGCAAGGGATCTTGGATCTGGGCCGGCTACCGTCGGGGGGAGGCGAGGCGAGCAGCGGTGGTGCGGGCTCTGGTGGCGTTGGATCGCGGCAGGGATAGCGGCGCAACGTTAGACTGAGGCGAGCAGGGGCGCCGAGACTTCTGGTGCTGCAGATCAGCGACGACGGAGGTGGAGTAGGGGTGCTCGGGTCGCGGCTGCTGTAGGAGATGTCAGATTTGCCAACGTCGGGGCTGGGTTGTGACGACAGGGGGCAGATCCGCGCAGGGGTGGTCCGGCGGTGCGAGTAGGTGGTGGCGCGAGGAAGGCGGATTGGCGGCGGTGTGGCTCTAGGTCGCCGGTGGCTCGCGGCTGACGGCGCGGGTGCGCCGGTGGCTCGGACGAGGGGCGGCGCGGGCGCAGGCGCGGGCGCGGGGAGAAAGATGAACAGTCTTCCCCTCTTTTTTCTTTTTCTTTTTCCTTTTTTTTTACCTCCTTTCCACCAACTCACTTTTTTTTACCTTTTGCTCTCTCTTTTTCCTTTTGTGCTTCTTTTTTTCAACGGAAAGAGCCCCCCTTTTAACAATGATCGTACGTGACCCCTTTTATAAGCCAAAAAATTGTATCTTCGGGGTATATTTCACTGCCAATTTTGCTCGCGTAAAATTCCATTGAATATATCATTCCACCCTGCGCAATGCATTTTTTATTCGATCAAAAACGAATTTCTTTTTTGCGCAAAATATGCATCCCTCAGTGTATATTACCTAAATCTTAACAAATAATAAAATTTTCCTAAACTATATGCCATGTGATTTTTTTTTTATTTAGCAAAATGAACCCCAAAATTTTAGGTGTCAACCGCTGCCCCTCTTTGAAGGTGAGCTCGCAGAGGTTGCCTTTAAAGACAAATTGATACCTAAATTTTGGTCATGCTCATGCAATGAATGATTTTTTGTTGGAACATGAATTCCATTTTTTAATGCAATTTATATAGTGCATGGAAATACTAATGCAAATGATAGATGAACTTACCTGGAATAACTTACCTTTGAGGAGGATAGAGTAATTCGAGGTAGTGGATGTTATCTATCAAGGACCCGTACCATTCTACGGTCGCCTAAAATAGTAACATGACTTTGTGACGATGCTGCTTTCCCAGGACCCGTACCATTCTACGGTCGCCCAGTATGGCAGAGATGAGCTGCTTTCTCAAGACCCGTACCATTCTACGGTCGCCCAATATGGCAGAAATATTTTGTAAGGAATTGCTTTCCCAGGACCCGTACCATTCTACGGTCGCCCAGTATGGCAGAAAGGAGCTGCTTTCTCAGGACCCGTACCATTCTACGGTCGCCCAATACGGCAGGAAGGGGTTGCTTTCTCAGGACCCGTACCATTCTACGGTCGCCTAATACAACATAAAATGGTTGCTTTCTCAGGACCCGTACCATTCTACGGTCGCCCAATACAGCAGAAAAGTTTTGTAAGGAACTGCTTTCCTAGGACCCGTACCATTCTACGATCGCCCAGTATGGCAGAAAAGTTTTGTCTAGGACCCGTACCATTCTACGGTCGCCTAGACGGGGATTCATTTTCCAGGACCCGTACCATTCTACAGTCGCCTTGACGAAAAATTGATTTTTCAGGACCCGAACCATTCTTCGGTCGCTTGAATGGGGAGATTGCTTTTCCAGGACCCGTACCATTCTACGGTCGCCTGTTAGAGCAATAAATGTTGTTTAGGACCCGTACCATTCTACGGTCGCCTAAACGGATATTCATTTTCCAGGACCCGTACCATTCTACGGTCGCCTTGACGGAAAATTGATTTTTTTTTTTCAGGACCCGAACCATTCTTCGGTCGCCTGAATGGGGAAATTGCTTTTCCAGGACCCGTACCATTCTACGGTCGCCTAAACGGAGATTTTGCTTGGCTAGGACCCGAACCATTCTTCGGTCGCTCGGCGTTGCAACTTGGAGAAAAATCTTTGGGGACAACTCAATCGAGTGTCGGTGTATTCAAAAGGGGAATACCTGTGCAATGACAAGTATTTGGGGTATAGAGATATACTTACCTGGTGACATCTCTACTTCTTGGGGATATGTCTCCTGTAAAGATGGGCTTTGGGCTACGAAAGCACGCCAGGTCAATATAACTGGACAACTTGACCAAGTCATGTGTCGATGCACTTGAGAGAGAATACCTGCACAATGACAAGTATTCAGAGTATGGGTAGAGATATACTTACCTGGTGATATCTCTGATTTTTAGGGATATGTCTTCTGGAATTTAGATATCCCGTGGAGGTCTTTCGCCTCATGGTAGAGGTTTTTCATCTCATAATATCATGAGACATTCTGAAAGGAACTTGAATTACCCGACAGACATGATTTAGAGCAAAAACTGATATACATTCATCAAAGAGATAGACAATCTGAGCTACTCTAGAATGCACATTTCAAAGTTCAGTGGGGCTTCCATCCATTCAATCAAGGTTTATGCGTAATGACTTTACCATATTTGCATCACTCAAATTTCCACAGGAGATAATTGTCGTTCAAGGCAATAACATGGATTTCTTAAAATACTAAATGAGAGACTTTCAGTTAGAAAGGACTTTCACTCACTCTCATTTAGAATGGCTATTCTGTGAGAATCACTCAATCTCAATATCATCATATCAACAAGGGTCCGAGTATTCTCGCAAGCGGTACGACCTTACCAATCTGAGAGGTCTTTAATAGGGACCGTAATGTGGGTTCGGTCAACGGCTTTAACAAAGGGGACTCTTTGAGTCAAGGCTATTTGAAAGAACAATTCCACAATCATCTCCGGGTTTACAAGTCAAGAACCCTGCAAAATGAGAAAGAAATAATTTTGCTCGCACTTCTTCGAGCAATGCTTAAAAACATGTGAATCCATACGCTAATTCAAATGCCCTAATCTGAAGAGACTTTTATAAGGGACGTAATGTAGGCTGAGTTCACGGGTTGAGAAATGAAAGGATCATTAGGCTCAAAAAGTGTGTAGAGGGTGAGAGTTGATGATCATCTTGGCATTGCCACAAGTTTTCTTTTTCACCATCGGGGATTGTCTTCATGAAGTGCCCCATTGATTGTAAAAACTCAGCATTTGAGTTCTTTGAGTATTGCTCCATTGGGATTCAACTCTTACAATTGATAGTCACCTATCTTGACTTTCTTTTTTCATCTATGGGCATTGGCCTTGCTTTTATTAAGCACATTGCTTTTTATGCCCCTAGTTCTCATGCATTTTTTCTTCACTTTTTCATGGGCATCGGCCTTGCTTTTACCAGGCACACTGCTTTTTCATGCCCGTTAGTTCTATTTTGAATTCAATTCTTGCGCATAATGCATGCGTCACGCAATTACACTTTAAATGACACTATAACCTTTCAAGAGTCATCATCTGCCTTTTGCCTTGCCTCAGTGTGGGGGATAATCATCAACTGGGTTTAAAGAAATGAAATTGCAGGCTCAAGTGGGCTATGCAAAGGATATAAGTGTATAGGATAGAGAAAGGAATGCTCTTCGTCATCCTAAGGCACTTAAATTAACACATGAATTCAATGTAATAGCATAACTTGAAGATTGATGCAAGTGAGAGCAAGAAAATTTCAATTCATTTTCCTCACCTCATGATACCATTTGATCTCTTAGTTGCCCCGATGTGGGGTGATTCTTGACAGGGGTAATTTGAAAAGAACATCCATAAGTGTATGGGCTCAAAAGGGTTAAGCAATGGATTACTTGTAGTGTTTGGGATAGAGAAATGAATTGCCTCTCATTATTTCAGTTGCCGTACCTTTTGCGAGAGAACTCTTTACCTTATGGATATGAACCTTCCTACACTCATCTCACAAGTGTATAAGTATGGGACTGTGTATAGAATATGGCTTGCCTTTCATCATCCTGACACGTCTCATTTCGCATTCTTAAGCATTGATGTCACTTTATTGAATTGTCTATCCTGACAAATCTCCACATGAAATTGGTGAGCTAAATCAATATGAAAATTCCCTTTTCAAAAGAGTCTAGCAACTTTAAGCATGAAAAGAGTTTGTTACTTCAAAACAAACAATTTATTGCACTCAAAACATGGTTTTAAGCACTCATTTAGGGGATTGCTCCACAAAGTGATTGTCTCAGCAGTGAATGACCTTAGATTGTCTCTATTAATCAAAAGTGAAAATCCGCTTTTGCCCCTGCACAAGAGAATGTGCATGAATAGGATACTATGCAACATCAGAGTAAATTCAAATTGTACAACCATTCTGGCTCGGATCGAGATTTTGTCTCGGTCATGTCACTACTAGAATCTGTAGTGCCCCAATTTGTCATCTGCAAGGAAAAGAACAGAGTATCAATTCCAAAATTAATTATATTCATGAACACAATGTATCCATTTTATCCAAGACAAATGATCCTCTTTTGACTTGTTCCATCATTTTCTCACGGAAATGAGAAACTTCATTTGGCCTTCGAGAATAACATCTCACACAAATTGTTATGAGATGTGCCACATATCACACTTTGGAATCAAGATGATTTTCTTCACTCTTGGGAGATGTCATCACAATCGGCTAGGAAATGATCCTTTGCCCTCATGTCTATTTTCCTTCGGATGTATGTTCCCAAATCAACGGGCGAACTATCACTGGAAATTGACGCATTATTTTCAAATGCCTCTCTGTTATGCTCTGAGACATGAAGTAAATGAGTTAGAAAAACAAACAAGGGTAACCTAATGCATGCTTTTGGAAATTGCTTGAAAAATGATTTTTTTTTTCGATGAAATGTTTTTTGTTTTCGAAAAAGTTTTTGGGAGGAAGCATGAGAAAGTCCAGCCCTCAGGATTTCTCCGTGGATGATATTTTCTTTTCATGGCTGGATATCGTCATTGGACTAGTTTGGAGTACCTCATCATGCCCTCAAAATAAAATTTGTAATTTTATTGAAATTCATCAATAAATTACATTTATTAAATAAAAAATGCAACACTTAAGAATTAAAAGGAAAGTGGAAACATCTCTCTAAAAACAATAAAAATTCCCACGCAGGGGAATATGCAAAAATAGTAAAAGAGTTACTCTTGTGGGCCAAAGCCCATCTCTTCTGAGGGTCCTTCATTGATAGCTCCTATGATGAGATCGTCGAACAAGCTTGCAACTCCTTCCAGATCATTATCAGGGTTTTCTGCCTTCGGGGGTATCGGATCATCCATGCCACCCCATCCAGCTGGGATTATCTCACGAGGATCAATGTAGTAACTGGGAGGGGCCGAATACTTCACCAAGTAATCAAACTTGCCACTAGGCTGCCCCAGAGTGTCTATGACTTCAGCTTCATCCTGCATCATTCTTGGAGGACCGGGGAATATTTCGTGAATGCTCGGGGGTAGTGGGTTTTGCCTCCCTCGCCTTTGGTCAGGTGGCGGGTTCCACTCTCCCTGTCTTCGTCCTTAAGAACTTTCCCCCCCCCTTCCAGCAGCATGGGGCCTCTGAGGGACTTCATTTAGACTTTGAATACTCTGACTATTTCTTCCATGGTGACTACCAGGAACAAAACCATTCACATCCATCATCCTATCCATTATAAAGGCAGCATTTGAAACTTCATAAGTGGGTGGTGGTGAGCCTTGAGATGCATGTATGGTGGATACCAACTCAAATGAGTGGTAACTTGATTCGGATTCAATGTCTGGTTCCAGGATAGCATTGACCGTATCCTCATGCTTCAGGGGCGGATCTTTCTAGATGTTCGGTCGAGCAGTTTGAAATGAGAAGGCTTTCGTGTCAAGAGATTTTGGATCTTGTGCTTGAGGGTGAAACACTCATCAGTTGAATGCCCCAATTCACCACTATGGTAGTCACACTTCTTCGTCGGGTCGTAACTGCGATTACTTTCACGGTTAGGACGCTTTGGTTCACTAGTTAGCAAACCATTCTTTCGGAGGATTGTCAGCACTTGGGATGGAGACCCAGGGAGAGGAGAGAATTGCCTTGTATTATTTGCTTGGGCAAATGGTTGACGGCCAGCAGTTTGTGGCTGTCTTGGATTCATCTGGATAACCGGGGCATGTTTGGCACTTTCTTGACTATAAGTCATGTTCACATCCTCAGCCGCTTCCTTCTCCTTCTTGGGAGTGAACCTTTTACTAGATGGCTCAGTAAACCATCATTCCCTTATCCCTACTTCGAGTTGTTCTCCCACGGGAATAAGCTGATTGAAGTTTTCAACGTATGTGCTGGCCATCCTGTTACGGAACTCAGACGAGAGGGTTTTGACAAACAACTTCATCAACTCCTTGTCAGTAGGCTCGGGAGTGATTTGAGCTGCTAGATTTCGCCATCTCACGGCATACTCTTTGAACGACTCGTTCCTCTTTTTCTCCATCCTCTCAAGATCCTCTCGGGAAGGTGCAATATCCATATTGAACTTGTATTTCTTGAGAAATGCGTTGGTCACTTCATTCCAGGTGTCAAGAAGATTCACATTTTTCATGACATACCAGTTTAGTGCAGGTCCAGTCAAACTCGCATGGAACGATTGGATCATGAGAGGCTCGTTCTTGACATATTGGGCCATACGCACGTGATACATCTGCAAATGAGCTTTTGGGCAGGAAGTACCATTGTACTTCTCAAAATCTGGCATTTTGAATTTCTTCGGCATGTTGACCTTCTCATACACAGACAGATCGAACGGGAGTGAATTCTGTGACTCTTGCAGTTGCTTCAATTTTTCCTCCAGCTTTGTGAAGCGTTCATCATGTTCAGTCTTTGGAATGCTGTCAGGCTTGGTCTTTCTAACAATGATCGAGTCATCGTCCAAACCGGGCATGTCATCGTCAACCTTGTTTGTTTGCTTCGGGATAGCTATTTGAGGAAGAACATGTGCAGTTGTTGGATTTACTTGGAGGAATTGGAGTTGATCCGTCACAAGCTGTAGAGAGGCGAGCACTTGTTGGAGTTGAGTTTCCACAGCAGACATACGATCACGCATTTCTGATTGGTTGGCCATTCTAGCTCTTAATCGCGTGATAATGAGTGAACGTGGAGGATCCGTTATCACCTAAATTGAAGAAATGGACAAAAATAAGTATCTCATATGGAATACGCCGGCCCATGGCAACAGTCTAGAACCTTTATTCATTAATGGA
Source organism: Eucalyptus pauciflora (assembly GCA_007663325.1). Lineage (NCBI taxonomy): Eukaryota > Viridiplantae > Streptophyta > Magnoliopsida > Myrtales > Myrtaceae > Eucalyptus > Eucalyptus pauciflora. The sequence goes on from VMYD01000124.1 coordinate 726,212, forward strand.
GTTTTTGACAAGCTTATCAAAATAGCAACTTAGAATGTTCTAAATAAATGAACTAAGAAAGTAAACGACTCAACTTTCTAAACATTAATCTAAACATGAAAGTAGCAATATTTGATCCAAGCATTTCATCTGGCTTGATCAATATACACTCGGGACACCATTCGGCGCAATCGTTTATTCTCCTCTTGAGCTTTTTCAGCAACTCTTTTGAGGCGTTTATTCTCAGCACGGTTGGTGATCTTCGCTGATGCCTCCGGTATCTTCGGAAGCAGCTCCTCAGGAATCTTGTGTTGTCGGATGTACTTAGTTGAGGCATAGTATTTTCTTTCTTTGCCCTCCAACTCCTCCTCGGGCCATTTGAGCTTTCGTGGATGGCACATATCCCACATCGATTTGATAGTGAGAATAGAATCTTCATGGCCTTGGCTTCCATCAACGAAACTAACTCGGAGCGGATCCGCTTGTAATGCTGGGGGAAGCTCTTGCACGACTTGATACTGACGAGTCACTCTAGTTGGATAGTACTCCAATGCTCCAGTGAATCCCAATAGGGGGATTGGGCCAACACCTCCACACGTGAGTCTTGCCACCCGAACTTGGAACCACATAGCATGCCATAGGAAACCCTTGGAAGTTGGTTTTTTCATGAAAGCTAGCCACCTAGAATAATGATAATCCGGTGCATGTTTTTGATTGTTTTCAAATCTCATAATAGGGTGATTTGAATTACTAACATTATGTATATTCATTAAACCACCAAATCCCTTTATATGAGAAAGGAACCAGATTTGTAAAAGTTCAGGAGAGGAATGGAGAGTCTTATCCCTATCTCCTTTGAATCGAGTGAGGGAAAGAAAAGTTTCAGTCAGGACAGTGTTTACAAAATTTTTTCTTTCCAACACTTGTCTAACTAAATGAGCAATCAAAGGATTAATAGCATTCTTGCAATAAGGAAATACTATAAACCCAAAGAAAGCTAAAAGGAAAACTCTATGCATTTGAAATGAGGTCCCTTTTTCAAAATATTCTTTCAGAAGAGATAAATGACATGCATTACGGTGAGCCTTTAAAACCTTTCTTATGTTGTCTTCCTTAGTTCTTAGAAAATCAGATAAGGCCATAACAGGATCTATTCTGATAGGCGGATTAATCAATTCACCTTTCAAGGATTTCCCTATGGCGATGCTATATTCTTCCAAGGTGGGAGTGAGCTCATGCTTACCGCCGAAGATAAAGGTAGAGGTCTCGGGGCACCAACAATGGGCGAGTGCTTGGATGAGGCCGCCATGGATATTGATGCGCAGTAGTGGAAGTAGGCGACCAATATGCGACTCTATGAACTGACGGCCATCTTGATCTAACTTGTCCCACCAAGTGCTAAGCTCTTCCTTTGGAGGGAGAATAATTCGAATGTCCGAAGTCCCCATTGTATATTGATCAAGACTCAGGACAATCCTAATGCCATGGACCGACAAAAATAATGCGATAAAGTAAGTAAATTGCAAAAGCAAAAATTTAGAGAACTTACTTTACCAATGGTGAGCAATCACATAGACATGCGCATGGTAAGTGGCTCGATTTCTAATCTATAAGGCTTATCAAAGTGGAGCCACAAGGATGATCGGACTAGCCACGGGCTTGTGGACTATGTCGGGTCCTCATGACTCCGGCTTGGTCAAAGAGCCGACCCGGGTCGCGGGCATGCGGACCGAGGTGGGTACTCTTGACACCATGAAAAAACTTCGGGATTGAGATGGGCGACTCGTACCGCGAGCATGCGGTCGGAGTGGTATCCATCTCAACACCATCCTAAATGATCCTATGCGGCCCAGGTCCGGCGGCAAGTTGTGTGTGCAAAAGTGTAGTGTAAATGCAAAGCATGCACAACAGTTTATATCAAGCAACACTTCAACATGAAAATAAACCATACATTCCTACACCTCCCTGCAAAACAAAGGTTAGCAAACACTTCCCCTTATACCTCCCATCCTGCAAAAACATTTAACACCTTAAATGTTAGGGACGTACCTGGAATCCTCGCTGCCAAACAAAAACATTTTTCAAAAGAAAAAGAAAATTGGCCTAAGTCCACTAAGAGTTTTAACTCAAGTCCCCAGCGGAGTCGCCAAGCTGTCGCGACCAATTTTTTTCGGGTGTGAACCACCTAGGGTTTGGCTAATGGATTGTTAAGCCTAAACTTAACTCGGGCTCTCCCAAGCCCATACCAATTCGCGACTTAGGTTTGAGTTCTTAACGTGCAATTGATTTTTAACTAGGAGTCGCCACTAATCAATTTTTGGTGGGTCGATTAGAAACCCAAGTAAAGCAACGGGAGGTTTACTTTACTCCTACGAACCAGAGACTATGGGTACGGGGACTTGGTTACACTAGATTTCTCTAATGCCCTTTCGGTACCATTCTTAAAAAATGTTTGGCAAGCAGTTTGAATTGATTTTGAATCTAATTCCCTAACATGTGAAGTGATCATGCAGGTGCGCAATCCACCAATTTAACACCCAGATAAATAATAAATAAATTGCAAACTTACCTCAGAGCAACGAAAGCATCTGCAATGTTAAATCCACATCAACAACTCTAGATATGGTTTCTAATTAACACGCAATTTCTCTTTTGGTTTTCACTTTATTTAATGGGAACTTAATCTATTGCAATGCATGCTAGTAATCTAATATGACATGGCAACATGACCTAAATTACTTGACATGGCAATATGATCTAAATTATATGACATGAAAATATGATCTAAATTATATGACATGAATAGAGTAAATCCTAAAGAAAAGCAATAATTAGATGCAATCTAAAGGACCTAATTCTATTGACAGGCAATTTCTAAATAAATGAGACTAAAAACTAAATGACGTGCACTTCATTTAATCTAATCCTAAATAACATGTTCATGACATTTTTTTCTTTTTCCTAAAAAAATGCAATTTACCCTAAAAAAAGGAAGTAATTTATCCTAAGACATTTTTTGGATTTTTTTTTATGAAATTCGAAATTATAAAAAAGTAGAAATTATCTACCTAAATTAAAACGTCATCTAATTTGAATTAGGAATGAAGTTATGTCAAATCATAATTTAAACTAGAATGTTATCCTAACTTAGAAATCCCTAACTAAAATGCAATCTACTTAAGATTTTTTTTTATCTAAACTTATAATTAATTAGGAAATAAAATTTAACATGCAATCCTACCCTAATATGCAATGACGTGCAAAATATACCTCCTAATCCTACCCTAATATTCAAATTCCATTGAATATATCATTCCACCCTGCGCAATGTATTTTTTATTCGATCAAAAACAAATTTCCTTTTTGCGCAAAATATGCATCCCTCAGTGTATATTACCTAAATCTTAACAAATAATAAAATTTTCCTAAACTATATGCCATGTGATTTTTTTTATTATTTAGCGAAATGAACCCCAAAATTTTAGGTGTCAACACCATGGCCGAGAATGTGAAGATTGTCATTTATTTTAGGTACACTAAAGAAATGGACATGCATAACCTAGATAACTTATGGAGGAACTTTTAGATACATGAAGTGGTAGGAAAACTTTTTGTTTGAGGTAGAGAAGTCTTGTCTGGATTGAACATTACCTCATGAAAGTCTTGACAGATCTCCAGTCAAATTCAGGGAGCGTCATAATCTTCCTCCTAGGCTGAATTGGATATATTACAAACTCAGGGAACATTCAAAAGAGACCACTGTATACATAGAATTGACTACTATTCTCAAGAGAAAAACAGTATTATTGCTTCATACGTTCTTGTAAGAATTTATGTGGGTCAACTGACGGCAATTTGTGAGCCTGGTAATATTGTCTCTGTTGTTCTTCAGTCAATGGCCATGATGTTTTAAATTTTATAGTATGTTTCTGCTTATGCTTTTAATTAAATCTTAATCCAGGACCTTGAGAAGTATGCAAGTCAAAATGCCGTGCAAGAAGGGAAAAGCTCATGGTATCTCCTGTTCTATTCTGTCTCATTTGTAAAGAAAGAACAAGATGGCTTTGTAGATTTAAACAGCAAAAGAAGATTTTACAATGGCTTATAAGAAAAAGTACTCATTATTGACGTCGACCCCACTATGAGAAGTGAAAGTAAAGTGGAACCTCTGAATTTGGTGCTCGTTTTACAATTTATCAGTGACCATTATGATATAACGGTACTCTTACTCTACATTTGATCTGTAATGAACGTGTTTGTTTGAATTTGAAGTATGGGCATCTTTTTCTGTTGGTTTTCTGCACTTCATCTTTTCTTACATAATATGAATTTGCAGGATGCAGTGCTTCCAATGTCTGCAGTTGTGATGGCTCTACCTCCTTTATCTGCTCGTGGTGATTTGGGTGTCTTTTCCACAACTGCTGTTAGATGTGCTCCTTTCTTGTTGAAATCTTTATCCATATGGGACCTCAGGGTGCTATTGGTGCGACAAAGCTTCTTAGACCCTTCTCAGAAGTCATCGATTCACTGGAACTAAAAGATCCTTTTATAAGGAATTGGGTGGACCTTCTTGCCTTTCTTCTTGCGGGGGCGAGAGATGGTAACTATGATGTTTTTAAATATTGAAAAGCTCCTAAGATTGGTAATTGTTATCCTTGGGATGTCCATATTCTCTTTCACGAACTTATTTGATACAGGTTCAGCTTGTGTAACTAATTCCGTGTGAATAACTGATTCCTGTTGTAACGGTATATGAAATGTTTGGCCCTAGTCCTCTTTTGAGAGTATTTTCTGGTATTTATATAGATTATGGTCGATTGATTTGCAAACTTTAAAACCTTAAAGCATGCACCATGTTGCTCAGTAATTTAAATCTTTAGCCACTTGATAAAATTTTAGAAGTTCAGTATCTGTTAGTGAATAATTTAGGAGGATAGTTAATCATTCGGAGATTTTATATTCTACCACATTATGCAGTGTTGCGAGTTGCTTTCAGGTCTTGTTTATTATCTCGCAGAAACTACAACTCTAGCAACTTCTTTAGTAAATAAACGATGGGGTGATGATCAAATGGTTATGTTGAATCCTGATGTTAACAAGAGAGATTTTCTCCTTTCTATGCAGTTATTCCTGCTGTCCTTAATTGATTAATTTCTGAGTTCTTGCATGTTACCTTTTCTATTTGAAGTTGCTAGCCGGCTGGTTGTTTATCAACAAATTGCTTGGATGCCTGAAATATGTATCTAACTTTTGTTTTACCTTACATCACCCTTCTGAGGAGGTGACACCTTTTATTTGCATTTTTCAGGTATACATGTTTGCTGAGTGGTACAAACCTGGTTGCAATCTTGAGTACCCTCTTCATGGAAGTGGAGCTATTGTTGATGCCCTCATGGATTTCTCTCTCGAGTCACGTGGAAAAGAATGTTGTTGAAAACGGTCGAACCAGTAGTCAAGTTAAGAAGTGGTTAAGTGAGTGGACTTCTTAGGGAAACTTCAAGGCTTAAAAATTGTTTTAACTGGATTTTATCATAAGATCAACACAAATTAAAGAAGTGCATATCTGGATATTGTAGGTCGTGCGTGCTAAGAAAGCTGTCGTCAACAATGCATCTATGTGGGACACTATAGGTTTGTTACCTGAGGATGTTTTCCCGAAGTCATATTCAGATAGGGTTATGAGGACTCCAAAGTGCGAATCTTTCATGCATCTTCATCTTGGTTTTGATGCTGAGGTGAGCATTGCAAATATTCTAGGGGACAATTTTCTCAATTCCACTCGATCGTCTGCTTTATAATTTTGCAAGATGCTGGATGTCTTTTTTTCTTTTTGTACTTGCTGAAGCATTAAACAATAAAGGGAAAAAGGTTTTGGCATACATTATATTGCCTCCCTACACTTCATACTCTGTAGGTAACCACGCTGCAACATGTTGCACACTTTACTGAGTACTCTAATACTGCTTCCACTTAATTGCTTGATGATGCATAAGTTTCCAATCCAAATCTCTCGAGGGCTTTACTTTATGAGTTTTTGTTGTCGTTAGGTTTGCTATGCTTCTTCACTCTAACACACTGAAGCACAGTGGAATTAATGTGCACGTGCGCAGTGAGAGAGACAGAGAGAGGCAACGTACTGGAGATGTTTCTGGCAACAGCACCTCATGTTCCTTGCTATCTTAGGGTCTAATTATGAGTTTCTTGTCTTGCTTAATGTTTGGATTCTTTTTTTTATTAGAGGCTAGTTGCTATTTTGTCTTTGTCCTTTCAACATTTAATTTGTTTGTGAAGTTTTTTAGAAAATTTGTTCCTTCTCAGGGTGTGTGTAAGGATTTAGAAATTCATCACATAATTGTGAATGACAAAACTAGAGGCCCAAGAACATGAGATCAAATAGATCTTGTTTTCCGATTTCACACTCCATAATCTTTCTCCCTTTGGTTTTTTTTTGGGATTTCTCGCTAATTTTACACAATCACAAGTGTTGCCAAAATCTAGTTAGGATAAGTATTTTAGAATTCTTTAAATTTATTACGAAAGTGCTATTACGTTCAAAAAATTAGAAAAAAAATGCATTCCATTTTTAAAAATGATCAAATTAGTGTAATCAAGTACTTTCGTTATTTCGACCAAAAAAAAAAAAAGAACTTTCGTTAACTCCCTTCAACTTTGTTAATGGAAAATACTAACACGGATTTTTGTATACTATTTTCTCTCTTCTACATGGTGATTGTGTGGTTTTGATTCAAATTTAATTTTTTAATACAAATTTAAAGACTTGATTTCTCTTTTGGTAGGTTTTAAACTTAATTATAAATTAGTAATAAATTTTAAAACTTTTAGCATATCGATTTCAATCTAATCTAAAAGCGAGTCAATAAGAACTTGATTAGTCTAAAGCAATTCACAAGAAATATGTTATACTTCGTGGAGTCCGAGTCAGCTGTTGTTCCTAAGAATTCACACATAAATAATCATCGTTTTGTTTTCTCTCAACACTGTTCTTGGCGTCGATGCTAAGTACAGAATTTGCCCCTCCTTTGCTCGTGTACCCACCTCACAAAGTCGCTTAAATCTATATCCGAGCTCCCTCCTTTGATTGCGTTCCCAGCCGCACTTCTCATCTCCTTGTCTCGAACCTCTTGGGGCAGATCCCCGCTCGATGGCTCGGCCAAAACCCGAGACAACTCCGCTGCCTCCGGTGTCTTCTCCGATTCCCATGCCCTATTCGTCCACCAGCAGTTCAGCTTTTCACGAACTGCTCTGCGCCCATCGGCCGCGTCAGCATAACCATCCCGATTCTGAGCCCTCGGTGAGTTAGGAACACGGGGCCCAACCCTTGTTCACGAGGCCTCTCCCGGTTTGTGGAAATCCCTTTGGCTGAACGTCCACTCTCTCTTTTTAAGACCACCGCAGGCGCGCATTGGCTTTTGCATTTTTTTGTACTTTAAAACAAACTTATTATTTGGTAACTTTTAAGGCTTCCGTTGGAACGACTTGCTATGACAATTGGTATTGAATGTCTTTGCTCATATAATATTGAGAGATCAATCGAAATTATCTGAAAAATCATAAAAAATTGCTTTGGAGAATAATTTTTGTGGTAGCTTCATGTCAAATGTCAAAGAATGACATCAACTAATTGTGAAGTATAGATGAGGATCATATTTTTTCTCTTGCCTTCGGTGTGGTGATTCGCGAGCTATGATCTGAAAAGCTGATCGTCTTCTCTTGCTTGTGTTTGCAGAGTTATTCTCCCAAAAAGAGCCGAATCCACTATTCTGGACCTTTGCTTCCCTCGGGAGATAACCTCGATGAAATGCTCAAGGAGCATGAGCGGCAAATACAAAATGCCGTCCGGAAAGCTCGCCTTGATAAGGTCAAGACAAAGAGAGAGTATGCCGATCATGGGCAGACAGAGTCACTTCTGTATTGGGCAAATGGGAGGTGATTATAAGGATGACAAGGAGTAAGTGCATTTCTCTCTTGAAGCAAGGAGGCCCATGAGATGGGAACAATGTCGACAGGAAGCAGAATTTCCTATCCAGAAGCGGTAAAAGATATGATCCACACAAGCATTTTGTCTAGGAGCGTCAGCTGATTGTATGTCATCGAGTACTTTTTCAAAGCACTGGATGATGCTCCTTGTGTCGTACCAAATCCAAAGCAATCGGATTTGGTAAAATCAGGTGGCGGTCTTGTTTGGTGCTCCAACAATGGAAAGGGCTGTATATTGTCAATGTTTACTCTGATTGTTGGAAGCATTCTCTGTACAGTGATGGCCCATCTCTATCTCTTCATTGATTGTTCCCTGATTATGGAAATGTTACTACATAATTCGAAATAGTATGGCTGAAATCTGGTAATATGAGGCACGCTATACTATATAGTCCCCCTCCAGCTTCAATCCCTCTATCGCTCACTATAGCTCCCTCTTTGTTTGCTCCCTTCTCTTCAGCTCCCTCTCTCGCTCAATTCGCTCCAGTTCCCTCTCTCTCGCACTTGCGCCCTCACTAAACAGACGGAATGACGAGTTTTTCTACTCATAAGATAATTTGTTTTGCTGGTTCTCCTTGCTTAGTCATGCAATGCCTGCCATATGAAAACTAAAAGAAACGCAAGCCTAACATTGAAAAAAATAGGAAACTAGTTAAAGCAGTTGGTAGTGGTCATTAGATGAGTTCAGAAAGGCAAACCTAACATAAAAAAAAGAAAGACAAGGATAATAGTAAAAACAGTTTGATAGTGGTCGCTAGATGAGTTTTCTTTGTCAAGAACGCATCTCTAGTGGCAGCCGCCACCGCCCTTCTTTCTAGTCACTCTTGAGTACTTGTTGCTGTGGGGTGTGGATGGCAAGATTAGGAGCTAACGACCAGTGTCTCTAAATTAGGGCACATCCACCTCAAGCTTTCCGTTAGTCGAGAATTGATATCAACATCTCCAGAAGTGTTGCACATGATTTGAAGTCTCAGATGCTTGACATTCCGCAATGGAGGAAGCATTTCACTTCTGATTTCTTCTGGAAGAACCAATGCCTATGTATATTAAAAGAAGAATAGCAATATTCCAATGCTCAGTTTACATTAGCATACAAATATTCGATACAAAATATATATTTGGAAAACATTTACTTACCTTGACTTCCTTACAAATCAGTGTTAACGAGTCGCAACGGCCGAAATAGCTTAGGAACTTGGCCGCCTTGAGATAACTCCTCCTCTTGTTGCGGACTCTGAAATCCACCTCCAGTCTCGCATTGGCCAATGTTGTTGAATCTCGTGGACCGATGACTAGGATGTTGGGGCCGTCATATTGGAACGACACGAGATTAGGAGTTTGGGTCTTTACTCTTATCAGATACATGAATCCAGTCAAGGTGAGATGCTTGAGATTCTTGTGAGTTACCCTGATGCGCTCAGCAGATGGCGACGGGCTCCCCTTGAGCCTCAAGGTCTCTAGGAGGTGAAGCTGAGAGACCGCTTTTCTAATGGTCTTGATTCCGAGCAAGCACAGATCTAGAGCAAGCTCCCTCAAATTTCTAGTGCCATGTACTTGGAGAGCTGACAACTCCTCATCCAGGTAGGCCACGGTGTACCTCGATGTGTAGCTGAAGGACACGAGGTTTGGGGCTGATATTGAAATCGAAAGGTTTTCCTGATCAGACATGCCCGATGCCTCAAAAGTCTCGAGCTTCGGTCCACAGATGAGGAGGTCCTTTGAGCGGGAGCAGTCGATCAGCTCCACGCGCCGGAGTGCCGGGCAACTTAGCATCAGCTCGTTCGAGAATTGGTCGCCCTTTTGGACTCTGTGTAGTACTAGTTCTTCCAAGCGAGGCAGCCTCGTCTTGACGCCCTCCATTGAGAGATGGCTCACGTGGAGGACAGAGATGGTGTCAGAGGCCAAGTCGGGGCATATTTGCATGTACCATCTTCTGTCGGGATAGTTGACGATGCGGTCAAGACGAAGGTGTCGGAGATTGAGACTCGAGGCGATATTTATCCACTTGGGCACGATGGGATTCAACTTGTCGCCTCTTGCGAATACCAGCAAGCTCATCGAGTTGATGCTGAGCTTGAGCTCATGGCGCCGCGTGATGTAATGATCGATATATTCTAGAAAAGTATCGTGCCCACCAACGTCTTTGCTCCTTCCGAAGGTTTTTTCATCGAATTCTAGAGCGGGAAGAGTGTTAAAGGCGTGATTCCAATCCTTGGAGAGGATGCACATATGTGTTGCGTCCCTCGGAGACAATCTTGACATGATTTCTTGAATTATTGATGGAGGCAAATGAAAAGCGCGGCCTTCGGAGATCACTGCCATCATCGTCAACAAAACTTTCTGCAATAAAACAAAGAACGAGAATCGTTGTTCAAAGTTCCTGTAAATGTTGGATTTATGTGACAGCAAAACCGTACACAGTGAAATCCTAAAGCGCAACAAGAATAGGCCAAAAGAAACGCTAGCGTTACCCTTGTAGTTCAAAGTTCCTGTAAATGTTGGATTTATGTGACAGCAAAACCGTACACAGTGAAATCCTAAAGCGCAACAAGAATTGGCCAAAAGAAACGCTAGCGTTACGAGAAAATATTGGGTGGGTCTTACCCTAGGGTAAGACCATTCAGAAGGCGACACGTGGCTCCACGTGTAAATGGCGTCAGAGCGATTTAAAATCTGCGCGCGCCGCTCCCGGGGCCACCACTGACACTCTCTCTCCTCTGCGACGCCTGCGACCTGTCGACTCCTCTCTCTCTCTCCCCGTTCTCCGTTCCGTTCCGTTCCGTTGCGGGGGAGAACAAAAAACAAACGTTCGACTTCCATTTGCTCTTCCCCTCCTCTGCTCTCTCTCCCCGTTCTCGCCAACGCTCCTCCGCACGACGCCGACGCCCCTCCACCTCCGCCTCCGCCTCCACAGATTGCCTCCGTCGCCCCCGACTCCGACGCCGACGCCTCCACCTCCGCCTCCGCAAGGGACATCGACGGCCTCACGAAGAACGCGGCCAACTACACGGCCCTGACGCCGCTGTGGTTCCTGGACCGGGCCGCGACGGTCCACCCGGACCTGCGGTCGCTCGTCCACGGCGCTGTCGCCTTCACCTGGCACCAGACCTACCAGCGGTGCCGCCGGCTGGCCTCCGCCCTCTCCCGACGCTCCGTCGGCCTCGGCAGCACGGTACGGCTACCTCGTGCTCTGCTATACTGTGGCGCTCTTCTTCTTCTTCTTTTTTTCCCGTTTCCGCGTTTCCGGCGATGAAACGATGACGATGACGACAGTGAAGTAGTTCGGCTTGTGGATGTGTAGACAGTCGATTGTTGCGAGCTCCTAGAGGTTGGTGAGCAATTACGAGATTGGAGGACGAGATGCTTGTCCTTTCCCTGTCGGGCAACCGTACGAGGACGCTTTAGCCTTGTACATTTCGTTTTTAGTTCGACGAGGAATCGGCTGATGAATCCTGTATCGGCGGCGTTGTTCGCGTGTTCCGGGTCTTTGATTTCACCCTGATTCGAATGCTGATGTGAGGTTCTCTTGGTTTGATGCGAGGGCCGATGGAGACTTGGATGCTCATTTCTTGAGCGATGAGATTGGTTGACTTTGGTGTTGGTCATGTGATCCGCAGGGACCGTCGTTCTCTTTTCGAAGAGACTGCGAAGGTTTCGATAAACGCGAAGTCGATGTTTGAGCTAAGATGGTAGTTGAGTACTGGGAAATGGGAAACTGATGGTTTTAAATCTGCGATGTGGAGGTTTTGACAGTGAAATTGGAGCTGAACCGAGCTAGATGTGTAGAATTGAAGTATTGGGTCTTGTTTATGAAGAAAGTAGGGATTTTTATTAGGTTGGATGCTTCAGATTGCCAACTTGAATACATTAAGTTTTCATGGCAGCAATTTTGCCGAATGTTAACTAATCATTTCTTTGTGATGAAGCAGGACATTGTCTGGATGTGATCGAGTTTTGATTTTCGCCTATTGATGTTCTTATGCAGAAGCTATTTCATCTGCTGTGAATGCTGCCACTGCTTGAGTACTCCCGCTCTTGCTTTTGGGGGAAGAAGCTGTCATCCCTGCTATTGAATACCCAGTGTGGGTAATAACCCACATTGCTCTTTCTGTTCCCACTGCATTGAGAATAACCATTGTTTGCCTACCCGCTGTGAATGTTAATGGCATTCCACTGCAGATCAGATTGTAGAGGCTCTTGGTCAACTATCTCTTTCCTCTGCAGAGCGCCCTTGCTGGCCAACCCCGACGCCGACGACCCCCTACTCGCGTTTTGGCCTCCCTCTTTGCGAGCGAAGGTCGCTCTGCTCGCTCTCTCTCTTTCCTCTGCGAAACGTCCCTACTCCTGAACGCGGACGCCATCGCCTCCTGCCGTCGCCTCCCCAAGCCCCACCGATAGGTAACAGCAATCTTTTAGACAACCCATTTTTTCCAAAGCATGTTCTATGCAATCAACATTCATGTCCATTCTTCTCGGATCAACCACCCGGAAAAATTTTCGATCCAGAGCAGGCCTTGGTAGATACCCATGCTGAACCAAGGAACAGACCTTGTCCAATCGCAATAAGTGTATAAAAGAAAATGTTCATGCTGTTGTAGATGCACTCTATTTTGTGATTAGAATATGCATGAGACTAGATAGTTGGTGATGATTTTCTAGATACAGCAACTCAATTTTCACCGAATGATGTGTCATGCTGCACTTTAATATACTATCAGTTGCTAAAAAATTGGAGGTAAGCTCATGCCTCCTCCCTCACTTGTTTTGGTGAGGTTTTCAATCATTAGCCAAGCCTGTTATCTTCACCATGCAATTTTTTTCAGTCTTGCCAACGATGGATTTTAACTTAAAATTTAAGTATAGAAATATATATTAGGAGAGGCAAATAGAGGGTTTTAAAAGATTTGACTAAATTCCTTCTCAAAATCATATGAGATCACTATTAATTATTCTAAAAATTTAACTTGTTCGGCGATGATGTGATTTATTATTAAAATATTCTAACTTTTTCTTTTCTTATGGCGGATTTCATGTTCATTAGCAAATGTAGAAAGAAAATATGATTTGACAACTTGTTTCCCTTGACATTTTTTTAATCTCTTTTGGGTGGGCGGCGAAGCTCATGCTTTTTGATTACTTGTTTTGGTAAGGTTCTCAATCATTCGCGAAGTATGCTGTCCTCATCATGTGTGTTTTCTTTTCTTCTCGTTGACTTTAGGAAAATTTATTGACTGGACATCATTGCAGATCTCATGCTCATTTAGCAGAGCTAGACAGAAAAATTTGATTGGTCCTCTTTTCTTCCCTAACTTATAAGCTCATGCTTTCTCAATTATTGTTCTGGTGAGGTTATATCAATCACTCGCGAAGTATGTTGTTCTTCATCACGCATGTTATCTTCTTGCTGACGTTAGGTTAATTCAATTCTTAAGCCCCACCCGGTTGACATTCCTCTGATCCAAAGGCATGAAAGAGGCAAAAAAAGAAAAAGAGAAAGAGATTGATGGTTTTTTTTTTCTCTTGAGAAATGTAAGGGACAGATGACACTGTCATGTACTATTGAACTGTTCATGCAAATGCAGATCCGTAGGGATTGGAACTAACTGTACTTCGTCACAGCTTCCTTATGCGTAGCATGGCTCGGTTTTCCACCTGTAGGCAGAGAAAAAAGATATGGGGAGTTGATACTCCTTTGAGTTATGTGATAAATGCCATGCATGTGATTAGGTTTCTTATTCTTTCCTGCTCTTTATTTTTGAACTTATTGTATAATAAGCATCGGCGGTGACTACGTGTGTCATGCAACGTGAACATCTTTTTTATTTTCTTCCCATTTCTTGGTTAGAGAGTTATGGTACGAACTCACCTTAGACCTTTGAATGTTCCCCGGAAACTGGTTTCTTCGTCCATGGATAGCAACGAACATTTAGCCTGTGCGCACGTGCTTTGCATAAAGATTTTATACTCTTGCATGTGGAATGTTTGCATAGATATTGTAGTGGTTTCTTAATGTGTCATGTCTGGTGAATATATACCGGTGAATATATACCGTGGATTATAAGCTTGGAATGCCATGATCATTCAGGAAAAGAAAAAAACAGAGAACCTGAAATCACATGATAGGTACCTGTTCTTCATCTTGCCTTCAAATGGTGCTTTTTTTTTCTCAATTTTTCTGGTTGTTGAGCATCTGCAGATATTGTAGGTCCGCCCTGTGGTGATTTTGTCACAATATAGAAGTGAATAAATAATTGTGTTGGTCAATGCAAGATGATATATTTCATTTGTTGTTGAAGCTTTTTTTGTATGGAGTTCTGTGAAGAATTTGCAGTGCATGCTTACAATTAATGTCTTCAGGCTTGGGTTTGGTACATGGAATCAAAATTTTTTAGCGCTTTACTTTGGACAGTGTGCTTCTTATCTGCCTAGGCAGGTATGACTTAAATTCTCTCAACAGGATTTCGGCTTGTTATTTTGTAGTTGCAAGTGGCACAAAAGCCACTTTAAGTTGTTTTAATAGGAAAAATGCTTTCGATTGATTTCTCAGCTGACATTTATGTGCATTATGATGCGATTCTTATCTCAGTGTCACAACGTGCTTCTACATTCTTTTGCAATTTCTCAATCTCTCACCTCAAGAGTCTTCACAAGATCCCCAGCAGCAATTTTTAGTCGGGATTAGATATGCAAGTTGTGAGTAGGAAGAGTTTACTGATTTAAAAATGTACCTTTGACCCTAGCAATATGTTGCCTGCTTCTCTTTTTGGCAGCTTATCTGTTACGCCACTAAAATTTTTTCCCATGATAGTCATCTATTAGAGAGATCAACATTAGACTGCATGAACTTTTAACTTCATTCAACCCACGGAGACCCACAAATGGGCGAGCTTTTCACTGCAGGGATCAATAAGTGAAGAGCAAGTGGATTGCTTCAACATGCCACTGTATCCTGCGTCTTCGGCGGAGATTGCACAGCTAGTCAAAATGGCCGGTAGTTTTCACATAGAGAAGATGGAGCTGCTCAACACCCAAACGAGGTATGACGGTGGAGTCCATGCATAGGATTTTGTTATACACCTAAGAGTGGGCTTGGAGGGGATCATCAGCAAACACTTCGGAAGCAAGATCATCTCGCCCCATTCTTGTTAGGCTAGTATTAGATTCTTGTTAGGTCAGCAGTCTGAAACTTGTTATCATTACATGGGTTGGGTTGGCTATGATGGATGTGCTGGACTTTGAACAAAAGATGGTAACTATTCAAGAGGCGCGGATGGGTGTCATTGCAGCAGCCTTGATTCGTTGAACTTTGCTCAATCCCGTGGCCGATGTTCCATTGGATTGTTGGCTCGTTGTGGAGGCCTAGGATCATGTTCGATCTAGTTCATGTAGAGAACATTCTTCTATATGTCCTAGGATGGTATTGAATTCTTTCATATATCTCCTATGTTGGACTTGTTCCAGTTCATTATAGCTGTCAGAAATCAGAATGGTATAAAGACTGTTCATTTATTAAGTGATGGGGTTGGGGGTTGGCTTTGGTTTGGTGTAATTAATGTCCATGGCTTGAACAAAACTGATGATATGTATATACAGATGATTCAACGGTGTATCCCTTATCAAGTTTTGAGAATTCGTTTTGAGTTTTAAAGCTCATCGGGTGAAGGTTAAAGATCAGACATTTTTCCCCGTGATTTGGGGTGGGTTGAAAGGGAAAAGTATGACATCCCGTGGAATAAGATGGGCTCTGACTTGAGATTTTTCAGTTGGTTGGCGTACAATTTTTCACATTGGCTGCAGGATCACTATCACAATATTAGTAGTCAACTATGAGAAGAATGTGAAATCGACTTAACAAGAGAACGTTGTAGGAAGAAATGCTGATTTTCCAATTTAGTACACCTATGCCTTTTTTTATAAGGGCCCTCAGAAGTGGAGATCCTCAAGTAACAGGACCGTAGTAATATTGCAACAGCAAGCCCAGCTGCAGTTTTCGATTTTATCAGTGTGAATTAGTTGTTAGGGAAGACGAGGGCAATCTTAACTCCTATTTCTACCAAAGAACAATTCATCTTCTTGTCATGGAATATGCCTTGAGTTTCGCTCAACTGCAGGTAAATAAAATCTGGAATAGTGGGCTGAACAAGAAGGTGAAGTATGTACAAGGATCAGTTTCCTACTGATCCTCAACATGGCAATACTTATTAAGCATGGCTGTAATTGAGTTCACTTGGGGTAATACCCGTAAGCAATTTTGTAACATCCAGTACAGTAAGACAAAGTAAAACATCAATCAAGGCTTATTTACAAGTGAATTGGCAATGATGAGCTTCCTAGGTGAAGGTTTCACGGCGCTTCCATGATTCTGATCTGGAAGTACAGAGACCATGATAAGACCGGATAACCTGAAATAGCAGAAAGCATTCTTTATTAAAATGTGTTTAACTAATTGAACACGGCACTTCATATTTGATGAGGAGATAGATTCACAACCTTATTCTGGTCAAGATCCCAGCATTTAACTTG
The DNA here is from genome assembly GCA_007663325.1 of Eucalyptus pauciflora. Classification (NCBI taxonomy): domain Eukaryota; kingdom Viridiplantae; phylum Streptophyta; class Magnoliopsida; order Myrtales; family Myrtaceae; genus Eucalyptus; species Eucalyptus pauciflora. The sequence continues at coordinate 742,712 of VMYD01000124.1, forward strand.
TTTGTCATCACCAGCAGAGAACATATAAGTATGCTTACTACTCACTGCAACGCCTGTAATTTGAATAAGGTGTAGAGTTGGAACTGTCAGAATCTGAAAAGTAGCTAGCCAAAACAAGTTCAAACTGCTAATCATTTATTATGTCAAGCACTCACCCCTAATCTGTTCAATATGTCCTCTCAGCGTTAGCTTCAGCCTTCCGCTTGCTAGATCCCATATCTAGGAAAAGAATATCAATATAGAATGCTTAAATGCGCAGATTTCACAAAAAAGGGAAGTTGATGAAGAAAGCATATCCAGAATGCATGCAAAGAAGAGAAAAAGAGTCAACTAAAGACCCCCTCTGGTTGGGGGCATTTAGAATTCATCTCTGCAATGTCAACACTCATCTATTTCAAAATTTTTAATAGCAATTTCCATCTCAAATTATACTTTATACAATTAAATCACAGAGATCATGCAATTCAAAATAACATTAGAATTAAGGATACCACTTCAAAAAAGTTTTAGAACAAAATACTGCCATAGAAAAGAGTGATCAACTTTCTGGCGACTCAATGATTCTAACAATCATCTCGTTCAACTAACCAAAAGAACTATACATAGAAATGTAAATTAGCAAATGGTAGCAACCAAAGAACTAAAAAGTGAGCATCTATGATCAGCAAATTTTAAAAAACAAAAGAAGACGAGGGATCATCAAAAAGCACAATTGTAAAAGCTTAATACCTTAATTGTCCGATCTGCAGAGCCAGTGCAGTGGAGAACCATTGATTGCTATGATCAAATGCGATAGATCTCACCCATCCCAAATGCCCACTTATGACCTTGCACATACAAAAAGGAGAAAACAAAACACATAACAATCCAAGTAAGCGAGCAAATAACTGCAGATACAATAACATGGACAAGACACAGCTGTATGATAAATTCAAATGTATAATTATCACATGACACCATAACTATTACTGAAACAAAACAAGAACTTTCTTCTAGCTACCAGAAAAATTAGGCCACAATTCTCACCCTGTAGTTCTTCCAAGGAGGATGGCACACAGGACGTGGCCACCTGCTTGGAATTCTTTCCATAATGGCTGAGGTAGACAAATTCCTAAAAACAGAGTGAGAGCATGAGGCCAAAGCAGATTAAGTACCTTAGAGCAGAACTTAAGATGACTCAGTGATCCTTGAATGCATGAGTCGAATTATGAGAATCCATGAAACAGCTTTTCAGAATAATGAGTTGAATACATAGGTATTTGCCCTAGTTTGTCGATGCTTCTGAATAATTACAAAGCATAAGCAACTGATGCATGTAACAGACACTACACTGGCTATGGGTCCAACGATAGGTGATGTAGAACAACTAGTCTAGATGCAGATTAGTTTCAGAGCACGATTACAATGACCAGCAACTCATGAAGAGTAAATTTTTTTAGGCTCGACAGATAGTAATTCATAGAATCAAACAATTTAAAAATCAAAAACTTGCTAAATTACACAAATGTGATCTCTTAACTACCAGAAGGAAGAATTGGCAACACATGTAGACCTTAACCTCTTCTATTCCAGGTTTTGTGTGTTTAAACCAAAAAATATAAATATAAATGTTCTTTTAGATTTAAGGTCTTTCCTATTGAAGAAAAGTCAAATTATGTGACAGATCGCCTTAAAGGGAAAAAAGAAGAAGCAAAAAGACACTCCAACAGACACTAAAATAGAATGCAATACAACATATTTACCTGTCTGATGATCCAGAAGCAGAGACAATAGCAGTGCCTTTTCCATGTAGACCAACATCATTTCTGAGGAAGATGAATGAACATGAGCAACATTATGTCAAATGTTCTACTGGAAAAGCTTTACAAACAAATTTCTATAAAATCCACAAAATTAAAAGAGCTGCAACACATTAAAATAAAAAAAACCTGGAAATCAGTAATACCACATACAGTGGCCAAAAATCTGAATGTTTTCTTTTTTGATAAGCAATTTAAAAAGCATAAAATGTGTGAGATATCTCAGTGAAGGTATGGAGGTAACTTGATTCTCTTGACCAAGGGATGGTCGTTTGAAAGAGAAGAAGGGTACTAACAATCCTTGAAGTTGTAATGATGGACCAACAGTTAAAGCATTTTGAGACTTTTCCATTGGTGGAATTTTAGAACCTTCTGGACCTGCAAAAGAGAAAGGAGTTTATATCCTTGGGATGAACGACATCCTTTACAAGTACACCAAGAGAAGAGCCGCCATCTGCATACTCCACCTCGTAGTCACATTGCTCTGGGTTGAATGCAGGAACGTGCAAATTGGGTCCCTGCAGATTACTAGGTCCTTGTTGGGTCGATAAAGCGGATGTGGCGTCTGCAATAAGAAAATGATGGGAAGTTATTAGCACTTAAATTGCATGATCTCATGATTGAAGAATAGAAGTATAGAAAGAAAAGCATAAAAACCTCCATACTTAAAACGTCAATCTAATATCCCAAGGGAGAGTTTGGTTCTAGCGAGCGAAAGTACTCCTATGACAATTATAATATATGGCATACGCAGGGCACAACACACCACAAAACTTTGAAATATTTAGGGGTATCAATCATAACAGTACTTTGAAGATTGCTTTCACAGTTTCGTAATACAATCCAGTTTTAGCCCACCCTCTGGTAAAGAGCACTCCAGCGACTGTGTAAAGCTAATGAGATTGAGAAGTCAATTACCATATTCACCGATCAAGATGCTCTGCAAGTCCTTTTGAGGTAATCCTTGAGTAATACTTTGGAATGAAGATAATATTCTGCAGAAAATAGATCGAGTCACATCTGAATGATGATCCGAAAAGAAGAAAAATGACAAAGTTCTGCAATTCTCTGTGTCAGAACTTTTGCTGCCTTCTCAACAGGTGCACCTTCCAGCATGTTTTTCTCATTCTCGAATTCATATTTGAAAGTACTCCAAGAAGCAGGCCACTGGATAACTTCTAACCTGACCAATTGTTTTAGAAGCAGCCTACGTCCAAATATCGAAGGCATGGTCAACCAATTCTATAGCACATTATTGTGATATTTCAAGATGCACAGCCAATTACCCACAACAATTCACAGATGGTACCTGAATTGGGAATTTTCTGAGAGATTTTTATCCTCTAAAGACTCATTAAGAAGGCTTGATTGCATAGGATCATAGAGGTTTAGATGTTTAATATTTTCTCATATCCACGAAACAAATACACCATAATTTATTGTATGCACACGAAGAAAGCTAGAGTTTCTGTGGATAACATTATGATAAAGCATTTATCGAGCATGATGCTTATTGACAGGTGTGACTTTCTACTGCATGACCCGGAGTCCATACATATAAGCTTCATAGTTCACTCTTCCAGCAAAAACTATTTGATCACTTCAACATAGGGGAAAGCAAGAAAATTAATCGATAACATGGGATGGCACTACATTTGCAACGAGTCTCTTTTCAAGAACCCATTAGCTACATGATTGTCCTAGAGAAGCAAGTCAACCGATTAAGTGTTACAATTAAATAAAGGAATCTGGTCTTTGAATTCAAAGAGTTATAAACTCAGATCGGTAAAACATAGTACAACTGCCATGTGAAATACTCTCTAGTTCATCAGACGTCATTGACTGGCACCAATTTGCATCAAAGTAATTGAAATATGGTTTGACTGATTAAGTGTTCCTCTAAACTTGCGAAATCACAAATTTGACACCATCAAGAACTCCTTATAGGATTCTCCATGCAACCAATCAAAATCACAACAAGGCATGGGAGACGTTCGGCCAGGAATGAAACAAAAGCATGAACCTGAATGACAGAACTCCACCAAAACAATTCATCACAAAATTAGAAGCAACCGTAGTTCCTACCCGGGAAGCAATGACCCACTTGCCGTCACTCCAGTCCTGGTGAAGCCTCAGATTAGACTCATTGAAAATTAGTTCTTCATTGGATGTGCTGAAGTAGACAACATACTGAGAGCCTTTTAGAACTTTGGAAATTACACCAACCCACCATCTGTCATTGTACCAAGTATGGCCGTCACTGATCAACTGGCTATGCATAAACAAATGATTCAACTAGATTCAAGAGGGGAAATGGGAGAAAACATGAAATGAGAACTAAGAAGAGGAAGAACTCAGATAGATAGAGAGAGAGAGAGCGACCTTTGTTCAGGAGCAGGGGCGCTTCGCAGGAGGCGACGGCGTCTGCGGTGTCTGCGTTCAGGAGCAGGGGCGCTTCGCGGAGGAAAGAGAGAGAGAGCGACCTTCGTTCGCGGAGAGGGAGGCCAAAACGCGAGCAGGGGTTTGTCGGCGTCGGGTTCGCCAGCAAGGGCGCTCCACAGAGGAAAGAGGGAGAGAGCGGAGCAGAGGTCGCGAGAGGGAGGCGAAAGGGCGTCGGCGACGGCGTCGGGGGCGGAGGCGGAGGGGCGTCGGCGTCAGCGTTTGACTAGGGTTCAGGGGCGGAGGCGGAGGCGGAGGCTGCGTCGACGTCTGACTAGGGTTCAGGGGCGGAGGCTGCGTCGGCGTCGGCGTCGGAGTCGGGGGCGACAGAGGCAACCGGCGGAGGGGCGTCGGCGTCTGACTAGGGTTCAGGGGCGGGGGCGGAGGCGGAGGCGGAGGCGACGTCTGACTAGGGTTCAGGGGCGGAGGCTACGTCGGCGTTGGCGTTGGCGTTGGCGTCGGCGTCGGAGTCGGGGGCGACGGAGACAACCGGCGGAGGGGCGTCGGCGTCGTGCGGAGGAGCGTCGGCGAGAACGAGGAGAGAGAGCGGGGAGAGAGAGAGGAGTCGTGTGTTGGGAGAGAGAGAGCGTGGGCGAGAACGAAGGTTCGTTTTTGTTCTCCCCCGCAACGGAACGGAACGGAGAACGGGGAGAGAGAGAGAGGAGTCGACAGGTCGCAGGCGTCGCAGAGGAGAGAGAGTGTCAGTGGTGGCCCCGGGAGCGGCGCGCGCAGATTTTAAATCGCTCTGACGCCATTTACACGTGGAGCCACGTGTCGCCTTCTGAATGGTCTTATCCACTTGGGCACGATGGGATTCAACTTGTCGCCTCTTGCGAATACCAGCAAGCTCATCGAGTTGATGCTGAGCTCGAGCTCATGGCGCCGCGTGATGTAATGATCGATATATTCTAGAAAAGTATCGTGCCCACCAACGTCTTTGCTCCTTCCGAAGGTTTTTTCATCGAATTCTAGAGCGGGAAGAGTGTTAAAGGCGTGATTCCAATCCTTGGAGAGGATGCACATATGTGTTGCGTCCCTCGGAGACAATCTTGACATGATTTCTTGAATTATTGATGGAGGCAAATGAAAAGCGCGGCCTTCGGAGATCACTGCCATCATCGTCAACAAAACTTTATGCAATAAAACAAAGAACGAGAATCGTTGTTCAAAGTTCCTGTAAATGTTGGATTTATGTGACAGCAAAACCGTACACAGTGAAATCCTAAAGCGCAACAAGAATAGGCCAAAAGAAACGCTAGCGTTACCCTTGTAGTTCAAAGTTCCTGTAAATGTTGGATTTATGTGACAGCAAAACCGTACACAGTGAAATCCTAAAGCGCAACAAGAATAGGCCAAAAGAAACGCTAGCGTTACCCTTGATCGTACACCAATAACAGTGACACGATGCCTGGGAAGAGCCGTTAAATTTATTGAAAACCAACGAATTACGAACTGATTTATCGATACTACAGAGCACCGCACGCCTCTTATACAAAACGCCGAAAAGATTTCCAATGACAAGATCAGTCAACTTCTTCCGGAGGCTAACTTTATAGGAACAATAAACCATGGAGGATGGGGTAAGCCAAGTCACCTTCAACGGGGTTGCTTTCCTTTTTCTCTTCAATTGAACCGAGAACGCGTCACGAATCAATGTGGCGAGAACCGAAGAACATAAGAACCGAGAAACTTAGTTAAAGATAAATACTTATGATTTTCAGATTTGTTCCTCTGATCAGGGATGACCCAAAACATAACCCAATCAAATCAAATGTGGCGAGAACCGAAGAACATAAGAACCGAGAAACCCTCGGCATCTCATTCTATGGATGCTTTCCAAACCACTCATCAATCACTTTTCCTCCTGAGATTTCGCTTATGCAACTCAATTTACAGCTTGCACTAAAAGAGACATTAATCTGGATATTAATAGTGTCACGAACAATGCCTGCTTCTACGGACACAATGCTAGCTCTCAGTGAAGAAGAAGGTAGAATGGTACGCGAGACTAGCGTGAGATGGTACCACGGCCAAAACTTCATCTGCTTCAGGGAATTTCGAAAGACAATTCTCGAAGTACGAGAAATCCGCCTAATCTGGCTAAGCCAAACTGATGGTCAAAGTTCCTGGCTAAACCTCGATGTCCCGGGGACATTCTATCCGGATCATGCATGTAGCCAACACGAAAACTTCACATATAGTCGTTGACTGACAAATTAAACGAGGCCTTGCGTTGCTACTCAAATCAACAGGCAATAGAGAGTTGGTTACAGGAAATATAGGCACATTTAAATGCATGTAGCTGTATTTTCAAACTCTTGCACCGTATTTGTAGATCAAGAACTTATCCTTTGCTACTGTCAGTTTTAAGCAGGCACAACGCATTAACACTTGTGGGTTGGCTTTTTTTGGAATTGGTGATTACCCTTTTTAGTTCCCTTCTCAAATGCTTATGGGTTGGTTTTCGGTTTTGATCCAGATTGCATTTGCCATCACTGTTGAAATAGCTATTTGGAGAGTGTAGTATTGTTTGGATGGAATTTTTGTACTTGAATTGGGTTTCTTTGATAACGTGAAGTTGTGGATTTGGGTATCGGGGAAGCCTGAGGCCGATGTCGTGGTCATCGGAAGTGGTATCGCTGGTCTCTGTTGTGCTGGGCTTCTTGCCAGATACAACCAAGACGTGCTTGTGCTGGAGAGCCACGAGCAACCAGGAGGTGCCGCTCACGCATTCGACATTAAGGGGTACAAGTTCGACTCTGGTCCTTCGCTGTTTTCTGGCTTCCAATCTCACGATCCTCAGGCGAATCCTCTTGCACAGGTAATCGGATTTCCATCACTCTAAGTTGCCCCATTTTGTCTTTAGCATGAATCAAGTGCAGATTGTTTATGTTTATATGGCCGCTTTTCCATTGGTATACTCCTGCGTTGTTTTCGCCTCTGGATGATATTAATAGATAACGACATTTTCTATGTATCAGGTGTTAGATGCATTAGGAGAGCCCGTTCCGTGTGCTAACTATGACTCCTGGATGGTGTACATACCAGAAGGTGAAATTTTGTCACGTATTGGTCCGACAGAGTTTTTCAAGGTGGATCCTTCTTTTCCCTGTGGTTTTGTATATCTATAGCATCATCCCTTGGACTTAGCTTTAGCGCATCTATGAATATATGAATGTCGTTCAGTTTTAAAAATGTTACTGGACCAATTGCCAAACTCATCTGTCTAATTGAAGATTGGACGGAATGGTCATTTATCATGTTCTGCTTAATACGAAACAGATATGCCGATAGCCATACAGCTGAGCCCAAGTTAGTTTAAATCTAATGGTGCTCAGTTGTTGAGGATATGGATGCTAACGTGGAAAAAGCTGGTCATCCCTTTTTGATAGACAATAAGGCAGCTTAATACAGAGTCCTTAATGCCAAAATGATTTATGATGCGAGGCATGGTGGTGCGAATATCAAGGGGAAAGAATGGCTTTATATAAATTTCTCAGATGACGCTAAGTGTTTGGCGTCGGTTGAACAGAATTAACTTAAACAACGGAAATGGTTGCTGTGGCAAAAGACGATTACCAAGCTGTTATGACGAAAGCATTCATTGAGCAGACTGCCATGGCCGAGAATGTGAAGATTGTCATTTATTTTTAGGTACACCGAAGAAATGGACATGCATAACCTAGATAACTTATGGAGGAACTTTTAGATACATGTAGTGGTAGGAAAACTTTTTGTTTGAGGTAGAGAAGTCTTGTCTGGATTGAACATTACCTCATGAAAGTCTTGACAGATCTCCAGTCAAATTCAGGGAGGGTCATAATCTTCCTCCTAGGCTGAATTGGATATATTACAAACTCAGTGAACATTCAAAAGAGACCGCTGTATACATAGAATTGACTACTATTCTAAAGAGAAAAACAGTATTATTGCTTCATATGTTCTTGTAAGAATTTGTGTGGGTCAACTGATGGCAATTTGTGAGGCTGGTAATATTGTCTCTGTTGTTCTTCAGTCAATGCCCATGATGTTTTAAATTTTATAGTATGTTTCTGCTTATGCTTTTAATTAAATCTTAATCCAGGACCTCGAGAAGTATGCCAGTCAAAATGCCGTGCAAGAAGGGAAAAGCTCATGGTATCTCCTGTTCTATTCTGTCTCATTTGTAAAGAAAGAACAAGATGGCTTTGTAGATTTAAACAGCAAAAGAAGATTTTACAATGGCTTATAAGCAAAAGTACTCATTATTGACGTTGACCCCACTATGAGAAGTGAAAGTAAATTGGAACCTCTGAATTTAGTGCTCGTTTTACAATTTATCAGTGACCATTATGATATAATGGTACTCTTACTCTACATTTTATTTGTAATGAACGTGTTTGTTTAAATTTGAAGTATGGGCATCTTTTTTCTGTTGGTTTGCTGCACTTCATCTTTTCTTACATAATATGAATTTGCAGGATGCAGTGCTTCCAATGTCTGCAGCTGTGATGGCTCTACCTCCTTTATCTGCTTGTGGTGATTTGGGTGTCCTTTCCACAACTGTTGCTAGATGTGCTCCTTTCTTGTTGAAATCTTTATCCATATGGGACCTCAGGGTTCTATTGGTGCAACAAAGCTTCTTAGACCCTTCTCAGAAGTCTGGTAAAAGATCCTTTTATAAGGAATTGGGTGGACCTTCTTGCCTTTCTTCTTGCAGGGGTGAAATCTAATGATATACTTTCAGCAAAGATGGTAACTATGATGTTTTTAAATATTGAAATGCTCCTAAGATTGGTAATTGTTATCCTTGGGATGTCCATATTCTCTTTCACGAACTTATTTGATACAGGTTCAGCTTGCGTAACTAATTCAGTGTGAATGACTGATTCCTGTTGTAACAATATATGAAATGATTGGCCCTAGTCCTATTTTGAGAGTATTTTCTAGTATTTATATAGATTATGGTCGATTGATTTGCAAACTTTAAAACCTTAAAGCATGCACCATGTTGCTTAGTAATTAAATCTTTAGCCACTTGATAAAATTTTAGAAGTTCAATATCTGTTAGTGAATAATTTAGGAGGATAGTTAATCTATCGTAGATTTTATATTCTACCACATTATGCAATGTTGTGAGTTGCTTTGAGGTCTTGTTTAATATCTTGCAGAAACTACAACTCTAGCAACTTCTTTAGTAAGTAAACGATGGGGTGGTGATCAAATGGTTATGTTGAATCCTGATGTTAACAAGAGAGATTTTCTCCTTTCTATGCAGTTATTCCTGCTGTCCTTAACTGATTAATTTGTGAGTTCTTGCATGTGACCTCTACTATTTGAAGTTGCTAGCTGGCTGGTGGTTTATCAACAAATTACTTGGATGCTTGAAATATGTATCTAACTTTTGTTTTACCTTACATCACCCTTCTGAGGAGGTGACACCTTTTATCTGCACTTTTCAGGTATACATGTTTGCCGAGTGGTACAGACCTGGTTGCAGTCTTGAGTACCCTCTTCATGGAAGTGGAGCTATTGTTGATGCCCTCACGGATTTCTCTCAGGAGTCATGTGGAAAGGATTGTTGTTGAAAACGGTCGAACCAGGAGTCAAGTTAAGAAGTGGTTAAATGAGTGGACTTCTTAGGGAAACTTCAAGGCTTAAAAATTGTTTTAACTGGATTTTATCATAAGATCAACACAAATTAAAGAAGTGCATCTCTGGATATTGTAGTTCGTGCGTGCTAAGAAAGCTGTCGTCAACAATGCATCTATGTGGGACACTATAGGTTTGTTACCTGAGGACGTTTTCCCAAAGTCATATTCAGATAGGGTTATGAGGACTCCAAAGTGCGAATCTTTCATGCATCTTCATCTTGGTTTTGATGCTGAGGTGAGCATTGCAAATATTCTAGGGGACAATTTTCTCAATTCCACTCGATCGTCTGCTTTATAATTTTGCAAGATGCTGGATGTCTTTTTTTCTTTTTGTACTTGCTGAAGCATTAAACAATAAAGGGAAAAAGGTTTTGGCATACATTATATTGCCTCCCTACACTTCATACTCTGTAGGTAACCACGCTGCAACATGTTGCACACTTTACCGAGTACTCTAATACTGCTTCCACTTAATTGCTTGATGATGCATAAGTTTCCAATCCAAATCTCTCGAGGGCTTTACTTTATGAGTTTTTGTTGTCGTTAGGTTTGCTATGCTTCTTCACTCTAACACACTGAAGCACAGTGGAATTAATGTGCACGTGCGCAGTGAGAGAGACAGAGAGAGGCAACGTACTGGAGATGTTTCTGGCAACATCACCTCATGTTCCTTGCTATCTTAGGGTCTAATTATGAGTTTCTTGTCTTGCTTAATGTTTGGATTCTTTTTTTTATTAGAGGCTAGTTGCTATTTTGTCTTTGTCCTTTCAACATTTAATTTGTTTGTGAAGTTTTTTAGAAAATTTGTTCCTTCTCAGGGTGTGTGTAAGGATTTAGAAATTCATCACATAATTGTGAATGACAAAACTAGAGGCCCAAGAACATGAGATCAAATAGATCTTGTTTTCCGATTTCACACTCCATAATCTTTCTCCCTTTGGTTTTTTTTGGGCTTTCTCGCTAATTTTACACAATCACAAGTGTTGCCAAAATCTAGTTAGGATAAGTATTTTAGAATTCTTTAAATTTATTACGAAAGTGCTATTACGTTCAAAAAATTAGAAAAAAAATGCAATCAATTTTTAAAAATGATCAAATTAGTGTAATCAAGTACTTCGTTATTTCGACCAAAAAAAAAAAAAGGTACTTTCGTTAACTCCCTTCAACTTTGTTAATGGAAAATACTAACACGGATTTTTGTACACTATTTTCTCTCTTCTACATGGTGATTGTGTGGTTTTGATTCAAATTTAATTTTTTAATACAAATTTTATTTAATACAAATTTAAAGACTTGATTTCTCTTTTGGTAGGTTTTAAACTTAATTATAAATTAGTAATAAATTTTAAAACTTTTAGCATATCGATTTCAATCTAATCTAAAAGCGAGTCAATAAGAACTTGATTAGTCTAAAGCAATTCACAAGAAATATGTTATACTTCGTGGAGTCCGAGTCAGCTGTTGTTGCTAAGAATTCACACATAAATAATCATCGTTTTGTTTTCTCTCAACACTGTTCTTGGCCTCGATGCTAAGTACAGAATTTGCCCCTCCTTTGCTCGTGTACCCTCCTCACAAAGTCGCTTAAATCTATATCCGAGCTCCCTCCTTTGATTGCGTTCCCAGCCGCACTTCTCATCTCCTTGTCTCGAACCTCTTGGGGCAGATCCCCGCTCGATGGCTCGGCCAAAACCCGAGACAACTCTGCTGCCTCCGGTGTCTTCTCCGATTCCCATGCCCTATTCGTCCACCAGCAGTTCAGCTTTTCACGAACTGCTCTGCGCCCATCGGCCGCGTCAGCATAACCATCCCGATTCTGAGCCCCTCCAACGTCATGTTCCGCCCTCGGTGAGTTAGGAACGCGGGGCCCAACCCTTGTTCACGAGGCCTCTCCCGGTTTGTGGAAATCCCTTTGGCTGAACGTCCCCTCTCTCTTTTTAAGATCACCGCAGGCGCGCATTGGCTTTTGCCACCGCCATTTTGCTGTGGCCGGCTGATCCCCCGACCCTAGGATTGTGCCGCGGCCTGCTCTGCCTCTGTTCCTACTAATTTGCTTCTGTACGTCGCTGCGTTGCAGAGGTGTGCGCGACGTGAAGGAAGAAGAAGACCAACGCACAGGCCGGGCTGGAGGGTGCAGGAGATGGGCCGGCCTGCGCGGGGTAAAAGAAAGAGAAAAAGGGGTGGGCCGGGTCTAGCCGAGAAAAGAAATAAGGGGCTGGGTCGACCAGGCCCGAATCCGGCTCTGTCTTTTCTAAATTTTTTTAATTTTAAATTTTATAACTATGACTCTTTTTTATTAATTTTTTTTAATTAATCTATTTTTTTTTATATTTACTATAAATTCTAGTTCTATTAATGCAAATGCTCCAAATGCCTATGTGCTATGCAATTTCAATGATTTGAATTGTTTTAGGCATTAAAAATTAATCCCTAAACTTTTCATGCAATTAAACCCTAAAATGATAGCTAAAACTTATGTGCCAACAAACGATTATTTTTAAAAAATAATTTTCAAATAATTCATTTTCTGCGAAACAAATGAACTATTAATGTTGTGTACAATATGATAACTAGTAGCTACACGTGTGATTTGTTTGTTTTGCATTATATATAGAGGTATCAAAATGGGTCTTAAACTAATATATGACCCATTTAAATTGTAAATGTATCATATATGTGTCATTTATATTATTATGAGACTAGTTAAATGGGTTTAAAATTTAAAAATTTCACATAAACAGATCTTAAATGGGTGGGACTTAGAAGCTAGAACCCATTTCCAGTCCAAGCTTTGCACTCTCTCTTTCCCTCTTTAACTTTATAAAAATATTTTTATAAAAATTGAAATTATAATATGGACACCGAGAGTGTTCGATTCATGGCAAGGGAGATAATTACCTTGCGAAAGCTTGACCATCCAAATGTCATGAAGCTGGAGGGTTTGGTAACTTCAAGGGTTTCTGACAGTCTGTATCTTGTGTTTGAATATATGGACCATGATCTTGCTGGCCTCGCTGCCACTCCGAGTATAAAGTTCACTGAATCTCAGGTACACACTTGTTGTGTTTAATACTTCCTTGGTTGAATTAAATGTTATTCATGTGACCAACAAGTTGAGTAGAGTATGGATAAGGTGGAGTTGTTCTAAGAGGCTACTGCATCAGTTGGACAGCAGAACAAAAGTTTGTAGGTTTATGTAGCTTCCCAGGTTTTCTCACAATTGATGCTTGAGTTTCTATCTTCATTCCTTAGATCTGCTCATTTACCATTATATAGTCTTGAATATAAAAGGGAGAATGTGGACATTTAATTTTAGATCAAAACTCTTTCTTCAATATAAGGTCTTCATTCTTAAGCATTGCCTGTAATTGTGATTCACCACTTTCTACTTGCTGTAGTTTCTTACTAAACTATAAAGATGATATAGACTTTCTTTGACTGACTTTTTTTTTTTTTTAATTTCTTCCTCTAGATCAAATGTTACATGCAACGACTACTTCGTGGACTTGAATATTGCCACAGCCATGGTGTTCTACACCGTGACATAAAAGGCCCTAACTTGTTAGTCGACAACAATGGCAATCTCAAAATTGGAGATTTTGGATTGGCAACTCTTTTCCGGACCAATCAAAAGCAGCCTCTAACGAGTCGTGTAGTCACTCTCTGGTACCGACCTCCTGAGCTGTTGCTTGGTTCTTCAGATTATGGAGCTTCTGTGGATTTGTGGAGTTCTGGTTGCATCCTAGCTGAATTGTTTGCTGGGAAGCCCATAATGCCTGGAAGAACAGAGGTGCCATTCCTTATGTAGTGCCTAATTTGTTTACAATACTAGAACATTGGGAAAAACATTGTTTCAGTCGTATAGTGTTTCGAAAATTCTATACCCAATGTTTACTCGAGCATTTTTGCCTTGTGTACAACAGCTTGATGTCTGTACTTTCGATTACATAAAATCTAATCTAAGAGTCTTGAAGAGCATTCCATAGTCTACTTATGCATTGGGCCTGCTAGATGTTCTTCTTTTGAACCAGAAGGCCGTGGAACGGCTTCCTCAGCCCTTCGGAATGAGGTAGGTCCTAAGTTTTTCCTTTTCAGCTTTCTTGATGTCATGTATGGTTTGTTCCTCCCTAGCGTGTCTACTTTTAAATATTTGACATTTTGTGTGCCAATTTTCTTATTGTTATTGCAACTTTGAATAATTCAGCAGATTTCTTTGAAGACATTAAAGAGTGCAATCATGTAATTTGATTTGACATGATAGCTTTGCCAGAAATACTAACCTTCAAACTACATCCTTTTTCATGAAATAATGTGATAACTTTTTAATAGGATATTGAATCAAGTGGGGCCTGTGTTTTTAATATTGACTTACTACTCAGTAAACAAATTTTAGGAAGAAATTTTTTCTATCTATGACGCTGCAAGCTGATCTTTTGCTTTTTATCTTCCTTTTAGTTACAACTGCTAATATCCTATACTTTGATTTACTATCCCAGTTCTTCACATCCAATCCTCTTCCAAGTGATCCGTCAAGTTTGCCAAAGTATCCATCAAGCAAGGAGTTTGATGCCAGACTTTGAGATGAGGAAGCCAGAAAGTGAGTCATCTTCTTTGTTGTTTTACTAAAAGAAATCTCCACTTTCGGCCATTAATGTGGCTGTGGGTTTGTGCTGATTAGAGAAACAGTCTTTAGCACTAATTTAAAATCTTATCACAGATGGCTAGCCGAAATAGAAAAAAAAAAAAAAATCCCACATGAAAGAACACCTCTACAGAAAGTTTGAAGTCTTGTCAAAATCTAGCTATATAGAAAGCGATAGAAAAAAAAGGACTTTCTGTTAATTAGGGCCCGTTTGTTTTCATTTCTTTTTTGTGTTTTTGAACAACTTTTCTGTTTTTTTGTTCCCGGAACAAAAGAACATAAATGTTGCTGCTTTTGTTCCAAAATTGTTTTTTGTTCCCGAAACACATCCTCGAACAAACAAGAAACAAAATTGTTTCTCGCTTCGAACAAAAACGAACACTTCTTTTTCTTTCTTTCTTCTTCTTTCTTCTTTTCTTTTTCTTTTCTCGTGTCATGACCTGAGGGTCGGCGACGTGTCGGGCTCTGCCTCGGCGACCGGACTGGCCGCATCCGCCATGCTACTAACGGTGCCTACCAATGCCGGTTGCCATTTTTATTCCACCACGGCGTACCGCAAGCTACTGAAGAAAGAAAAAGAAAAGAAAAGGAAAAAGAAAGAAAATAAAAATAAAATATTTAACAAAGAAATAAAAAAAATCTTATCAAACTTGTTTCGCTCATTTTTTATTCCCGAACAAGTTTAATAAAACCCTTTTTGTTCAAAAATTGTTCCCCGGAACAGAACACTTTTTCTATTTCGCTCCTAGAACAATTTTTAAACAGAAATGTTACCAAATGCACTCTTACTTGCTGCAAATGAACTATCAACTAGTTCACCCTTGTACAAACCGAATTTTTTTCACTCAGAAAATAAATATGACCACGTTAATGCAAATTTTTCCTTTTTCAAAATAATGGCGAGGAGTTGGATTGACGATATGGGAAAGGAAAAACTTGCTCATGTAGCCACTTAGGGCTGGTTTTTTTTTTTTTTTTTTTGAACAATTTTTTCTGTTTTTTTGTTCCTGGGAACAAAAAAGGAACAGAAACACGTTTGTGTGCATTTTTGTTCCAAAATTGTTTTTTTGTTCCCAGAAACACATTTGGAATAGAAACACTTCTTTTCTTCTTCTTTTTTCTTTCTTTTTGACCTTCGTAATCGGTAGGGTCTCATACATATATCTTAAGGCCGAAGCCCGCCAGTTCGAAGGGTCGCTGCCGGCAGCTGTCGCGCCTTAACCATGGCTGAGGCCGGTGACCGGCCAAAAGAAGAAACAAAAAAGGAAAAAGGAAAAATAAGAAAGAAAATAGAAATAATAAAATAAAAATATTAAAAATTAAAAGAAATAAAAAATTATACAAATTTACCAAACGTGTTTCCGTTCATTTTTTATTGCCAGAACAAGTTTATCAAACGCGTCTTTTTGTTCAAAAATTGTTCCCCGGAACAGAAACACTTTTTTCTATTTCTGTTCCCTGGAACAATTTTTAAACAGAAATGTTACCAAACGCACCATTAGAATTGCTTCATGAGAAATGTTTCCTACACTCCGCATCATACTACTAACCCTACAATTGGTTGATTTTTATTCCAGGCGTAAAGCTACTGCTGGTAAGGCTCGTGGTCTCGAATCGATTAGAAAGGGTTTGGAAGAGTCTAAAGTTGTGCCTACGTCAAGTGCCAATGCTGATTTAAAGGCATCCATCCAGGTAACTCGACCTTCTAATCATATCTCATACATATATTTAAGTTGAAGGGTTGGATGTGAGTGCCTTAACACAAATTCAGTGTAGGCATACATATATTGCAGAGGGACCCATTTTTTCATAGCTTAACTGCATTTATTATTATATTTATTACCTTCTTTAGAAGCGACAAGAGCAATCGAATCCCAGAAGTACCGGTGAGAAACCAGGAGGAACGACCCAGAACAATTTCATTCTATCTGGACGATCAGCACAACCCAGTCTTAATGGATCAACACAAATTGGAAATGCAAATGAGGTTGAGGCTTCGATTGTGCCAGACCGAGAACTCGATTCTCCAAGGGGTGGTGCCGAGTTGACTAGGCAGAGATCTTTCATGCAAAGAAGAGCATCACAGTTATCCAGGTTTTCTAATTCTGTTGCAGTGGGAGGTGATTCACATCTCGATTGTAGTAGGGAGAAGGGTGCTAACACCCAATGGAGGGATGAGGCTTTTGTTGCCAGGCGTAATCATCCAGATGGTGGTGAATTAGCGGGAAAGCATGACTGGTCACATCATTTGTTACATAGGCCGATATCTTTTTTTAAGAACGGGGGAGATCAGGGAGTCCAACGCGGTAATTGCATTATAACTTAAACAAGCTATTTAACTTTGTCTTTGCTAGGGATTTTTTTTCCCTTTTTCCGGATCCCTTTCCACTTAGTTGAAGGTGAAATAATCTGACTCAACCATTTTCCTTTTATATATATAGCTTTGGTAATGCTGTTTAGTTTTTCTTGGCATTCTCTGTATTTGTTTTCCTTCATTTACTAGCATGAATAAAATGCTTGGAACAAATTGGTGTGGCATATGGAGTCGAAAAAAGCAGTGGACATCATCATGTCCATGTGGTCCTTGGAAGTTAAGTTGTGCTAAGTGCATCTTCATCTCTGCATTTTTTTGTACTTTAAAACAAACTTATTATTTGGTAACTTTTAAGGCTTCCGTTGGAACGACTTGCTATGACAATTGGTACTGAATGTCTTTGCTCATATAATATTGAGAGATCAATCGAAAGTATCTGAAAAATCATAAAAAATTGCTTTGGAGAATAATTTTTGTGGTAGCTTCCTGTCAAATGTCAAAGAATGACATCAACTAATTGTGAAGTATAGATGAGGATCATATTTTTTCTCTTGCCTTCGGTGTGGTGATTCGCGAGCTATGATCTGAAAAGCTGATCGTCTTCTCTTGCTTGCGTTTGCAGAGTTATTCTCCCAAAAAGAGCCGAATCCACTATTCTGGACCTTTGCTTCCCTCGGGAGATAACCTCGATGAAATGCTCAAGGAGCATGAGCGGCAAATACAAAATGCCGTCCGGAAAGCTCGCCTTGATAAGGTCAAGACAAAGAGAGAGTATGCCGATCATGGGCAGACAGAGTCACTTCTGTATTGGGCAAATGGGAGGTGATTATAAGGATGACAAGGAGTAAGTGCATTTCTCTCTTGAAGCAAGGAGGCCCATGAGATGGGAACAATGTCGACAGGAAGCAGAATTCCTATCCAGAAGCGGTAAAAGATATGATCCACACAAGCATTTTGTCTAGGAGCGTCAGCTGATTGTATGTCATCGAGTACTTTTTCAAAGCACTTGATGATGCTCCTTGTGTCGTACCAAATCCGAAGCAATCGGATTTGGTAAAATCAGGTGGCGGTCTTGTTTGGTGCTCCAACATTGGAAAGGGCTGTATATTGTCAATGTTTACTCTGATTGTTGGAAGCATTCTCTGTACAGTGATGGCCCATCTCTATCTCTTCATTGATTGTTCCCTGATTATGGAAATGTTACTACATAATTCGAAATAGTATGGCTGAAATCTGGTAATATGAGGCACGCTATACTATATAGTCCCCCTCCAGCTTCAATCCCTCTATCGCTCACTATAGCTCCCTCTTTGTTTGCTCCCTTCTCTTCAGCTCCCTCTCTCGCTCACTTCGCTCCAGTTCCCTCTCTCTCGCAATCGCACTTGCGCCCTCACTAAACAGACGGAATGATGAGTTTTTCTACTCATAAGATAATTTATTTTGCTGGTTCTCCTTGCTTAGTCATGCAATGCCTGCTCTATGTAAACTAAAAGAAAGGCAAGCCTAACATTGAAAAAAATAGGAAAATAGTGAAAGCAGTTGGTAGTGGTCATTAGATGAGTTCAAAAAGGCAAACCTATAGATGAGTTCATAAAGGCAAACCTAACATAAAAAAAGAAAGAAAAGGATAATAGTAAAAATAGTTTGATAGTGGTCGCTAGAGGACTTTTCTTTGTCAAGAACGCATCTCTAGTGGCAGCCGCCACCACCCTTCTTTGTGGTCACTCTTGAGTACTTGTTGCTGCGGGGTCTGGATGGCAAGATTAGGAGCTAACGACCAGTGTCTCTAAATTAGGGCACATCCACCTCAAGCTTTCCGTTAGTCGAGAATTGATATCAACATCTCCAGAAGTGTTGCACAGGATCTGAAGTCTCAGATGCTTGACATTCCGCAATGGAGGAAGCATTTCACTTTTAATTTCTTCTGGAAGAACCAATGCCTATGTATATAAAAAGAAGAATAGTAAGATTCCAACGCTTAGTTCACATTAGCATACAAATACTCGATACAAAATACTGATTTGGAAAACTTTTACTTACCTCGACTTCCTTACAAGTAAGTGTTAATGAGTCGCAACGGCCGAAATAGCTCAGGAACTTGGCCGCCTTGAGATAGCTCCTCCTCTTGTTGCGGACTCCGAAATCCACCTCCAGTTTCGCATTGGCCAATGTTGTTGAATCTCGTGGACCGATGACCAGGATGTTGGGGCCGTCATATTGGAACGACACGAGATTAGGAGTTTGGGTCTTTACTCTTATTAGAGGCTTGAATCCAATCAAGGCAAGGTGCTTGAATCCAGTCAAGGCGAGGTGCTTGAGATTCTTGTGAGTTATCCTGATGCGCTTGGCGGACGGGCTCCCCTTGAGCCTCAAGGTCTCTAGGAGGTGAAGCTGAGAGACCGCTTTTCTGATTGTCCTGATTCCGACCATGCATAGATCCAGAGCAAGCTCCCTCAGATTTCTAGTGCCATGTACTGGGAGAGCTGACAACTCCTCATCCTGGAAGGCCACGGTGTACCTCGATGTGTAGCTGAAGGATATGAGGTTTGGGGCTGATATTGAAATCGAAAGGTTTTCCTTGTTAGACTTGACCGATGCCTCAAAAGTCTCGAGCTTCGGTCCACAGATGAGGAGGTCCTTGGAGCGGGAGCAGTCGATCAGCTCCACGTGCCGGAGTGCCGGGCAACTTAGCATCAGCTCGTTCGAGAATTCATCGCCCTTTTCGACTCTGTGTAGGACCAGTTCTTCCAAGCGAGGCAACCTCGTCTTGACGCTCTGCATTGAGAGATCGCTCACGTGGAGGACAGAGATGGTGTCAGACACCAAGTCGGGGCATATATGCATGTACCATCTTCTGTTGGGATAGTTGACGATGCGGCCAAGACTAAGGTGTCGGAGATTGAGACTCGAGGCGATATCTATCCACTTGGCCACTATGGGAATCGACTTATAGTCTCTTGAGAAGACCATCAAGCTCATTGAGTCGATGCTGAGGTTGAGCTCATGGCGCTGGGTGATGTAACGATCGACATATTCTAGAAAAGTATCGTGCCCACCAACGTCTCTGCTCCTTCCGAAGGTTGTTTCATCGAATTCTAGAGCGGGAAGAGTGTTAAAGGCGTGATTCCAATCCTTGGAGAGGATGCACATTTGTGTTGCGTCCCTCGAAGACAATCTTGACATGATTTCTTGAATTATTGATCGAGGCAAATAAAAAGCGTGGACTTTGGAGATCTCTGCCATCATCGTCAAAACTTTCTGCAATAAAACAAAGAACGAGAATCGTTGTTCAAAGTTCCTGTAAATGTTGGATTTATGTGACAGCAAAACCGTACACAGTGAAATCCTAAAGCGCAACAAGAATAGGCCAAAAGAAACACTAGCGTCACCTTTGATCGTACACCAATAACAGTGACACGATGCCCGGGAAGAGCCGTTAAATTTATTGAAAACCAACGAATTACGAACTGATTTATCGATACTACAGAGCACCGCACGCCTCTTATACAAAACGCCGAAAAGATTTCCAATGACAAGATCAGTCAACTTCTTCCGGAGGCTAACTTTATAGGAACAATAAACCATGGAGGATGGGGTAAGCCAAGTCACCTTCAACGGGGTTGCTTTCCTTTTTCTCTTCAATTGAACCGAGAACGCGTCACGAATCAATGAACAGATGATCCTCGTCTCTGAGGCGCGCCAAGACAATGGCTCTTCTACTCCTCCTTGGCGCTTCGAGCGGTTATCTTTGTGTAAGCACAGGGGAAGAGCGGGGACTGTATAGCTGTTGTAACGCCGAGAGCAAACTCGTCAGTTTCCTAGATCTCTCACCCAATCCTAACAATTGTTGGAAACAATTGTTGGAAAACTATATCCTCCTCAAGTTGAACAACTAATACAAGTATACCACCTCCTTAATAAATTATTTTCTATAACTTCACCATAACATTGTTTCATTCAGCAGTTGCTTTTATAAATTAAATTCTCACTCAAATTAAAGATCAGGATAAAACCAACAATAAAAAACTATTAAGATATATCTAGTTTTAAATATGGCTTATCCAGTGCTTAGTTTAATTATAGCTTACGGAAAAGGTATCTAACAATATATCTTATCATCATATTACTTACTCGTGAGTTACAAATTATGGATATTACTTGCATATTAACTTAGTTAAAGATAAATACTTATGATTTTCAGATTTGTTCCTCTGATCAGGGATGACCCAAAACATAACCCAATCAAATCAAATGTGGCGAGAACCGAAGAACATAAGAACCGAGAAACCCTCGGCATCTCATTCTATGGATGCTTTCCAAACCACTCATCAATCACTTTTCCTCCTGAGATCTCGCTTACGTATCTCGATTTACAGCTTGCGCTAAAAGAGACATTAATCTGGATATTAATAGTGTCACGAACAATGCCTGCTTCTACGGACACAATGCTAGCTCTGACTGAAGAAGAAGGTAGAATGGTACGCGAGACTAGCGTGAGATGGTACCACGGCCAAAACTTCATCTGCTTCAGGGAATTTCGAAAGACAATTCTCAAAGTACGAGAAATCCGCCTAATCTGGCTAAGCCAAACTGATGGTCAAAGTTCCTGGCTAAACCTCGATGTCCCGGGGACATTCTATCCGGATCATGCATGTAGCCAACACGAAAACTTCACATATAGTCGTTGACTGACAAATTAAACGAGGCCTTGCGTTGCTACTCAAATCAACAGGCAATAGAGAGTTGGTTACAGGAAATATAGGCACATTTAAATGCATGTAGCTGTATTTTCAAACTCTTGCACCGTATTTGTAGATCAAGAACTTATCCTTTGCTACTGTCAGTTTTAAGCAGGCACAACGCATTAACACTTGTGGGTTGGCTTTTTTTGGAATTGGTGATTACCCTTTTTAGTTCCCTTCTCAAATGCTTATGGGTTGGTTTTCGGTTTTGATCAAGATTGCATTTGCCATCACTGTTGAAATAGCTATTTGGAGAGTGTAGTATTGTTTGGATGGAATTTTTGTACTTGAATTGGGTTTCTTTGATAACGTGTAGTTGTGGATTTGGGCATCGGGGGAGCCTGAGGCCGATGTCGTGGTCATCGGAAGTGGTATCGCTGGTCTCTGTTGTGCTGGGCTTCTTGCCAGATACAACCTAGACGTGCTTGTGCTGGAGAGCCACGAGCAACCAGGAGGTGCCGCTCACGCATTCGACATTAAGGGGTACAAGTTCGACTCTGGTCCTTCGCTGTTTTCTGGCTTCCAATCTCACGATCCTCAGGCGAATCCTCTTGCACAGGTAATCGGATTTCCATCACTCTAAGTTGCCCCATTTTGTCTTTAGCATGAATCAAGTGCAGATTGTTTATGTTTATATGGCCGCTTTTCCATTGGTATACTCCTGCGTTGTTTTCGCCTCTGGATGATATTAATAGATAACGACATTTTCTATGTATCAGGTGTTAGATGCATTAGGAGAGCCCGTTCCGTGTGCTAACTATGACTCCTGGATGGTGTACATACCAGAAGGTGAAATTTTGTCACGTATTGGTCCGACAGAGTTTTTCAAGGTGGATCCTTCTTTTCCCTGTGGTTTTGTATATCTATAGCATCATCCCTTGGACTTAGCTTTAGCGCATCTATGAATATATGAATGTCGTTCAGTTTTAAAAATGTTACTGGACCAATTGCGAAACTCATCTGTCTAATTGAAGATTGGACGGAGTGGTCATTTATCATGTTCTGCTTAATACGAAACAGATATGCCGATAGCCATACAGCTGAGCCCAAGTTAGTTTAAATCTAATGGTGCTCAGTTGTTGAGGATATGGATGCTAACGTGGAAAAAGCTGGTCATCCCTTTTTGATGGACAATAAGGCAGCTTAATACAGAGTCCTTAATGCCAAAATGATTTATGATGCGAGGCATGGTGGTGCGAATATCAAGGGGAAAGAATGGCTTTATATAAATTTCTCAGATGACGCTAAGTGTTTGGCGTCGGTTGAACAGAATTAACTTAAACAACGGAAATGGTTGCTGTGGCAAAAGACGATTACCAAGCTGTTATGACGAAAGCATTCATTGAGCAGACTGCCATGGCCGAGAATGTGAAGATTGTCATTTATTTTTAGGTACACCGAAGAAATGGACATGCATAACCTAGATAACTTATGGAGGAACTTTTAGATACATGTAGTGGTAGGAAAACTTTTTGTTTGAGGTAGAGAAGTCTTGTCTGGATTGAACATTACCTCATGAAAGTCTTGACAGATCTCCAGTCAAATTCAGGGAGGGTCATAATCTTCCTCCTAGGCTGAATTGGATATATTACAAACTCAGTGAACATTCAAAAGAGACCGCTGTATACATAGAATTGACTACTATTCTAAAGAGAAAAACAGTATTATTGCTTCGTATGTTCTTGTAAGAATTTGTGTGGGTCAACTGATGGCAATTTGTGAGGCTGGTAATATTGTCTCTGTTGTTCTTCAGTCAATGCCCATGATGTTTTAAATTTTATAGTATGTTTCTGCTTATGCTTTTAATTAAATCTTAATCCAGGACCTCGAGAAGTATGCCAGTCAAAATGCCGTGCAAGAAGGGAAAAGCTCATGGTATCTCCTGTTCTATTCTGTCTCATTTGTAAAGAAAGAACAAGATGGCTTTGTAGATTTAAACAGCAAAAGAAGATTTTACAATGGCTTATAAGCAAAAGTACTCATTATTGACGTTGACCCCACTATGAGAAGTGAAAGTAAATTGGAACCTCTGAATTTAGTGTTCGTTTTACAATTTATCAGTGACCATTATGATATAACGGTACTCTTACTCTACATTTTATTTGTAATGAACGTGTTTGTTTAAATTTGAAGTATGGGCATCTTTTTTCTGTTGGTTTGCTGCACTTCATCTTTCCTTACATAATATGAATTTGCAGGATGCAGTGCTTCCAATGTCTGCAGCTGTGATGGCTCTACCTCCTTTATCTGCTTGTGGTGATTTGGGTGTCCTTTCCACAACTGTTGCTAGATGTGCTCCTTTCTTGTTGAAATCTTTATCCATATGGGACCTCAGGGTTCTATTGGTGCAACAAAGCTTCTTAGACCCTTCTCAGAAGTCTGGTAAAAGATCCTTTTATAAGGAATTGGGTGGACCTTCTTGCCTTTCTTCATGTAGGGGTGAAATCTAATGATATACTTTCAGCAAAGATGATAACTATGATGTTTTTAAATATTGAAATGCTCCTAAGATTGGTAATTGTTATCCTTGGGATGTCCATATTCTCTTTCACGAACTTATTTGATACAGGTTCAGCTTGCGTAACTAATTCAGTGTGAATGACTGATTCCTGTTGTAACAATATATGAAATGATTGGCCCTAGTCCTATTTTGAGAGTATTTTCTGGTATTTATATAGATTATGGTCGATTGATTTGCAAACTTTAAAACCTTAAAGCATGCACCATGTTGCTCAGTAATTAAATCTTTAGCCACTTGATAAAATTTTAGAAGTTCAATATCTGTTAGTGAATAATTTAGGAGGATAGTTAATCTATCGTAGATTTTATATTCTACCACATTATGCAATGTTGTGAGTTGCTTTGAGGTCTTGTTTAATATCTTGCAGAAACTACAACTCTAGCAACTTCTTTAGTAAGTAAACGATGGGGTGGTGATCAAATGGTTATGTTGAATCCTGATGTTAACAAGAGAGATTTTCTCCTTTCTATGCAGTTATTCCTGCTGTCCTTAACTGATTAATTTTTGAGTTCTTGCATGTGACCTCTACTATTTGAAGTTGCTAGCTGGCTGGTGGTTTAACAAATTACTTGGATGCTTGAAATATGTATCTAACTTTTGTTTTACCTTACATCACCCTTCTGAGGAGGTGACACCTTTTATCTGCACTTTTCAGGTATACATGTTTGCCGAGTGGTACAGACCTGGTTGCAGTCTTGAGTACCCTCTTCATGGAAGTGGAGCTATTGTTGATGCCCTCACGGATTTCTCTCGGGAGTCACGTGGAAAGGATTGTTGTTGAAAACGGTCGAACCAGGAGTCAAGTTAAGAAGTGGTTAAATGAGTGGACTTCTTAGGGAAACTTCAAGGCTTAAAAATTGTTTTAACTGGATTTTATCATAAGATCAACACAAATTAAAGAAGTGCATCTCTGGATATTGTAGTTCGTGCGTGCTAAGAAAGCTGTCGTCAACAATGCATCTATGTGGGACACTATAGGTTTGTTACCTGAGGACGTTTTCCCAAAGTCATATTCAGATAGGGTTATGAGGACTCCAAAGTGCGAATCTTTCATGCATCTTCATCTTGGTTTTGATGCTGAGGTGAGCATTGCAAATATTCTAGGGGACAGTTTTCTTAGTCCCACTTGGTCCGTTTACTTTATAATTTTGCGAGATGGTGGATGTCTTTTTTCTTTTTGTACTTGCTCAAGCATTAAACAATAAAGGAAAAAAGGTTTTGGCATACATGATATAGCCTCCCTACACTTCATACTCCGTAGGTAACCACGCTTCAACATGTTGCACACTTTACCGAGTACTCTAATTCTGCAATCGCTTAATTTCTTGATGATGCATAAGTTTCCAATCCAAATCTCTCGAGGGCTTTACTTTATGAGTTTTTGTTGTCGTTAGGTTTGCTGTGCTTCTTCATTCTCACACACTGAAGCACAATGGAATTAGTGTGCACGTGCGCAGTGAGAGAGACAGAGAGAGGCAACGTACTGGAGATATTTCTGGCAACAACACCTCATGTTCCTTGCTATCTTAGGGTCTAATTATGAGTTTCTTGTCCTGCTTAATGTTTGGATTCTTTTTTTATTAGAGGCTAGTCGCTTTATTTTGTCTATGTTATTTCAACATTTAATTTGTCTGTGAAGTTTTTTAGAAAATTTGTTCCTTCTCAGGGTGTAAGGATTTAGGAATTCATCACATAATTGTGAATGACAAAACTAGAGGCCCAAAAACATGAGATCAAATAGATCTTGTTTTGTGATTTCACACTCCATAATCTTTCTCCCTTTGGTTTTTTTTTTGGGCTTTCTCGCTAATTTTACACAATCACAAGTGTTGCCAAAATCTAGTTAAGATAAGTATATTAGAAGTCTTTAAATTTATTACGAAAGTGCTATTACGTTCATAAAATTAAAAAAAAAAATGCAATCAATTTTTAAAAATTATCAAATTAGTGTAATCAAGTACTTTCGTTATTTCGACCAAAAAAAATAGTACGTCCGTTAACTCCCTTCAACTTTTTTAATGGAAAATACTAACACGGATTTTTGTATACTATTTTCTCTCTTCTACATGGTGATTGTGTGGCTACAACGATGTTGTTTTGATTCAAATTTAATTTTATAATACAAATTTAATTTAATACAAATTTAAAGACTTTGATTTCTCTTTTGGTAGGTTTTAAACTTAATTATAAATTCGTAATAAGTTTTAAAACTTTTAGCATATCGATTTCAATCTAATGTAAAAGCGAGTCAATAAGAACTTGATTAGTCTAAAGCAATTCACAAGAAATATGTTATACTTCGTGGAGTCCGAGTCAACTGTTGTTCCTAAGAATTCACACATAAATAATCATCGTTTCGTTTTCCCTCGACACTGTCCTTGGCTTCGCCACATAGAACGTGAAGATGCTAAGTACAGAATTTGCCCCTCCTTTGCTCGTGTACCCACCTCACAAAGTCGCTCAAATCTATATCCGAGCTCCTTCCTTTGATTGCGTTCCCAGCCGCAATTCTCATCTCCTTGTCTCGAACCTCTTGAGGCACATCCCCACTCAACGACTCGGCCAAAACCCGAGCCAACTCCGCTGCCTCCGGTGTCTTCTCCGATTCCCATGCCCTATTCGTCCACCAGCAGTTCAGCTTTTCACGAACTGCTCTGCGCCCATCGGCCGCGTCAGCATAACCATCCCGATTCTGAGCCCCTCCAACGTCATGTTCCGCCCTCGGTGAGTTAGGAACGCGGGGCCCAACCCTTGTTCACGAGGCCTCTCCCGGTTTGTGGAAATCCCTTTGGCTGAACGTCCCCTCTGTCTTTTTAAGACCACCGCAGGCGTGCATTGGCTTTTGCCACCGCCAGTTTGCTGTGGCCGGCTGATCCCCCGACCCTAGGATTGTGCCGCGGCCTGCTCTGCCTCTGTTCCTACTAATTTGCTTCTGTACGTCGCTGCGTTGCAGAGGTGTGCGCGACGTGAAGGAAGAAGAAGACCAACGCACAGGCCGGGCTGGAGGGTGCAGGAGATGGGCCGGCCTGCGCGGGGTAAAAGAAAGAGAAAAAGGGGTGGGCCGGGTCTAGCCGAGAAAAGAAATAAGGGGCTGGGTCGACCAGGCCCGAATCCGGCTCTGTCTTTTCTAAATTTTTTTAATTTTAATTTTTATAACTATGACTCCTTTTTATTAATTTTTTTTAATTAATCTATTTTTTTTTTTATATTTACTATAAATTCTAGTTCTATTAATGCAAATGCTCCAAATGCCTATGTGCTATGCAATTTTAATGATTTGAATTGTTTTAGGCATTAAAAATTAATCCCTAAACTTTTCATGCAATTAAACCCTAAAATGATAGCTAAAACTTATGTGCCAACAAACGATTATTTTTAAAAAATAATTTTCAAATAATTCATTTTCTGCGAAACAAATGAACTATTAATGTTGTGTACAATATGATAACTAGTAGCTACACGTGTGATTTGTTTGTTTTGCATTATATATTGAGGTATCAAAATGGGTCTTAAACTAATATATGACCCATTTAAATCGTAAATGTATCATATATGTGTCATTTATATTATTATGAGACTAGTTAAATGGGTTTAAAATTTAAAAATTTCACATAAACAGATCTTAAATGGGTGGGACTTAGAAGCTAGAACCCATTTCCAGTCCAAGCTTTGCACTCTCTCTTTCCCTCTTTAACTTTAT
Source organism: Eucalyptus pauciflora (assembly GCA_007663325.1). Classification (NCBI taxonomy): domain Eukaryota; kingdom Viridiplantae; phylum Streptophyta; class Magnoliopsida; order Myrtales; family Myrtaceae; genus Eucalyptus; species Eucalyptus pauciflora. Next base: position 770,502 of record VMYD01000124.1, read on the forward strand.
AAAAATATTTTTATAAAAATTGAAATTATAATATGGACACCGAGAGTGTTCGATTCATGGCAAGGGAGATAATTACCTTGCGAAAGCTTGACCATCCAAATGTCATGAAGCTGGAGGGTTTGGTAACTTCAAGGGTTTCTGACAGTCTGTATATTGTGTTTGAATATATGGACCATGATCTTGCTGGCCTCGATGCCACTCCGAGTATAAAGTTCACTGAATCTCAGGTACACACTTGTTGTGTTTAATACTTCCTTGGTTGAATTAAATGTTATTCATGTCACCAACAAGTTGGGTAGAGTATGGATAAGGTGGAGTTGTTCTAAGAGGCTACTGCATCAGTTGGACAGCAGAACAAAAGTTTGTAGGTTTATGTAGCTTCCCAGGTTTTCTCACAATTGATGCTTGAGTTTCTATCTTCATTCCTTAGATCTGCTCATTTACCATTATATAGTCTTGAATATAAAAGGGAGAATGTGGACATTTAATTTTAGATCAAAACTCTTTCTTCAATATAAGGTCTTCATTCTTAAGCATTGCCTATAATTGTGATTCACCACTTTCTACTTGCGGTAGTTTCTTACTAAACTATAAAGATGATATAGACTTTCTTTGACTGACTTTTTTTTTTTAATTTCTTCCTCTAGATCAAATGTTACATGCAACAACTACTTCGTGGACTTGAATATTGCCACAGCCATGGTGTTCTACACCGTGACATAAAAGGCCCTAACTTGTTAGTCGACAACAATGGCAATCTCAAAATTGGAGATTTTGGATTGGCAACTCTTTTCCGGACCAATCAAAAGCAGCCTCTAACGAGTCGTGTAGTCACTCTTTGGTACCGACCTCCTGAGCTGTTGCTTGGTTCTTCAGATTATGGAGCTTCTGTGGATTTGTGGAGTTCTGGTTGCATCCTAGCTGAATTGTTTGCTGGGAAGCCCATAATGCCTGGAAGAACAGAGGTGCCATTCCTTATGTAGTGCCTAATTTGTTTACATTACTAGAACATTGGGAAAAACATTGTTTCAGTCGTATAGTGTTTCGAAAATTCTATACCCAATGTGTACTCGAGCATTTTTGCCTTGTGTACAACAGCTTGATGTCTGTACTTTCCATTACATAAAATCTAATCTAAGAGTCTTGAAGAGCATTCCATAGTCTACTTATGCATGACATAAATTATAATCAGCATCAATTTCATAGAAAATGGCAAGAGAATTTGATTTTACAAGATTCTATTTCAGGGTTTTGTTTATTCATTTATATTGGCAGGTATTTTCCGTAAGAGGGTGGATGTGTCATATCTACCTTAATATGTAGTGTTGTGTAAAGCTAATGTGGAAATGCAATCTTAAATACTTCCGAGTCTGTGATAAATATTTAAGCACTTCTGAGTCTATAATAAATAATTGTCTATGCGATTCACCAATTCTTATCTGATCATGAAAATTTGTAGGTGGAGCAATTGCACAAAATTTTCAAACTTTGTGGGTCTCCTTCAGAAGAATATTGGAAGAAGTCAAAATTGCCACACGCAACCATTTTCAAGCCTCAGCAACCTTACAAGCGCTGTCTCCTGGAGACATTTAAGGATTTTCCTTCATCCGCATTGGGCCTGCTAGATGTTCTTCTTGCAGTTGAACCAGAATGCCGTGGAACGGCTTCCTCAGCCCTTCGGAATGAGGTAGGTCCTAAGTTTTTCCTTTTCAGCTTTCTTGATGTCATGTATGGTTTGTTCCTCCCTAGCGTGTACTTTTAAATATTTTACATTTTGTGTGCCAATTTTCTTATTGTTATTGCAACTTTGAATAATTCAGCAGATTTCTTTGAAGACATTAAAGAGTGCCATCATGTAATTTGATATGACATGATAGCTTTGCCAGAAATACTAACCTTCAAACTACATCCTTTTTCATGAAATAATGTGATAACTTTTTAATAGGATATTGAATCAAGTGGGGCCTGTGTTTTTAATATTGACTTACTACTCAGTAAACAAATTTTAGGAAGAAATTTTTTCTATCTATGACGCTGCAAGCTGATCTTTTGCTTTTTATCTTCCTTTTAGTTACAACTGCTAAGATCCTATACTTTGATTTACTATCCCAGTTCTTCACATCCAATCCTCTTCCAAGTGATCCGTCAAGTTTGCCAAAGTATCCATCAAGCAAGGAGTTTGATGCCAGACTTCGAGATGAGGAAGCCAGAAAGTGAGTCATCTTCTGTGTTGTTTTACTAAAAGAAATCTCCACTTTCGGCCATTAATGTGGCTGTGGGTTTGTGCTGATTAGAGAAACAGTCTTTAGCACTAATTTAAAATCTTATCACAGATGGCTAGCCGAAATAGAATTAAAAAAAAAAAAATCCCAAATGAAAGAACACCTCTACAGAAAGTTTGAAGTTTTGTCAAAATCTAGCTATATAGAAACCGATAGAAAAAAAGGACTTTCTGTTAATTACTTGCTGCAAATGAACTATCAACTAGTTCATCCTTGTACAAACAAAAACGTTTCATCAAGTTTCCACTTTTCTACTGTAAAATAAATATGACCACTGTTAATGCAGTTACTTTTCCCTTTTTCCAAAATGTGTAATGGCGGAGGAGTTGGATTGACGTATTATGGGAAAGGAAAAACTTGCTTATGTAGCCACTTGCTTCATGAGAAGTGTTTCCTACACTCCGCATCATGCTACTAACCCTACAATTGGTTGATTTTTATTCCAGGCGTAAAGCTACTGCTGGTAAGGCTCGTGGTCTTGAATCGATTAGAAAGGGTTTGAAAGAGTCTAAAGTTGTGCCTACGTCAAGTGCCAATGCTGATTTAAAGGCATCCATCCAGGTAACTCGACCTTCTAATCATATCTCATACATATATTTAAGTTGAAGGGTTGGATGTGAGTGCCTTAACACAAAGTCAGTGTAGGGATACATATATTGCAGAGGGACCCATTTTTTCATAGCTTAACTGCATTTATTATTATATTTATTACCTTCTTTAGAAGCGACAAGAGCAATCGAATCCCAGAAGTACCGGTGAGAAACCAGGAGGAACGACCCAGAACAATTTCATTCTATCTGGACGATCAGCACAACCCAGTCTTAATGGATCAACACAAATTGGAAATGCAAATGAGGTTGAGGCTTCGATTGTGCCAGACCGAGAACTCGATTCTCCAAGGGGTGGTGCCGAGTTGACTAGGCAGAGATCTTTCATGCAAAGAAGAGCATCACAGTTATCCAGGTTTTCTAATTCTGTTGCAGTGGGAGGTGATTCACATCTCGATTGTAGTAGGGAGAAGGGTGCTAACACCCAATGGAGGGATGAGGCTTTTGTTGCCAGGTGTAATCATCCAGATGGTGGTGAATTAGCGGGAAAGCATGACTGGTCACATCATTTGTTACATAGGCCGATATCTTTGTTTAAGAACGGGGGAGACCACTCCCGGAGGGAGTCCATCGCGGTAATTGCATTATAACTTAAACAAGCTATTTAACTGTCTTTGCTAGGGATTTTTTTTCCCTTTTTCCGGTTCGCTTTCCACTTAGTTGAAGGTGAAATAATCTGACTCAACCATTTTCCTTTTATATATATAGCTTTGGTAATGCTGTTTAGTTTTTCTTGGCATTCTCTGTATTTGTTTTCCTTTATTTACTAGCATGAATAAAATGCTTGGAACAAATTGGTGTGGCATATGGAGTCGAAAAAAGCAGTGGACATCATCATGTCCATGTGGTCATTGGAAGTTAGGTTGTGCTAAGTGCATCTTTATCTCTGCATTTTTTTCTACTTTAAAACAAACTTATTATTTGGTAACTTTTAAGGCTTCCGTTGGAACGACTTGCTATGACAATTGGTACTGAATGTCTTTGCTCATATAATATTGAGAGATCAATCGAAAGTATCTGAAAAATCATAAAAAATTGCTTTGGAGAATAATTTTTGTGGTAGCTTCATGTCAAATGTCAAAGAATGACATCAACTAATTGTGAAGTATAGATGAGGATCATATTTTTTCTCTTGCCTTCGGTGTGGTGATTCGCGAGCTATGATCTGAAAAGCTGATCGTCTTCTCTTGCTTGCGTTTGCAGAGTTATTCTCCCAAAAAGAGCCGAATCCACTATTCTGGACCTTTGCTTCCCTCGGGAGATAACCTCGATGAAATGCTCAAGGAGCATGAGCGGCAAATACAAAATGCCGTCCGGAAAGCTCGCCTTGATAAGGTCAAGACAAAGAGAGAGTATGCCGATCATGGGCAGACAGAGTCACTTCTGTATTGGGCAAATGGGAGGTGATTATAAGGATGACAAGGAGTAAGTGCATTTCTCTCTTGAAGCAAGGAGGCCCATGAGATGGGAACAATGTCGACAGGAAGCAGAATTCCTATCCAGAAGCGGTAAAAGATATGATCCACACAAGCATTTTGTCTAGGAGCGTCAGCTGATTGTATGTCATCGAGTACTTTTTCAAAGCACTGGATGATGCTCCTTGTGTTGTATCAAATCCGAAGCAATCGGATTTGGTAAAATCAGGTGGCGGTCTTGTTTGGTGCTCCAACAATGGAAAGGGCTGTATATTGTCAATGTTTACTCTAATTGTTGGAAGCATTCTCTGTACAGTGATGGCCCATCTCTATCTCTTCATTGATTGTTCCCTGATTATGGAAATGTTACTACATAATTCGAAATAGTATGGCTGAAATCTGGTAATATGAGGCACGGTATACTATATAGTCCCCCTCCAGCTTCAATCCCTCTATCGCTCACTATAGCTCCCTCTTTGTTTGCTCCCTCTCTCGCTCAATTCGCTCCAGTTCCCTCTCTCTCGCACTTGCGCCCTCACTAAACAGACGGAATGATGAGTTTTTCTACTCATAAGATAATTTGTTTTGCTGGTTCTCCTTGCTTAGTCATGCAATGCCTGCCATATGAAAACTAAAAGAAACGCAAGCCTAACATTGAAAAAAATAGGAAACTAGTTAAAGCAGTTGGTAGTGGTCATTAGATGAGTTCAGAAAGGCAAACCTAACATAAAAAAAAGAAAGACAAGGATAATAGTAAAAACAGTTTGATAGTGGTCGCTAGATGAGTTTTCTTTGTCAAGAACGCATCTCTAGTGGCAGCCGCCACCGCCCTTCTTTCTAGTCACTCTTGAGTACTTGTTGCTGCGGGGTGTGGATGGCAAGATTAGGAGCTAACGACCAGTGTCTCTAAATTAGGGCACATCCACCTCAAGCTTTCTGTTAGTCGAGAATTGATATCAACATCTCCAGAAGTGTTGCACATGATTTGAAGTCTCAGATGCTTGACATTCCACAATGGAGGAAGCATTTCACTTCTGATTTCTTCTGGAAGAACCAATGCCTATGTATATTAAAAGAAGAATAGCAATATTCCAATGCTCAGTTTACATTAGCATGCAAATATTCGATACAAAATATATATTTGGAAAACATTTACTTACCTTGACTTCCTTACAAATCAGTGTTAACGAGTTGCAACGGCCGAAATAGCTTAGGAACTTGGCCGCCTTGAGATAACTCCTCCTCTTGTTGCGGACTCTGAAATCCACCTCCAGTCTCGCATTGGCCAATGTTGTTGAATCTCGTGGACCGATGACTAGGATGTTGGGGCCGTCATATTGGAACGACACGAGATTAGGAGTTTGGGTCTTTACTCTTATCAGATACATGAATCCAGTCAAGGTGAGATGCTTGAGATTCTTGTGAGTTACCCTGATGCGCTCAGCGGACGGCGACGGGCTCCCCTTGAGCCTCAAGGTCTCTAGGAGGTGAAGCTGAGAGACCGCTTTTCTAATGGTCTTGATTCCGAGCAAGCACAGATCTAGAGCAAGCTCCCTCAAATTTCTAGTGCCATGTACTTGGAGAGCTGACAACTCCTCATCCAGGTAGGCCACGGTGTACCTCGATGTGTAGCTGAAGGACACGAGGTTTGGGGCTGATATTGAAATCGAAAGGTTTTCCTGATCAGACATGCCCGATGCCTCAAAAGTCTCGAGCTTCGGTCCACAGATGAGGAGGTCCTTTGAGCGGGAGCAGTCGATCAGCTCCACGCGCCGGAGTGCCGGGCAACTTAGCATCAACTCGTTCGAGAATTGGTCGCCCTTTTGGACTCTGTGTAGGACTAGTTCTTCCAAGCGAGGCAGCCTCGTCTTGACGCCCTCCATTGAGAGATGGCTCACGTGGAGGACAGAGATGGTGTCAGAGGCCAAGTCGGGGCATATTTGCATGTACCATCTTCTGTCGGGATAGTTGACGATGCGGTCAAGACAAAGGTGTCGGAGATTGAGACTCGAGGCGATATTTATCCACTTGGGCACGATGGGATTCAACTTATCGCCTCTTGCGAATACCAGCAAGCTCATCGAGTTGATGCTGAGCTTGAGCTCATGGCGCCGCGTGATGTAATGATCGATATATTCTAGAAAAGTATCGTGCCCACCAACGTCTTTGCTCCTTCCGAAGGTTTTTTCATCGAATTCTAGAGCGGGAAGAGTGTTAAAGGCGTGATTCCAATCCTTGGAGAGGATGCACATATGTGTTGCGTCCCTCGGAGACAATCTTGACATGATTTCTTGAATTATTGATGGAGGCAAATGAAAAGCGCGGCCTTCGGAGATCACTGCCATCATCGTCAACAAAACTTTCTGCAATAAAACAAAGAACGAGAATCGTTGTTCAAAGTTCCTGTAAATGTTGGATTTATGTGACAGAAAAACCGTACACAGTGAAATCCTAAAGCGCAACAAGAATAGGCCAAAAGAAACGCTAGCGTTACCCTTGTAGTTCAAAGTTCCTGTAAATGTTGGATTTATGTGACAGCAAAACCGTACACAGTGAAATCCTAAAGCGCAACAAGAATAGGCCAAAAGAAACGCTAGCGTTACCCTTGTAGTTCGAAGTTCCTGTAAATGTTGGATTTATGTGACAGCAAAACCGTACACAGTGAAATCCTAACGCGCAACAAGAATAGGCCAAAAGAAACGCTAGCGTTACCCTTGATCGTACACCAATAACAGTGACACGATGCCTGGGAAGAGCCGTTAAATTTATTGAAAACCAACGAATTACGAACTGATTTATCGATACTACAGAGCACCGCACGCCTCTTATACAAAACGCCGAAAAGATTTCCAATGACAAGATCAGTCAACTTCTTCCGGAGGCTAACTTTATAGGAACAATAAACCATGGAGGATGGGGTAAGCCAAGTCACCTTCAACGGGGTTGCTTTCCTTTTTCTCTTCAATTGAACCGAGAACGCGTCACGAATCAATGAACAGATGATCCTCGTCTCTGAGGCGCGCCAAGACAATGGCTCTTCTACTCCTCCTTGGCGCTTCGAGCGGTTATCTTTGTGTAAGCACAGGGGAAGAGCGGGGACTGTATAGCTGTTGTAACGCCGAGAGCAACCTCGTCAGTTTCCTAGATCTCTCACCCAATCCTAACAGGTCTCAGGATTAGGAAACACAGAGATTAGCAAATCCGAATTATGTTCTCGTTGGAAACAATTGTTGGAAAACTATATCCTCCTCAAGTTGAACAACTAATACAAGTATACCACCTCCTTAATAAATTATTTTCTATAACTTCACCATAACATTGTTTCATTCAGCAGTTGCTTTTATAAATTAAATTCTCACTCAAATTAAAGATCAGGATAAAACCAACAATAAAAAACTATTAAGATATATCTAGTTTTAAATATGGCTTATCCAGTGCTTAGTTTAATTATAGCTTACGGAAAAGGTATCTAACAATATATCTTATCATCATATTACTTACTCGTGAGTTACAAATTATGGATATTACTTGCATATTAACTTAGTTAAAGATAAATACTTGTGATTTTCAGATTTGTTCCTCTGATCAGGGATGACCCAAAACATAACCCAATCAAATCAAATGTGGCGAGAACCGAAGAACATAAGAACCGAGAAACCCTCGGCATCTCATTCTATGGATGCTTTCCAAACCACTCATCAATCACTTTTCCTCCTGAGATTTCGGTTATGCAACACAATTTACAGCTTGCACTAAAAGAGACATTAATCTGGATATTAATAGTGTCACGAACAATGCCTGCTTCTACGGACACAATGCTAGCTCTCAGTGAAGAAGAAGGTAGAATGGTACGCGAGACTAGCGTGAGATGGTACCACGGCCAAAACTTCATCTGCTTCAGGGAATTTCGAAAGACAATTCTCGAAGTACGAGAAATCCGCCTAATCTGGCTAAGCTAAACTGATGGTCAAAGTTCCTGGCTAAACCTCGATGTCCCGGGGACATTCTATCCGGATCATGCATGTAGCCAACACGAAAACTTCACATATAGTCGTTGACTGACAAATTAAACGAGGCCTTGCGTTGCTACTCAAATCAACAGGCAATAGAGAGTTGGTTACAGGAAATATAGGCACATTTAAATGCATGTAGCTGTATTTTCAAACTCTTGCACCGTATTTGTAGATCAAGAACTTATCCTTTGCTACTGTCAGTTTTAAGCAGGCACAACGCATTAACACTTGTGGGTTGGCTTTTTTTGGAATTGGTGATTACCCTTTTTAGTTCCCTTCTCAAATGCTTATGGGTTGGTTTTCGGTTTTGATCCAGATTGCATTTGCCATCACTGTTGAAATAGCTATTTGGAGAGTGTAGTATTGTTTGGATGGAATTTTTGTACTTGAATTGGGTTTCTTTGATAACGTGAAGTTGTGGATTTGGGTATCGGGGAAGCCTGAGGCCGATGTCGTGGTCATCGGAAGTGGTATCGCTGGTCTCTGTTGTGCTGGGCTTCTTGCCAGATACAACCAAGACGTGCTTGTGCTGGAGAGCCACGAGCAACCAGGAGGTGCCGCTCACGCATTCGACATTAAGGGGTACAAGTTCGACTCTGGTCCTTCGCTGTTTTCTGGCTTCCAATCTCACGATCCTCAGGCGAATCCTCTTGCACAGGTAATCTGATTTCCATCACTCTAAGTTGCCCCATTTTGTCTTTAGCATGAATCAAGTGCAGATTGTTTATGTTTATGATGGATTTAATAATGGGCCTAAGCTGGCCCGGCCACGATGGGCCTAAAGGCCCGGCCCACGGGAATTAGGCCCGTGGAAAGGGGAACCTATTTAAGGAAATAGAGAGAGAGAGAGGAACTTACCTCTTGGCATTTGTGCAAGAAGGTTCTCTTTCTCTTCAAGAATTCTCTCTCTCTCTCTCCAAAGGCTAAGAAGCGACGCCATCTTCACTTCACGACGAATCTTCGACATCGGATCGAACGGGACTGAAATCTCTTCCTCAATACGGCATCGGTGTCTAATCTGTGGCCAATAAGGTACGCTCGAATCCGTGGTGTGCTTTTGATCGGTGATACGTGACATTCCAGGGCTTATCTTCCGCATATGATTTAGGGGTTCGGTTTAGGTGCCGAATCCGGTTTTCGGGGATCATTCGATCCCAACATTGGTATCAGAGCCCGTGTTAGCGTTTTCCCGACTTGTATGATGTTTTATGATGTTGTATGATCTTTTATGATTGTTTTTTCGCAAAATGAACTTCGGCCGTACGGATCGGGGCAAGGAATCCTGGCACCCGAGAGTTGTTCGCATATTTTTTTCGATTTTTCGTAAGTCGAAACCACAATATGAATGCATTGGAAGGAAGGCGACATCGAGACGAGTCCGGCGACATGTCGCACGTCATCGGACGACGCCGCACGCGCCCCCACGCGCGGCCAGAAGGCCCTGCGCTGACCTGGTTGTGGCCCGCGGTGGCCCCCCGTGACGGCCGCTGCTGGCTATGGCGATGCACGCCACGCACCCCGGTCCCCAACAGTGGTAGCATGACGTAGCGTGGAGCTCCGGGGTGCGCATCACGACGTCGGTTGGCCGGGATGGTCATCGGCCGGGCCGTCTCCACCCGCGACCCCGCGCGCTGGGTCGCGCGATACGCCGCGCCGCGCCGCGCCGTGATCGTCCGTGAGTCGACCTCCGACGGTCCGACGACCATGCCGGTTGACCGTTGACTTCGAAGGTTGACCGTTGACTTCGTTGACTTCGTTGACCGTTGACTTCGTTGACCGTTGACTTCGTTGACCGTTGACCGACCGTTGACCGTTGACTTGACCGTTGACCGTTGACCCAAAAAAAAAAAAAAGGAATTTGTTCCTTTTTTCAATTATGTCTATGTGGATTATATGTAATCCATTTTTTGTTCTGCATTTGTTGCAGGAACAATGCCTCCCCGTAAGCCGCGCGCATCTGTGCGCACAATGTCAGATGAACAGAAGGAAAGGCTTACAAGGTTGATAGCCGATTTGAATGGTTATCGATGGGAGAGTGACGACATAATTGATCATGTCATAGAGGTCAACAACAAAATTCAGGAAGTCATTTGGAACGGTTGTCCCATGCCAGATATTCAGATGATGCGATTCTTTATGAACACTCTTCCACTAGAATGACAAGGAGTGTTGAATCGCCTACGGGAGGTCAAAGGATTTACTAGCTATAAGGAGCTAGTAATGGCATTCGTAGATGAATATCATCGGGTAGGAGCCACAAAGACTGCGACCCAAGGAATGACTTCGATTGGGCCAGGACTGAATGTGCGTAGGAGAAATCCTGAGGGATATCCGTCTGTTTTTCCGTGGCTGTCAAGAATGCCAGAAAATTTTACAGAGAAAAAGCAAAAGAAATTGAACAATGTAGCTGCTTTCCCTATTAGTTGTATGATGCCTCGTTTATAGATGTTATGGCTTGTTTTTTATTTAATGTTCTTGGTGGACATTTTATGTAAAGTTAATTGCCCGATTGTTGTTGTTGTAGCAACCTATATGTTAGCCATATTATGTGAAAGCATTTTTTTATTATATTGTATGTCAATTATCATTGCTTTCTGTGATTGCTGGTTGCTGTGGGTAGTTAGCTGTGGGTAGAAATAGAAGTTTTTGTAGCTTCATAGAATTGATTTTGCATAGGACAATCATATTAATGATAGTTTTTAAGTTAGGATTTTTGGAGGATGATTGGAAACATAGTGACCTTTTGATTCTGAAACCTTACTTAAAATTATTAATTAATATGATGGGTTTGTGCAAAATAGATGCATAAGTGATAGGCATTAATAAATCGTGCATGTATGTCTGATGTGTTCAGATCAATGGCTTCAGCCACAAAGAGCATAGTTGTCGAGCTGAACAAAGGTGAAAAGCTCAATGATGACAACTATAAAATTTGGCAAATGAAAATTCAATGTGTGCTGGAAAAGCAAAAAGCACTAAAAGCTCTTGACCATGTAATGGAAGATGTAGAGGATGCTATGCGCCACCTTGAGTTAGCTGATCATCGCCTCAAGGCATTAGAGCAGGAAACGAATATTTTCTGTGTTGCTTTAAGCTCAGAAGGGGCTTCATGCTCTAAGCGCAAGCGCATTGATTCGTTCAATATGTGGAAATGCAATGGATCAAGTCCTTCTTGCAAGAAACCAAGAATTAACCAACAAAAGAGAGGAAAACGTCCTCATGTGAAGAATATCTCAAGGGTGAAATGTTACAACTGTGACCAGAAGGGTCACTATGCCCGCGATTGTCGCGAGTCAAAGAAGGTACACACCCTTGATACAATTGGGAACTTTGCATATGTGTCAAGTTCTGTATTCTTGACTGAATCTAATCCTCTGTGGACTGTGGATTCAGGAGCGACAGACCATGTAGCGAAGGATAGAGGATCCTTCGTGGAATTCCGACGAGTACCTACTGGAACTAAGTGGATCTATGTGGGAAACAACTCCAGAGCTGAAGTGAAAGGAATTGGCACATGCCAACTGAATATGCGTGATGGATGCATTTTGTTCCTTCATAATGTGTTGTATGCTCCGGAGATTCGTCGGAATTTAGTGTCTGTTTTAGTGTTGGTTAAATTAGGTTTTAATATGAACTTCCATAATAAATGTGTAGATTTGTATTTGTATACAGACTACTATGGTCATGGTTATTTTCTGGATGGTTTCATTGTATTGGATATTGATTATGTTAATGCAAATGTTTGTTATTCCCTTCTCACGTCTTACAATTCATATGATAATGATGTGAATGTGTGGCATGCTAAACTTGGTCATATTGGCCAACAGCGTATGAACAGACTAGCCAAAGAGGGCTTGTTGGGCAATATTGAAAAAGTCGATTTGCCCATCTGTAAGCATAGCCTAGAAGGGAAAACGATAAGGAAACCATTTGGAAAAGGTAAAAGAGCTGAATTTCCTCTGCATTTAATCCATTCTGATGTCTGTGGTCCAATGAATGTGAGAGGAAGGCATGGGGCTGTTTATTTCATCACTTTTATAGATGATTATACTCGATTCGGATATGTCTATTTAATTTCTCACAAATCTGAAGCAATAAGTTGTTTCAAAAGGTTTATGAACCTGGTAGAGAATCAATTAGACAAGAAAATAAAAGCATTGAGATCCGATCGAGGTCGAGAATATTTATCTGATGAGTTCAGAAAATTATGTGATGAAAAAGGAATAGAAAGACAGTTATCTATTCCATATACTCCTCAACAAAATGGTGTTGCAGAGAGAAGAAACAGAACCCTACTAGAAATGGTTAGGTCCATGATGGCGCATGCTAACTTGCCTATCACCTTTTGGAGTGATGCGTTGTTATCTGCTGCCTATATACTTAACCGTGTGCCTTCCAAATCAGTTGCTTCCACTTCATATGAGTTATGGACAGGTAGAAAACCAGACTTAAGTTTTCTTAAGCCAAGGGGTTGTGCTGCCTATACACATGAGTCCTCTCACAAGTTTGGGAAATTGGGTCCCAAAGGAAAGAAGAATATTTTCATAAGATACTCGGAACACTCAAAAGGGTATGTGTTCATATGTGAGCAGGAAAGTGGGAGTATAACTGAATTTGAATCACGGGATGTCACATTCTTAGAGGATGAATTTCCTAAGAATGGCCAAATAGGGGAAGACAACACCCTATTTGAAACCTCAGATCAAGATAATGATCTTAGTGGAGTTCGTCCAAGTGGGAGTAATATGAGAAGTGATGAATTGAATTCGACTCATTCTCAATTGCAACCACATGATGAGACGACATCATTATCTAATCCCAGTGGGAGCATAATGGGGAATGATGTGCAAAGAGCACAAACTCCCATACGGCGAACAAGTCGCCAAAGTATTCCCCGTCGACGTTTTGACATTGAAGGGGAAACTTTTATGGTTGCTCCACAAGATGAGGATGAGCCTAGAAATATTAATGAGGCTCTAAATTGCCCTAGTAAGGAAAAATGGATTCATGCAATGGAAGAGGAAATGGAGTCAATGAAATCAAACCAAGTTTGGGAACTGGTTGATCTTCCAAAAGGACGCAGAGCTATTGGGAACAAGTGGGTTCTCAAAATAAAGCGAAAGGCTGATGGCTCGATAGAAAGGCATAAGGCTCGCCTTGTTGCGAAGGGGTATAATCAACAGAAAGGAATTGATTATGAAGATACGTTTTCTCCTATAGTAAGATTTACCTCGATTTGCATTATTCTGGCAATAGTATATAGTATGGATCTTGAGTTACATCAGATGGATGTAAAGACTGCTTTCCTCAATGAAGAATTAGAGGAAGAAATTTACATGGAACAACCAACTGGTTTCATGGTAAAAGGCCAAGAAGAAAAGGTGTGTCGACTTTTGAGGTCGATATACGGCCTTAAGCAGTCATCGAGACAATGGTATATACGTTTTCATAATGCCATAATGGCATATGATTTTACAATGATTGATGAGGATCATTGTGTATATATCAAAAGATCCAAGGATCATTTTGTGATCATATCATTATATGTTGATGATATACTGATTGCCGGAAGCAATATGGAGTTTATTCATACTGTCAAGAGTTGGTTATCTTCCAACTTTGAGATGAAGGATATGGGTGAGGCTGCATACATTCTTGGAGTTAAGTTTTCAAGAGATCGTTCGAAGAGATCGTTGTCTCTTTCGCAAGAAACATATATAAATAAAGTTCTTGAACGATTTCGTATGCAAGATTGTAAACCCATAGACACTCCTATTGCAAAAGGTGAAGGATTGAGCCATAGACTGTGTCCAAGGACTCCACAAGAAAAGGAACAAATGAAACATGTTCCTTATGCTAGTGCGGTTGGGAGCTTCATGTACGCTATGATGTGTACAAGACCCGACATATGTTTTGCAGTTGGAATGGTGAGTAGATACCAATCCAATCCAGGTTCAACACATTGGAAAGCCGTTAAGAGAATACTGAGGTATCTAAAGGGAACTGCTGATTGTACGATGAGTTATCAAGGAAAGGATCTGCGACTCAAAGGCTATCCTAAAACTGTTTAGGGAGGAGGTTTAGACGAAAGGAAATCTACCTCTAGGTTTGTTTCCTTATTGAATAATGGCACCATATGTTGGAGCAGTAAGAAACAAACGTGTATAGCTTTGTCCACGATGGAAGATGAGTTCGTGGCATTATCAGTAGTAATATAAGAATGAGTTTGGCTTAAGAGATTTTTTGGATCGCTTAGGTGTTATTGAGAAAGCTGCAAATCAATTATTAGTTAATTGTGATAGCCAAGCAGCTATAGCGTACACTAAAGATCCAAAATATCATGGCAAGACCAAACATATAGATACCAAGTATAAATTTGTCAAATATAATGTGGCACGAAAGGATGTGAACTTGCAGTACATATCTACGCATAGAATGGTAGCAGATCCTATGACAAAGCCAATACCTAGAGATGTGGTTTGTGGTCATGTAAAATCTCTAGGGTTGCGTAGAGTCTAATGTACTGGATTGTAATTTCCCTGAGTTGTTCACATGTATGAACTAGTGTTGTTTCATTATTAATGCCTATGAATCTTTTGTTTGATCTTTATGCATCTTAATGCTTAGTGCATTACATTATGTAGATAAAGTATGTCGGACAGATAAGAGATTAGCCCACTCACACGGGTAATCGCCTCTATTTACTATGTGATAGATAGAGACGAGACTGTTTTTAAGCTTATTATCTAGGTGATAATCGAGAGCTCAAGCTTAAAATAAATATGTCGCCTTAACTGAGTGTTAAGATGAGGACATAATACTTACGATGTCCGAAAGTAAAATAACCCACATATTTTACTTTATCTGTCTAAGATGCCAGATGTGAGTTCTGATGAATTTTGTGAATGAGTAAATACGTTAACTCAAGTTAGACATTTTGTCTGAACTATCATCTGTACGGTATTGATTGTGTAGACATACGCTCCATGGGAAAGGAGTTAATACCGTAATACGTATTTCATACTACGTATGCATGAGACGACCTATAAGAGTGACAAAAGTTTGATCTCAACTTTTATGACGTGTGAGACTCTTGAGGAATAGAGTTCCTTAACTTTTAGTGCCCTCATAACTCTTACTTATTCTCAAGATTTCTATTTAATGTTTGCTATCTTAGAATGTTGCCAATGGTCATGAGATGATTCGATCTAATGGGACATTTCTAGAAAAGCAAGTTGAACTGAAATTGAGAGTTTGAAGGAAAGAGGAAGATCGGATTTGTAGAATCACATTGTGGTTTTGTATTCACAGGTCGACCAATTATGACTGTCTTTGGGATAATCATAATTGTGAATACAATATATATATCATTGTTTAAATGAGATTAAGAGAGATATAAATGTGATCGATCGATCTAGGGTACTGCATACTAAATTTACTCGGAAAATGATGCCCAATATGAGCTGCTATATATTCCTAACAGATGTATAGCAACGAGCTCTCAAAGTATGCTGGTCGCACGGATTATTCACCGGTATGAATGTTGAAAGAGGAAAAGAGGTTTTTCAGTTGATGGGCCTAAGTTGGGCTTATCCGCCCATGTTGGTTTATGACCCACCATGTGCGAGTGGGAGATGATGGATTTAATAATGGGCCTAAGCTGGCCCGGCCACGATGGGCCTAAAGGCCCGGCCCACGGGAATTAGGCCCGTGGAAAGGGGAACCTATTTAAGGAAATAGAGAGAGAGAGGAACGTACCTCTTGGCATTTGTGCAAGAAGGTTCTCTTTCTCTTCAAGAATTCTCTCTCTCTCTCCAAAGGCTAAGAAGCGACGCCATCTTCACTTCACGACGAATCTTCGACATCGGATCGAACGGGATTGAAATCTCTTCCTCAATACGGCATCGGTGTCTAATCTGTGGCCAATAAGGTACGCTCGAATCCGTGGTGTGCTTTTGATCGGTGATACGTGACATTCCAGGGCTTATCTTCCGCATATGATTTAGGGGTTCGGTTTAGGTGCCGAATCCGATTTTCGGGGATCATTCGATCCCAACAGTTTATATGGCCGCTTTTCCATTGGTATACTCCTGCGTTGTTTTCGCCTCTGGATGATATTTAATAGATAACGACATTTTCTATGTATCAGGTGTTAGATGCATTAGGAGAGCCCGTTCCGTGTGCTAACTATGACTCCTGGATGGTGTACATACCAGAAGGTGAAATTTTGTCACGTATTGGTCCGACAGAGTTTTTCAAGGTGGATCCTTCTTTTCCCTGTGGTTTTGTATATCTATAGCATCATCCCTTGGACTTAGCTTTAGCGCATCTATGAATATATGAATGTCGTTCAGTTTTAAAAATGTTACTGGACCAATTGCCAAACTCATCTGTCTAATTGAAGATTGGACGGAATGGTCATTTATCATGTTCTGCTTAATACGAAACAGATATGCCGATAGCCATACAGCTGAGCCCAAGTTAGTTTAAATCTAATGGTGCTCAGTTGTTGAGGATATGGATGCTAACGTGGAAAAAGCTGGTCATCCCTTTTTGATAGACAATAAGGCAGCTTAATACAGAGTCCTTAATGCCAAAATGATTTATGATGCGAGGCATCGTGGTGCGAATATCAAGGGGAAAGAATGTCTTTACATAGATTTCCCAGATGACGCTAAGTGTTTGGCGTCAGCTGAATAGAATTAACTTAAACAATGGAAATGGTTGCTGTGGCAAAAGACGATTTCCAAGCTGTTATGACGAAAGCATTCATTGAGCAGATTGCCACGGCCGAGAATGTGAAGATTGTCATTTATTTTAGGTACACTAAAGAAATGGACATGCATAACCTAGATAACTTATGGAGGAACTTTTAGATACATGAAGTGGTAGGAAAACTTTTTGTTTGAGGTAGAGAAGTCTTGTCTGGATTGAACATTACCTCATGAAAGTCTTGACAAATCTCCAGTCAAATTCAGGGAGCGTCATAATCTTCCTCCTAGGCTGAATTGGATATATTACAAACTCAGGGAACATTCAAAAGAGACCGCTGTATACATATAATTGACTACTATTCTCAAGAGAAAAACAGTATTATTGCTTCATATGTTCTTGTAAGAATTTATGTGGGTCAACTGATGGCAATTTATGAGCCTGGTAATATTGTCTCTGTTGTTCTTCAGTCAATGCTCATGATGTTTTAAATTTTATAGTATGTTTCTGCTTATGCTTTTAATGAAATCTTAATCCAGGACCTCGAGAAGTATGCAAGTCAAAATGCCGTGCAAGAAGGGAAAAGCTCATGGTATCTCCTGTTCTATTCTGTCTCATTTGTAAAGAAAGAACAAGATGGCTTTGTAGATTTAAACAGCAAAAGAAGATTTTACAATGGCTTATAAGCAAAAGTACTCATTATTGACATTGACCCCACTATGAGAAGTGAAAGTAAATTGGAACCTCTGAATTTAGTGCTCGTTTTACAATTTATCAGTGACCATTATGATATAACGGTACTCTTACTCTACATTTGATCTGTAATGAACGTGTTTGTTTGAATTTGAAGTATGGGCATCTTTTTCTGTTGGTTTTCTGCACTTCATCTTTTCTTACATAATATGAATTTGCAGGATGGGTGCTTCCAATGTCTGCAGTTGTGATGGCTCTACCTCCTTTATCTGCTCGTGGTGATTTGGGTGTCTTTTCCACAACTGCTGTTAGATGTGCTCCTTTCTTGTTGAAATCTTTATCCATATGGGACCTCAGGGTGCTATTGGTGCGACAAAGCTTCTTAGACCCTTCTCAGAAGTCATCGATTCACTGGAACTAAAAGATCCTTTTATAAGGAATTGGGTGGACCTTCTTGCCTTTCTTCTTGCGGGGGCGAGAGATGGTAACTATGATGTTTTTAAATATTGAAAAGCTCCTAAGATTGGTAATTGTTATCCTTGGGATGTCCATATTCTCTTTCACGAACTTATTTGATACAGGTTCGGCTTGTGTAACTAATTCCGTGTGAATAACTGATTCCGGTTGTAACGGTATATGAAATGTTTGGCCCTAGTCCTCTTTTGAGAGTATTTTCTGGTATTTATATAGATTATGGTCGATTGATTTGCAAACTTTAAAACCTTAAAGCATGCACCATGTTGCTCAGTAATTTAAATCTTTAGCCACTTGATAAAATTTTAGAAGTTCAGTATCTGTTAGTGAATAATTTAGGAGGATAGTTAATCATTCGGAGATTTTATATTCTACCACATTATGCAGTGTTGCGAGTTGCTTTCAGGTCTTGTTTATTATCTTGCAGAAACTACAACTCTAGCAACTTCTTTAGTAAATAAACGATGGGGTGATGATCAAATGGTTATGTTGAATCCGATGTTAACAAGAGAGATTTTCTCCTTTCTATGCAGTTATTCCTGCCGTCCTTAACTGATTAATTTCTGAGTTCTTGCATGTTACCTTTTCTATTTGAAGTTGCTAGCCGGCTGGTTGTTTATCAACAAATTGCTTGGATGCCTGAAATATGTATCTTACTTTTGTTTTACCTTACATCACCGTTATGAGGAGGTGACACCTTTTATTTGCACTTTTCAGGTATACATGTTTGCTGAGTGGTACAAACCTGGTTGCAGTCTTGAGTACCCTCTTCATGGAAGTGGAGTTATTGTTGATGCCCTCATAAGGGGAATGCAAAAATCTGGTGGACGGATTTCTCTGGGGAGTCACGTGGAAAAGATTGTTGTTGAAAACGGTCGAACCAGGAGTCAAGTTAAGAAGTGGTCAAGTGAGTGGACTTCTTAGGGAAACTTCAAGGGTTAAAAATTGTTTTAACTGGATTTTATCACAAGATCAACACAAATTAAAGAACTGCATCTCTGGATATTGCAGTTCGTGCGTGCTAAGAAAGCTGTCGTCAACAATGCATCTATGTGGGACACTATAGGTTTGTTACCTGAGGACGTTTTCCCGAAGTCATATTCAGATAGGGTTATGAGGACTCCAAAGTGCGAATCTTTCATGCATCTTCATCTTGGTTTTGATGCTGAGGTGAGCATTGCAAATATTCTAGGGGACAATTTTCTCAATTCCACTCGATCGTCTGCTTTATAACTTTGCAAGATGCTGGATGTCTTTTTTTCTTTTTGTACTTGTTGAAGCATTAAACAATAAAGGGAAAAAGGTTTTGGCATACATTATATTGCCTCCCTACACTTCATACTCTGTAGGTAACCACGCTGCAACATGTTGCACACTTTACCGAGTACTCTAATACTGCTTCCACTTAATTGCTTGATGATGCATAAGTTTCCAATCCACATCTCTCGAGGGCTTTACTTTATGAGTTTTTGTTGTCGTTAGGTTTGCTATGCTTCTTCACTCTAACACACTGAAGCACAGTGGAATTAATGTGCACGTGCGCAGTGAGAGAGACAGAGAGAGGCAACGTACTGGAGATGTTTCTGGCAACAACACCTCATGTTCCTTGCTATCTTAGGGTCTAATTATGAGTTTCTTGTCTTGCTTAATGTTTGGATTCTTTTTTTTATTAGAGGCTAGTTGCTATTTTGTCTTTGTCCTTTCAACATTTAATTTGTTTGTGAAGTTTTTTAGAAAATTTGTTCCTTCTCAGGGTGTGTGTAAGGATTTAGAAATTCATCACATAATTGTGAATGACAAAACTAGAGGCCCAAGAACATGAGATCAAATAGATCTTGTTTTCCGATTTCACACTCCATAATCTTTCTCCCTTTGGTTTTTTTTGGGCTTTCTCGCTAATTTTACACAATCACAAGTGTTGCCAAAATCTAGTTAGGATAAGTATTTTAGAATTCTTTAAATTTATTACGAAAGTGCTATTACGTTCAAAAAATTAGAAAAAAAATGCAATCAATTTTTAAAAATTATCAAATTAGTGTAATCAAGTACTTTCGTTATTTCGACCAAAAAAAAAAAGTACTTTCGTCAACTTCCTTCAACTTTGTTAATGGAAAATAGTAACACGGATTTTTGTATACTATTTTCTCTCTTCTACATGGTGATTGTGTGGTTTTGATTCAAATTTTATTTTTTAATACAAATTTTATTTAATACAAATTTAAAGACTTGATTTCTCTTTTGGTAGGTTTTAAACTTAATTATAAATTAGTAATAAATTTTAAAACTTTTAGCATATCGATTTCAATCTAATCTAAAAGCGAGTCAATAAGAAGTTGATTAGTCTAAAGCAATTCACAAGAAATATGTTATACTTCGTGGAGTCCGAGTCAGCTGTTGTTGTTAAGAATTCACACATAAATAATCATCGTTTTGTTTTCTCTCAACACTGTCCTTGGCCTCGATGCTAAGTACAGAATTTGCCCCTCCTTTGCTCGTGTACCCTCCTCACAAAGTCGCTTAAATCTATATCCGAGCTCCCTCCTTTGATTGCGTTCCCAGCCGCACTTCTCATCTCCTTGTCTCGAACCTCTTGGGGCAGATCCCCGCTCGATGGCTCGGCCAAAACCCGAGACAACTCCGCTGCCTCCGGTGTCTTCTCCGATTCCCATGCCCTATTCGTCCACCAGCAGTTCAGCTTTTCACGAACTGCTCTGCGCCCATCGGCCGCGTCAGCATAACCATCCCGATTCTGAGCCCCTCCAACGTCATGTTCCGCCCTCGGTGAGTTAGGAACGCGGGGCCCAACCCTTGTTCACGAGGCCTCTCCCGGTTTGTGGAAATCCCTTTGGCTGAACGTCCACTCTCTCTTTTTAAGACCACCGCAGGCGCGCATTGGCTTTTGCCACCGCCAGTTTGCTGTAGGGGAATATGCAAAAATAGTAAAAGAGTTACTTTTGTGGGCCAAAGCCCATCTCTTCTGAGGGTCCTTCATCGATAGCTCCTATGATGAGATCATCAAACAAGCTTGCAATTCCTTCCTGCTCATTATCAGGGTTTTCTGCCTTCGGGGGTATCGGATCATCCATGCCACCCCATCCATCTGGGATTATCTCACGAGGATAAATGTAGTAACTGGGTGGGGCCGAATACTTCACCAAGTAATCAAACTTGCCATTAGGCTGCCCCAGAGTGTCTATCACTTCAGCTTCATCCTGCATCATTCTTGGAGGATCGGGGAATATTTCATGAATGCTCAGGGGTAGTGGGTTTTGCCTCCCTCGCCTTTGGTCAGGTGGCGGGTTCCGCCCTTCCTGTCTTCGTCCTCCAGAACTTTCCCCTCCTCTTCCAGCAGCATGGGGCCTCTGAGGGACTTCATTTGGACTTTGAATACTCTGATTACTTCTTCCAAGGCCACTACTAGGAACAAAACCATTCACATCCATCATCCTTTCCATCATAAAGGCAGCATTTGAAGCTTCAGAAGTGGGTGGTGGTGAGTCTTGAAATGTATGTATGGTGGACACCAACTCAAATGAGTGGTAACTCGATTCGGATTCAATGTCTGGTTCCAGGATAGCATTGACCGTATCCTCATGCTTCAGTGGTGGATCTTTCTGGACATTCGGCCGAGCAGTTTGAAATGAGAAGGCTTTCGTGTCCAAGAGATTTTGGATCTTGTGCTTGAGGGTGAAACATTCATCAGTTGAATGCCCCAATTCACCGCTATGGTAGTCACACTTCTTCATCGGGTCATAACTGCGATTGCTTTCACGGTTAGGACGCTTTGGTTCACTAGTTAGCAAACCATTCTTTCGGAGGATTGTCAGCACTTGGGATGGAGACCCAGGGAGAGGAGAGAATTGCCTTCTATTATTTGCTTGGGCAAATGGTTGACGGCCAGCAGTTTGTGGTTGTTTTGGATTCATTTGAATAACCGGGGCATGTTTGGCACTTTCTTGATTATAAGCCATGTTCACATCCTCAGCCGCTTTCTTCTCCTTCTTGGGAGTGAATCTTTTACTAGATGGCTTAGTAAACCATCCTTCCCTTATCTCCACTTCGAGTTGTTCTCCCGCGGGAATAAGCTGATTGAAGTTTTCAAAGTATGTGTTGGCCATTCGATTACGGAACTCAGACGGGAGAGTCCTGACGAACGATTTCATCAATTCCTTGTCAGCAGGCCCAGTCAAACTCGCATGGAATGATTGAATCATGAGGGGCTCATTCTTGACATATTGGGCCATACACACGTGATATATCTGCAAATGAGCTTTTAGGCAGGAAGTATCACCGTACTTCTCAAAATCCGGCATTTTGAATTTCTTTGGCATGTTGACCTTCTGATAGACAGATAGGTCGAACGGGAGTGAATTCTGCGACTCCTGCAGTTGCTTCAATTTTTCTTCCAGCTTTGTGAAGCGTTCATCATGATCAGTCTTTGGAATGCTGTCAGGCTTAGTCTTTCTAACAATGATCGAGTCATCGTCCAAACTGGGCATGTCATCGTCAACCTTGTTTGTTTGCTTCGGGATAGTTATTTGAGGAAGAACAGGTGCAGTTGTTGGATTTACTTGGAGGAATTGGAGTTGATCCGTCACAAGCTGTAGAGAGGTGAGCACTTGTTGAAGTTGAGTTTCCACAGCAGACATACGATCACGCATTTCTGATTGGTCGGCCATTCTAGCTCTTATTCGCGTGATAATGGGTGAACGTGGAGGATCTGTTATCACCTAAATTGAAGAAATGGACAAAAATAAGTATCTCATATGGAATACGTCGGCCCATGGCAACAGTCTAGAACCTTTATTCATTAATGGAGTTTTTGACAAGCTTATCAAAATAGCAACTTGGAATGTTCTAAACAAATGAACTAAGAAAGTAAACGACTCAACTTTCTAAACATTAATCTAAACATGAAAGTAGCAATATTGATTCAAGCATTTCATCTGGCTTGATCAATATACACTCGGGACACCATTTGGCGCAATCGTTTATTCTCCTCTTGAGCTTTTTCAGCAACTCTTTTGAGGCGTTTATTCTCAGCACGGTTGGTAATCTTCAACGACGCCTCTGGTATCTTCGGAAGCAGCTCCTCGAGAATCTTGTGATGTTGGATGTACTTAGTTGAGGCATAGTACTTTCTTTCTTTGCCTTTCAACTCTTCTTCGGGCCATTTGAGTTTTCGTGGATGGCACATATCCCACATCGATTTGATAGTGAGAATAGAATCTTCATGGCCTTGGCTTCCATCAACGAAGCTAACTTGGAGCGGATCCGCTTGTAACGTCGGGGGAAGCTCTTGCACGACTTGATACTGACGAGTCACTCTAGTTGGATAGTACTCCAATGCTCCAGTGAATCCCAATAGGGGGATTGGGCCAACACCTCCACACGTGAGTCTTGCCACCCGAACTTGGAACCACATAGCATGCCATAGGAAACCCTTGGAAGTTGGTTTTTTCATGAAAGCTAGCCACCTAGAATAATGATAATCCAGTGCATGTTTTTGATTGTTTTCAAATCTCATAATAGGGTGATTTGAATTACTAACATCATGTATAGTCATTAAACCACCAAATCCCTTTATATGAGAAAGGAACCAGATTTGTAAAAGTTCAGGAGAGGAATGGAGAGTCTTATCCCCATCTCCTTTGAATCAAGTGAGGGAAAGAAAAGTTTCAGTCAGGACAGTGTTTACAAAAAAATTTCTTTCCAACACTTGTCTAACTAAATGAGCAATCAAAGGATTAATAGCATTCTTGCAATAAGGAAATACTATAAACCCAAAGAAAGCTAAAAGGAAAACTCTACGCATTTGAAATGAGGTCCCTTTTTCAAAATATTCTTTCAGAAGAGATAAAGGACATGCATTACGGTGAGCCTTTAAAACCTTTCTTATGTTGTCTTCCTTAGTTCTTAGAAAATCAGATAAGGCCATAACAGGATCTATTCCGATAGGCGGATTAATCAATTCAGCTTTCAAGGATTTCCCTATGGCAATGCTATATTCTTCCAAGGTGGGAGTGAGCTCATGCTTACCGCTGAAGATAAAGGTAGAGGTCTCGGGGCACCAACAATGGGCGAGTGCTTGGATGAGGCCGCCATGGATATTGATGCGCAGCAGTGGAAGTAGGCGACCAATATGCGACTCTATGAACTGACGGCCATCTTGATCTAACTTGTCCCACCAAGTGCTAAGCTCTTCCTTTGGAGGGAGAATAATTCGAATGTCCGAAGTCCCCATTGTATATTGATCAAGACTCAGGACAATCCTAATGCCATGGACCGACAAAAATAATGCGATAAAGTAAGTAAATTGCAAAAGCAAAAATTTAGAGAACTTACTTTACCAATGGTGAGCAATCACATAGACATGCGCATGATAAGTGGCTCGATTTCTAATCTATAAGGCTTATCAAAGTGGAGCCACAAGGATGATCGGACTAGCCACGGGCTTGTGGACTATGTCGGGTCCTCATGACTCCGGCTTGGTCAAAGAGCCGACCCGGGTCGCGGGCATGCGGACCGAGGTGGGTACTCTTGACACCATGAAAGAAACTTCGGGATTGAGATGGGCGACTCGTACCGCGAGCATGCGGTCGGAGTGGTATCCATCTCAACACCATCCTAAATGATCCTATGCGGCCCAGGTCCGGCGGCAAGTTGTGTGTGCAAAAGTGTAGTGTAAATGCAAAGCATGCACAACAGTTTATATCAAGCAACACTTCAACATGAAAATAAACCATACATGCCTACACCTCCCTGCAAAACAAAGGTTAGCAAACACTTCCCCTTATACCTCCCATCTTTCAAAAACATTTAACACCTTAAATGTTAGGGACGTACCTGGAATCCTCGTTGCCAAACAAAAACATTTTTCAAAAGAAAAAGAAAATTGGCCTAAGTCCACTAAGAGTTTTAACTCAAGTCCCCAACGGAGTCGCCAAGCTGTCGCGACCAAATTTTTCGGGTGTGAACCACCTAGGGTTTGGCTAATGGATTGTTAAGACTAGACTTAACTCGGGCTCTCCCAAGCCCATACCAATTCGCGACTTAGGTTTGAGTTCTTAACATGCAAATGATTTTCAATTAGGAGTCGCCACTAATCTATTTTTGGTGGGTCGATTAGAAACCCAAGTAAAGTAATGGGAGA
This sequence comes from Eucalyptus pauciflora, assembly GCA_007663325.1. NCBI lineage: Eukaryota > Viridiplantae > Streptophyta > Magnoliopsida > Myrtales > Myrtaceae > Eucalyptus > Eucalyptus pauciflora. Next base: position 795,852 of record VMYD01000124.1, read on the forward strand.
TTTACTTTACTCCTACGAACCAGAGACTATGGGTATGGGGACTTGGTTACACTAGATTTCTCTAATGCCCTTTCGGTACCATTCTTTATTTAAAAAATGTTTGGCAAGCAATTTGAATTGATTTTAATTTATCTCCCTAACATGTGAGGTGATCATACGAGTACACAAACCACCAATTTAACACTCAGGAAAACAATTAAATAATGCATGAATTACCTCAAAGCAACGAAAGCATCTGCAGTGTTAGATCAGAATTCACATCAGCAATTCTAGATATGATTTCTAATTAACAAGCAATCAATCAATTTTGCTTTCACTTTTTTAACGAGAATATAGTCAATATGCAATGTAATGCAATGCTTCTAACCTAATATGAAATAATATGGCATGGCGAAATGTCTTAAACTATATGAATGAGTAAAAGATTTTGTGATTTTTTAATGAACATGCAATAATTAAATATGCAATCTAAATTAACCAAAATGATCTAATTCTAATGACGTGCAATTTCTGATTAAATGAACCTAGCAATAATCACTAAATGACATGCATTTCATGAACCTAATTCTACATGACGTACACATGATTTTTTTATTTTTTATTTAACGAAAATTCATAATTAAAATCACTAAAAAGGAAAATCAAACTAAAGTGAAATACTATCTATTCTAAATGCTTTCTAAACATGCATTAAAAAAACTATCATGCAATTTATCTAAAGATCTATCTAGACCTAAAATTAACCATGCAATTCAGATAATAATAGAATAAATAATAAAAAAACTAACATCCTAAATGAATGCACTTTTTCTTTTTCTTTTTCATGATTCAAAATAAAATCCCTAATCTAATCATGCAAGATAATAAATAAAATAAAAAAACCTAACCCTAATTCAAACTCTTTTTACGAATTTTTTTTACGAAAACAAAATCAACTCAAACGATACGACATCACATCCAATAAGATAAAACCGATATCCATAAATTGACGGATCATATCCCGCGCATGGGATCGGACTGGTCAATTTTAAATAAAACCGCGAATCGAATCTCGAGCATGAGATCGGATTGGCAATTTTTCGTGCAATTGCGAGTCGTATTTCGAGCGTGAAATCGGACTGTCAATCGTATGCACGTTGTGAAATCAGGAAAATTTCCTATTTCATGCAGAATCAAGAGATCTCTTGGATATGGCAATATCGATTAAATGCTCAAACAACATCATAATTTTACGAATTAGGCAACAATATCGAATTAATCAATATTCTTACCTTATTCTTAGTATAGCGTGGATGACGTTTCAGAGTTTAGGCAAACAACAGATCATGGGATGGCTCACGGCGTTGCAAGGGAATATGTTGCACTTCCGTCGAGACTCAAACAAATCAAATTGATGGGCGCTCAGTGCGGCACGGCTCAAAGACGGTGGCTGTGGTGGTGACTCGGCGTGGCTCGATAAGGCTGCGGCAAGCTCGATGCGGGTGGGTCACAGCCAATGAACTCTTTTTTTTTACCGTGGACTTCAAGCTCGCAAGCGGTGGCCGCAAAACCATGACGTGGTATTCATGCTGGACAAGAGATGGTGGCCTTGTTGGACCTCGGCGAAACCTGCGAAGAATGAGTACAAATGAAGCGGCCAAAATCTGGACTAGGTAGCAATGGTTCAAGCGTCCCTAGGATGTGCTGGTTCGTGGCATCGAGCTGTATGCAGGCGCCGATTTGGACGTGAAGTAGTATCGATCAACGGAGGAACAACGGCTGAGGATGGTGGGCTGCGGGTGTCGGCTTCAACGTCGAGCAACTGGAGGCACCAATCGGGGGAGTCGAAGAAGACCCCCTTTTTCCTCCTTTCTTTTACCTCTCTGCACTTGATAGAGAAGAAAAGTCCCTTTTTTTTTTTTGCTCACGTTCACTCTGTTCTCTCTCACTTTTCTCTTTGACTTTTCTTCTTCTTTGTTTTTTTTTCGAAACCTAGTGAGAGAGCCCCCCAAGCTTTTCTTCGCGTTGAATTTTCTTGACCTAAAAATCGAGAGAAACTCTTCGTGGCCGTATATCAATATGTGTCCTCCTTCTTTAATTGCGCGCAAGGTATTATATAGGTCTAAAAAAATGTATCTTTGCGGTATATATTTTTTCCTTTTTGTTCACGCATGATACTCCTAGAATATATCGTTGAAACATACCCACCTTGCGCAATATTCCCTTTTTTTTTTTTTTTCACATAGTCTATCCAAAAATTTCTTTTCTACCCAAGAATATACCCATTGGTGTATATTACCTGAATATATGAAAAATCTTATCGGAATATGCTTGCCATCAGTCCAATGCTAAATGCAAAAAATGAAAATTAAAAATAAATGCGCCTAAAACTATATGCTATGCAATTAACCATTTTTTTTAGGGATAAAATTAACCCCTAATTTTTAATGCAATAAATGACTAAACGAGTCACAAAAATTTAGGTGTCAACACCGGGCCACCGCCAGGTCGGCGTCGCCTGGCGGTGGCCCGGCGACGCCGAGCCTCGCCGGCCGCTGGGCGAGCTCGACCTCGCCGGATCTGGGCGAGCTCGAGCTCGAGCTCGCCCAGCCAAGGCGAGGCCGAGCCTCGCCCAGCTATGGCAAGGCTCGGCCTCGCCGTGGCTGGGCGAGGTCGCCGGCCCTCGTCGGCCGGTCGCCGGCCATGGCTGAGGCCGGTGACCGGCCAAAAGAAGAAACAAAAAAGGAAAAAGGAAAAATAAGAAAGAAAATAGAAATAATAAAATAAAAATATTAAAAATTAAAAGAAATAAAAAATTATACAAATTTACCAAACGTGTTTCCGTTCATTTTTTATTGCCAGAACAAGTTTATCAAACGCGTCTTTTTGTTCAAAAATTGTTCCCCGGAACAGAAACACTTTTTTCTATTTCTGTTCCCTGGAACAATTTTTAAACAGAAATGTTACCAAACGCACCATTAGAATTGCTTCACGAGAAATGTTTCCTACACTCCGCATCATACTACTAACCCTACAATTGGTTGATTTTTATTCCAGGCGTAAAGCTACTGCTGGTAAGGCTCGTGGTCTCGAATCGATTAGAAAGGGTTTGGAAGAGTCTAAAGTTGTGCCTACGTCAAGTGCCAATGCTGATTTAAAGGCATCCATCCAGGTAACTCGACCTTCTAATCATATCTCATACATATATTTAAGTTGAAGGGTTGGATGTGAGTGCCTTAACACAAATTCAGTGTAGGCATACATATATTGCAGAGGGACCCATTTTTTCATAGCTTAACTGCATTTATTATTATATTTATTACCTTCTTTAGAAGCGACAAGAGCAATCGAATCCCAGAAGTACCGGTGAGAAACCAGGAGGAACGACCCAGAACAATTTCATTCTATCTGGACGATCAGCACAACCCAGTCTTAATGGATCAACACAAATTGGAAATGCAAATGAGGTTGAGGCTTCGATTGTGCCAGACCGAGAACTCGATTCTCCAAGGGGTGGTGCCGAGTTGACTAGGCAGAGATCTTTCATGCAAAGAAGAGCATCACAGTTATCCAGGTTTTCTAATTCTGTTGCAGTGGGAGGTGATTCACATCTCGATTGTAGTAGGGAGAAGGTGCTAACACCCAATGGAGGGATGAGGCTTTTGTTGCCAGGTGTAATCATCCAGATGGTGGTGAATTAGCGGGAAAGCATGACTGGTCACATCATTTGTTACATAGGCCGATATCTTTTTTTAAGAACGGGGGAGATCAGGGAGTCCAACGCGGTAATTGCATTATAACTTAAACAAGCTATTTAACTTTGTCTTTGCTAGGGATTTTTTTTCCCTTTTTCCGGATCCCTTTCCACTTAGTTGAAGGTGAAATAATCTGACTCAACCATTTTCCTTTTATATATATAGCTTTGGTAATGCTGTTTAGTTTTTCTTGGCATTCTCTGTATTTGTTTTCCTTTATTTACTAGCATGAATAAAATGCTTGGAACAAATTGGTGTGGCATATGGAGTCGAAAAAAGCAATGGACGTCATCATGTCCATGTGGTCGTTGGAAGTTAAGTTGTGCTAAGTGCATCTTTATCTCTGCATTTTTTTGTACTTTAAAACAAACTTATTATTTGGTAACTTTTAAGGCTTCCGTTGGAACGACTTGCTATGACAATTGGTACTGAATGTCTTTGCTCATATAATATTGAGAGATCAATCGAAAGTATCTGAAAAATCATAAAAATTGCTTTGGAGAATAATTTTTGTGGTAGCTTCATGTCAAATGTCAAAGAATGACATCAACTAATTGTGAAGTATAGATGAGGATCATATTTTTTCTCTTGCCTTCGGTGTGGTGATTCGCGAGCTATGATCTGAAAAGCTGATCGTCTTCTCTTGCTTGCGTTTGCAGAGTTATTCTCCCAAAAAGAGCCGAATCCACTATTCTGGACCTTTGCTTCCCTCGGGAGATAACCTCGATGAAATGCTCAAGGAGCATGAGCGGCAAATACAAAATGCCGTCCGGAAAGCTCGCCTTGATAAGGTCAAGACAAAGAGAGAGTATGCCGATCATGGGCAGACAGAGTCACTTCTGTATTGGGCAAATGGGAGGTGATTATAAGGATGACAAGGAGTAAGTGCATTTCTCTCTTGAAGCAAGGAGGCCCATGAGATGGGAACAATGTCGACAGGAAGCAGAATTCCTATCCAGAAGCGGTAAAAGATATGATCCACACAAGCATTTTGTCTAGGAGCGTCAGCTGATTGTATGTCATCGAGTACTTTTTCAAAGCACTGGATGATGCTCCTTGTGTCGTACCAAATCCGAAGCAATCGGATTTGGTAAAATCAGGTGGCGGTCTTGTTTGGTGCTCCAACAATGGAAAGGGCTGTATATTGTCAATGTTTACTCTGATTGTTGGAAGCATTCTCTGTACAGTGATGGCCCATCTCTATCTCTTCATTGATTGTTCCCTGATTATGGAAATGTTACTACATAATTCGAAATAGTATGGCTGAAATCTGGTAATATGAGGCACGCTATACTATATAGTCCCCCTCCAGCTTCAATCCCTATATCGCTCACTATAGCTCCCTCTTTGTTTGCTCCCTTCTCTTCAGCTCCCTCTCTCTTCAGCTCCTTCTCTCGCTCAATTCGCTCCAGTTCCCTCTCTCTCGCACTTGCGCCCTCACTAAACAGACGGAATGATGAGTTTTTCTACTCATAAGATAATTTGTTTTGCTGGTTCTCCTTGCTTAGTCATGCAATGCCTGCCATATGTAAACTAAAAGAAAGGCAAGCCTAACATTGAAAAAAATAGGAAAATAGTGAAAGCAGTTGGTAGTGGTCATTAGATGAGTTCAAAAAGGCAAACCTATAGATGAGTTCATAAAGGCAAACCTAACATAAAAAAAGAAAGAAAAGGATAATAGTAAAAATAGTTTGATAGTGGTCGCTAGAGGAGTTTTCTTTGTCAAGAACGCATCTCTAGTGGCAGCCGCCACCACCCTTCTTTGTCGTCACTCTTGAGTACTTGTTGCTGCGGGGTCTGGATGGCAAGATTAGGAGCTAACGACCAGTGTCTCTAAATTAGGGCACATCCACCTCAAGCTTTCCGTTAGTCGAGAATTGATATCAACATCTCCAGAAGTGTTGCACAGGATCTGAAGTCTCAGATGCTTGACATTCCGCAATGGAGGAAGCATTTCACTTTTAATTTCTTCTGGAAGAACCAATGCCTATGTATATAAAAAGAAGAATAGTAAGATTCCAACGCTTAGTTCACATTAGCATACAAATACTCGATACAAAATACTGATTTGGAAAACTTTTACTTACCTCGACTTCCTTACAAGTAAGTGTTAATGAGTCGCAACGGCCGAAATAGCTCAGGAACTTGGCCGCCTTGAGATAGCTCCTCCTCTTGTTGCGGACTCCGAAATCCACCTCCAGTTTCGCATTGGCCAATGTTGTTGAATCTCGTGGACCGATGACCATGATGTTGGGGCCGTCATATTGGAACGACACGAGATTAGGAGTTTGGGTCTTTACTCTTATTAGAGGCTTGAATCCAATCAAGGCAAGGTGCTTGAATCCAGTCAAGGCGAGGTGCTTGAGATTCTTGTGAGTTATCCTGATGCGCTTGGCGGACGGGCTCCCCTTGAGCCTCAAGGTCTCTAGGAGGTGAAGCTGAGAGACCGCTTTTCTGATGGTCCTGATTCCGACCATGCATAGATCCAGAGCAAGCTCCCTCAGATTTCTAGTGCCATGTACTGGGAGAGCTGACAACTCCTCATCCTGGAAGGCCACGGTGTACCTCGATGTGTAGCTGAAGGATATGAGGTTTGGGGCTGATATTGAAATCGAAAGGTTTTCCTTGTTAGACTTGACCGATGCCTCAAAAGTCTCGAGCTTCGGTCCACAGATGAGGAGGTCCTTGGAGCGGGAGCAGTCGATCAGCTCCACGTGCCGGAGTGCCGGGCAACTTAGCATCAGCTCGTTCGAGAATTCATCGCCCTTTTCGACTCTGTGTAGGACCAGTTCTTCCAAGCGAGGCAACCTCGTCTTGACGCTCTGCATTGAGAGATCGCTCACGTGGAGGACAGAGATGGTGTCAGACACCAAGTCGGGGCATATATGCATGTACCATCTTCTGTTGGGATAGTTGACGATGCGGCCAAGACTAAGGTGTCGGAGATTGAGACTCGAGGCGATATCTATCCACTTGGCCACTATGGGAATCGACTTATAGTCTCTTGAGAAGACCATCAAGCTCATTGAGTCGATGCTGAGGTTGAGCTCATGGCGCTGGGTGATGTAACGATCGACATATTCTAGAAAAGTATCGTGCCCACCAACGTCTCTGCTCCTTCCGAAGGTTGTTTCATCGAATTCTAGAGCGGGAAGAGTGTTAAAGGCGTGATTCCAATCCTTGGAGAGGATGCACATTTGTGTTGCGTCCCTCGAAGACAATCTTGACATGATTTCTTGAATTATTGATCGAGGCAAATAAAAAGCGTGGACTTTGGAGATCTCTGCCATCATCGTCAACAAAACTTTCTGCAATAAAACAAAGAACGAGAATCGTTGTTCAAAGTTCCTGTAAATGTTGGATTTATGTGACAGCAAAACCGTACACAGTGAAATCCTAAAGCGCAACAAGAATAGGCCAAAAGAAACACTAGCGTCACCTTTGATCGTACACCAATAACAGTGACACGATGCCCGGGAAGAGCCGTTAAATTTATTGAAAACCAACGAATTACGAACTGATTTATCGATACTACAGAGCACCGCACGCCTCTTATACAAAACGCCGAAAAGATTTCCAATGACAAGATCAGTCAACTTCTTCCGGAGGCTAACTTTATAGGAACAATAAACCATGGAGGATGGGGTAAGCCAAGTCACCTTCAACGGGGTTGCTTTCCTTTTTCTCTTCAATTGAACCGAGAACGCGTCACGAATCAATGAACAGATGATCCTCGTCTCTGAGGCGCGCCAAGACAATGGCTCTTCTACTCCTCCTTGGCGCTTCGAGCGGTTATCTTTGTGTAAGCACAGGGGAAGAGCGGGGACTGTATAGCTGTTGTAACGCCGAGAGCAAACTCGTCAGTTTCCTAGATCTCTCACCCAATCCTAACAATTGTTGGAAACAATTGTTGGAAAACTATATCCTCCTCAAGTTGAACAACTAATACAAGTATACCACCTCCTTAATAAATTATTTTCTATAACTTCACCATAACATTGTTTCATTCAGCAGTTGCTTTTATAAATTAAATTCTCACTCAAATTAAAGATCAGGATAAAACCAACAATAAAAAACTATTAAGATATATCTAGTTTTAAATATGGCTTATCCAGTGCTTAGTTTAGATATAGCTTACGGAAAAGGTATCTAACAATATATCTTATCATCATATTACTTACTCGTGAGTTACAAATTATGGATATTACTTGCATATTAACTTAGTTAAAGATAAATACTTCTGATTTTCAGATTTGTTCCTCTGATCAGGGATGACCCAAAACATAACCCAATCAAATCAAATGTGGCGAGAACCGAAGAACATAAGAACCGAGAAACCCTCGGCATCTCATTCTATGGATGCTTTCCAAACCACTCATCAATCACTTTTCCTCCTGAGATTTCGCTTATGCAACTCAATTTACAGCTTGCACTAAAAGAGACATTAATCTGGATATTAATAGTGTCACGAACAATGCCTGCTTCTACGGACACAATGCTAGCTCTCAGTGAAGAAGAAGGTAGAATGGTACGCGAGACTAGCGTGAGATGGTACCACGGCCAAAACTTCATCTGCTTCAGGGAATTTCGAAAGACAATTCTCGAAGTACGAGAAATCCGCCTAATCTGGCTAAGCCAAACTGATGGTCAAAGTTCCTGGCTAAACCTCGATGTCCCGGGGACATTCTATCCGGATCATGCATGTAGCCAACACGAAAACTTCACATATAGTCGTTGACTGACAAATTAAACGAGGCCTTGCGTTGCTACTCAAATCAACAGGCAATAGAGAGTTGGTTACAGGAAATATAGGCACATTTAAATGCATGTAGCTGTATTTTCAAACTCTTGCACCGTATTTGTAGATCAAGAACTTATCCTTTGCTACTGTCAGTTTTAAGCAGGCACAACGCATTAACACTTGTGGGTTGGCTTTTTTTGGAATTGGTGATTACCCTTTTTAGTTCCCTTCTCAAATGCTTATGGGTTGGTTTTCGGTTTTGATATAGATTGCATTTGCCATCACTGTTGAAATAGCTATTTGGAGAGTGTAGTATTGTTTGAATGGAATTTTTGTACTTGAATTGGGTTTCTTTGATAACGTGAAGTTGTGGATTTGGGTATCGGGGAAGCCTGAGGCCGATGTCGTGGTCATCGGAAGTGGTATCGCTGGTCTCTGTTGTGCTGGGCTTCTTGCCAGATACAACCAAGACGTGCTTGTGCTGGAGAGCCACGAGCAACCAGGAGGTGCCGCTCACGCATTCGACATTAAGGGGTACAAGTTCGACTCTGGTCCTTCGCTGTTTTCTGGCTTCCAATCTCACGATCCTCAGGCGAATCCTCTTGCACAGGTAATCTGATTTCCATCACTCTAAGTTGCCCCATTTTGTCTTTAGCATGAATCAAGTGCAGATTGTTTATGTTTATATGGCCGCTTTTCCATTGGTATACTCCTGCGTTGTTTTCGCCTCTGGATGATATTTAATAGATAACGACATTTTCTATGTATCAGGTGTTAGATGCATTAGGAGAGCCCGTTCCGTGTGCTAACTATGACTCCTGGATGGTGTACATACCAGAAGGTGAAATTTTGTCACGTATTGGTCGGACAGAGTTTTTCAAGGTGGATCCTTCTTTTCCCTGTGGTTTTGTATATCTATAGCATCATCCCTTGGACTTAGCTTTAGCGCATCTATGAATATATGAATGTCGTTCAGTTTTAAAAATGTTACTGGACCAATTGCGAAACTCATCTGTCTAATTGAAGATTGGACGGAATGGTCATTTATCATGTTCTGCTTAATACGAAACAGATATGCCGATAGCCATACAGCTGAGCCCAAGTTAGTTTAAATCTAATGGTGCTCAGTTGTTGAGGATATGGATGCTAACGTGGAAAAAGCTGGTCATCCCTTTTTGATAGACAATAAGGCAGCTTAATACAGAGTCCTTAATGCCAAAATGATTTATGATGCGAGGCATGGTGGTGCGAATATCAAGGGGAAAGAATGGCTTTATATAAATTTCTCAGATGACGCTAAGTGTTTGGCGTCGGTTGAACAGAATTAACTTAAACAACGGAAATGGTTGCTGTGGCAAAAGACGATTACCAAGCTGTTATGACGAAAGCATTCATTGAGCAGACTGCCATGGCCGAGAATGTGAAGATTGTCATTTATTTTTAGGTACACCGAAGAAATGGACATGCATAACCTAGATAACTTATGGAGGAACTTTTAGATACATGTAGTGGTAGGAAAACTTTTTGTTTGAGGTAGAGAAGTCTTGTCTGGATTGAACATTACCTCATGAAAGTCTTGACAGATCTCCAGTCAAATTCAGGGAGCGTCATAATCTTCCTCCTAGGCTGAATTGGATATATTACAAACTCAGGGAACATTCAAAAGAGACCGCTGTATACATATAATTGACTACTATTCTCAAGAGAAAAACAGTATTATTGCTTCATATGTTCTTGTAAGAATTTATGTGGGTCAACTGATGGCAATTTATGAGCCTGGTAATATTGTCTCTGTTGTTCTTCAGTCAATGCTCATGATGTTTTAAATTTTATAGTATGTTTCTGCTTATGCTTTTAATGAAATCTTAATCCAGGACCTCGAGAAGTATGCAAGTCAAAATGCCGTGCAAGAAGGGAAAAGCTCATGGTATCTCCTGTTCTATTCTGTCTCATTTGTAAAGAAAGAACAAGATGGCTTTGTAGATTTAAACAGCAAAAGAAGATCTTACAATGGCTTATAAGCAAAAGTACTCATTATTGACATTGACCCCACTATGAGAAGTGAAAGTAAATTGGAACCTCTGAATTTAGTGCTCGTTTTACAATTTATCAGTGACCATTATGATATAACGGTACTCTTACTCTACATTTGATCTGTAATGAACGTGTTTGTTTGAATTTGAAGTATGGGCATCTTTTTCTGTTGGTTTTCTGCACTTCATCTTTTCTTACATAATATGAATTTGCAGGATGCAGTGCTTCCAATGTCTGCAGTTGTGATGGCTCTACCTCCTTTATCTGCTCGTGGTGATTTGGGTGTCTTTTCCACAACTGCTGTTAGATGTGCTCCTTTCTTGTTGAAATCTTTATCCATATGGGACCTCAGGGTGCTATTGGTGCGACAAAGCTTCTTAGACCCTTCTCAGAAGTCATCGATTCACTGGAACTAAAAGATCCTTTTATAAGGAATTGGGTGGACCTTCTTGCCTTTCTTCTTGCGGGGGCGAGAGATGGTAACTATGATGTTTTTAAATATTGAAAATCTCCTAAGATTGGTAATTGTTATCCTTGGGATGTCCATATTCTCTTTCACGAACTTATTTGATACAGGTTCGGCTTGTGTAACTAATTCCGTGTGAATAACTGATTCCCGTTGTAACGGTATATGAAATGTTTGGCCCTAGTCCTCTTTTGAGAGTATTTTCTGGTATTTATATAGATTATGGTCGATTGATTTGCAAACTTTAAAACCTTAAAGCATGCACCATGTTGCTCAGTAATTTAAATCTTTAGCCACTTGATAAAATTTTAGAAGTTCAGTATCTGTTAGTGAATAATTTAGGAGGATAGTTAATCATTCGGAGATTTTATATTCTACCACATTATGCAGTGTTGCGAGTTGCTTTCAGGTCTTGTTTATTATCTTGCAGAAACTACAACTCTAGCAACTTCTTTAGTAAATAAACGATGGGGTGATGATCAAATGGTTATGTTGAATCCGATGTTAACAAGAGAGATTTTCTCCTTTCTATGCAGTTATTCCTGCCGTCCTTAACTGATTAATTTCTGAGTTCTTGCATGTTACCTTTTCTATTTGAAGTTGCTAGCCGGCTGGTTGTTTATCAACAAATTGCTTGGATGCCTGAAATATGTATCTTACTTTTGTTTTACCTTACATCACCGTTATGAGGAGGTGACACCTTTTATCTGCACTTTTCAGGTATACATGTTTGCTGAGTGGTACAAACCTGGTTGCAGTCTTGAGTACCCTCTTCATGGAAGTGGAGTTATTGTTGATGCCCTCATAAGGGGAATGCAAAAATCTGGTGGACGGATTTCTCTTGGGAGTCACGTGGTAAAGATTGTTGTTGAAAACGGTCGAACCAGGAGTCAAGTTAAGAAGTGGTCAAGTGAGTGGACTTCTTAGGGAAACTTCAAGGGTTAAAAATTGTTTTAACTGGATTTTATCACAAGATCAACACAAATTAAAGAACTGCATCTCTGGATATTGCAGTTCGTGCGTGCTAAGAAAGCTGTCGTCAACAATGCATCTATGTGGGACACTATAGGTTTGTTACCTGAGGACGTTTTCCCGAAGTCATATTCAGATAGGGTTATGTGGACTCCAAAGTGCGAATCTTTCATGCATCTTCATCTTGGTTTTGATGCTGAGGTGAGCATTGCAAATATTCTAGGGGACAATTTTCTCAATTCCACTCGATCGTCTGCTTTATAATTTTGCAAGATGCTGGATGTCTTTTTTTCTTTTTGTACTTGTTGAAGCATTAAACAATAAAGGGAAAAAGGTTTTGGCATACATTATATTGCCTCCCTACACTTCATACTCTGTAGGTAACCACGCTGCAACATGTTGCACACTTTACCGAGTACTCTAATACTGCTTCCACTTAATTGCTTGATGATGCATAAGTTTCCAATCCAAATCTCTCGAGGGCTTTACTTTATGAGTTTTTGTTGTCGTTAGGTTTGCTATGCTTCTTCACTCTAACACACTGAAGCACAGTGGAATTAATGTGCACGTGCGCAGTGAGAGAGACAGAGAGAGGCAACGTACTGGAGATGTTTCTGGCAACAACACCTCATGTTCCTTGCTATCTTAGGGTCTAATTATGAGTTTCTTGTCTTGCTTAATGTTTGGATTCTTTTTTTTATTAGAGGCTAGTTGCTATTTTGTCTTTGTCCTTTCAACATTTAATTTGTTTGTGAAGTTTTTTAGAAAATTTGTTCCTTCTCAGGGTGTGTGTAAGGATTTAGAAATTCATCACATAATTGTGAATGACAAAACTAGAGGCCCAAGAACATGAGATCAAATAGATCTTGTTTTCCGATTTCACACTCCATAATCTTTCTCCCTTTGGTTTTTTTTGGGCTTTCTCGCTAATTTTACACAATCACAAGTGTTGCCAAAATCTAGTTAGGATAAGTATTTTAGAATTCTTTAAATTTATTACGAAAGTGCTATTACGTTCAAAAAATTAGAAAAAAAAATGCATTCCATTTTTAAAAATGATCAAATTAGTGTAATCAAGTACTTTCGTTATTTCGACCAAAAAAAAAAAAGAACTTTCGTTAACTCCCTTCAACTTTGTTAATGGAAAATACTAACACGGATTTTTGTATACTATTTTCTCTCTTCTACACGGTGATTGTGTGGTTTTGATTCAAATTTAATTTTTTAATACAAATTTTATTTAATACAACTTTAAAGACTTGATTTCTCTTTTGGTAGGTTTTAAACTTAATTATAAATTAGTAATAAATTTTAAAACTTTTAGCATATCGATTTCAATCTAATCTAAAAGCGAGTCAATAAGAACTTGATTAGTCTAAAGCAATTCACAAGAAATATGTTATACTTCGTGGAGTCCGAGTCAGCTGTTGTTCCTAAGAATTCACACATAAATAATCATCGTTTTGTTTTCTCTCAACACTGTTCTTGGCCTCGATGCTTAGTACAGAATTTGCCCCTCCTTTGCTCGTGTACCCACCTCACAAAGTCGCTTAAATCTATATCCGAGCTCCCTCCTTTGATTGCGTTCCCAGCCGCACTTCTCATCTCCTTGTCTCGAACCTCTTGGGGCAGATCCCCGCTCGATGGCTCGGCCAAAACCCGAGACAACTCCGCTGCCTCCGGTGTCTTCTCCGATTCCCATGCCCTATTCGTCCACCAGCAGTTCAGCTTTTCACGAACTGCTCTGCGCCCATCGGCCGCGTCAGCATAACCATCCCGATTCTGAGCCCCTCCAACGTCATGTTCCGCCCTCGGTGAGTTAGGAACGCGGGGCCCAACCCTTGTTCACGAGGCCTCTCCCGGTTTGTGGAAATCCCTTTGGCTGAACGTCCACTCTCTCTTTTTAAGACCACCGCAGGCGCGCATTGGCTTTTGCCACCGCCAGTTTGCTGTGGCCGGCTGATCCCCCGACCCTAGGATTGTGCCGCGGCCTGCTCTGCCTCTGTTCCTACTAATTTGCTTCTGTACGTCGCTGCGTTGCAGAGGTGTGCGCGACGTGAAGGAAGAAGAAGACCAACGCACAGGCCGGGCTGGAGGGTGCAGGAGATGGGCCGGCCTGCGCGGGGTAAAAGAAAGAGAAAAAGGGGTGGGCCGGGTCTAGCCGAGAAAAGAAATAAGGGGCTGGGTCAACCAGGCCCGAATCCGGCTCTGTCTTTTCTAAATTTTTTTAATTTTAATTTTTATAACTATGACTCTTTTTTATTAATTTTTTTAATTAATCTATTTTTTTTTATATTTACTATAAATTCTAGTTCTATTAATGCAAATGCTCCAAATGCCTATGTGCTATGCAATTTTAATGATTTGAATTGTTTTAGGCATTAAAAATTAATCCCTAAACTTTTCATGCAATTAAACCCTAAAATGATAGCTAAAACTTATGTGCCAACAAACGATTATTTTTAAAAAATAATTTTGAAATAATTCATTTTCTGCGAAACAAATGAACTATTAACGTTGTGTACAATATGATAACTAGTAGCTACACGTGTGATTTGTTTGTTTTGCATTATATATAGAGGTATCAAAATGGGTCTTAAACTAATATATGACCCATTTAAATCGTAAATGTATCATATATGTGTCATTTATATTATTATGAGACTAGTTAAATGGGTTTAAAATTTAAAAATTTCACATAAACAGATCTTAAATGGGTGGGACTTAGAAGCTAGAACCCATTTCCAGTCCAAGCTTTGCACTCTCTCTTTCCCTCTTTAACTTTATAAAAATATTTTTATAAAAATTGAAATTATAATATGGACACCGAGAGTGTTCGATTCATGGCAAGGGAGATAATTACCTTGCGAAAGCTTGACCATCCAAATGTCATGAAGCTGGAGGGTTTGGTAACTTCAAGGGTTTCTGACAGTCTGTATCTTGTGTTTGAATATATGGACCATGATCTTGCTGGCCTCGATGCCACTCCGAGTATAAAGTTCACTGAATCTCAGGTACACACTTGTTGTGTTTAATACTTCCTTGGTTGAATTAAATGTTATTCATGTCACCAACAAGTTGGGTAGAGTATGGATAAGGTGGAGTTGTTCTAAGAGGCTACTGCATCAGTTGGACAGCAGAACAAAAGTTTGTAGGTTTATGTAGCTTCCCAGGTTTTCTCACAATTGATGCTTGAGTTTCTATCTTCATTCCTTAGATCTGCTCATTTACCATTATATAGTCTTGAATATAAAAGGGAGAATGTGGACATTTAATTTTAGATCAAAACTCTTTCTTCAATATAAGGTCTTCATTCTTAAGCATTGCCTGTAATTGTGATTCACCACTTTCTACTTGCTGTAGTTTCTTACTAAACTATAAAGATGATATAGACTTTCTTTGACTGACTTTTTTTTTTTTAATTTCTTCCTCTAGATCAAATGTTACATGCAACAACTACTTCGTGGACTTGAATATTGCCACAGCCATGGTGTTCTACACCGTGACATAAAAGGCCCTAACTTGTTAGTCGACAACAATGGCAATCTCAAAATTGGAGATTTTGGATTGGCAACTTTTTTCCAGACCAATCAAAAGCAGCCTCTAACGAGTCGTGTAGTCACTCTCTGGTACCGACCTCCTGAGCTGTTGCTTGGTTCTTCAGATTATGGAGCTTCTGTGGATTTGTGGAGTTCTGGTTGCATCCTAGCTGAATTGTTTGCTGGGAAGCCCATAATGCCTGGAAGAACAGAGGTGCCATTCCTTATGTAGTGCCTAATTTGTTTACAATATTAGAACATTGGGAAAAACATTGTTTCATTCGTATAGTGTTTCGAAAATTCTATACCCAATGTTTACTCGAGCATTTTTGCCTTGTGTACAACAGCTTGATGCCTATACTTTTGGTTACATAAAATCTAATCTAAGAGACTTGAAGAGCATTCCATAGTCTAAGCATGACATAAATTATAATCAGCATCAATTTCATAGAAAATGGCAACAGAATTTGATTTTACAAGCTTCTATTTCAGGGTTTTGTTTATTCATTTATATTGGCAGGTATTTTCCGTAAGAGGGTGGATGTGTCATATCTACCTTAATATGTAGTGTTGTGTAAAGCTAATGTGGAAATGCAATCTTAAATACTTCCGAGTCTATAATAAATATTTAAGCACTTCTGAGTCTATAATAAATAATTGTCTATGCGATTCACCAATTCTTATCTGATCATGAAAAATTTGTAGGTGGAGCAATTGCACAAAATTTTCAAACTTTGTGGGTCTCCTTCAGAAGAATATTGGAAGAAGTCAAAATTGCCACACGCAACCATTTTCAAGCCTCAGCAACCTTACAAGCGCTGTCTCCTGGAGACATTTAAGGATTTTCCTTCATCCGCATTGGGCCTGCTAGATGTTCTTCTTTTGAACCAGAATGCCGTGGAACGGCTTCCTCAGCCCTTCGGAATGAGGTAGGTCCTAAGTTTTTCCTTTTCAGCTTTCTTGATGTCATGTATGGTTTGTTCCTCCCTAGCGTGTCTACTTTTAAATATTTGACATTTTGTGTGCCAATTTTCTTATTGTTATTGCAACTTTGAATAATTCAGCAGATTTCTTTCAAGACATTAAAGAGTGCAATCATGTAATTTGATTTGACATGATAGCTTTGCCAGAAATACTAACCTTCAAACTACATCCTTTTTCATGAAATAATGTGATAACTTTTTAATAGGATATTGAATCAAGTGGGGCCTGTGTTTTTAATATTGACTTACTACTCAGTAAACAAATTTTAGGAAGAAATTTTTTCTATCTATGACGCTGCAAGCTGATCTTTTGCTTTTTATCTTCCTTTTAGTTACAACTGCTAATATCCTATACTTTGATTTACTATCCCAGTTCTTCACATCCAATCCTCTTCCAAGTGATCCGTCAAGTTTGCCAAAGTATCCATCAAGCAAGGAGTTTGATGCCAGACTTTGAGATGAGGAAGCCAGAAAGTGAGTCATCTTCTTTGTTGTTTTACTAAAAGAAATCTCCACTTTCGGCCATTAATGTGGCTGTGGGTTTGTGCTGATTAGAGAAACAGTCTTTAGCACTAATTTAAAATCTTATCACAGATGGCTAGCCGAAATAGAAAAAAAAAAAAAAATCCCACATGAAAGAACACCTCTACAGAAAGTTTGAAGTCTTGTCAAAATCTAGCTATATAGAAACCGATAGAAAAAAAAGGACTTTCTGTTAATTAGGGCCCGTTTGTTTTCATTTCTTTTTTGTGTTTTTGAACAACTTTTCTGTTTTTTTGTTCCTGGGAACAAAAAAAGAACAGAAATGCGTTTGGGTGCGTTTTTGTTCCAAAATTGTTTTTTTGTTCCCAGAAACACATCTGGAACAGAAACAAGAAACAAAAAAAAATTGTTTCTCGTTTCTGGAACAAAAATCAGAAACACTTCTCTTTTTTCTTCTCTTTTCTTCTTCTTTTCTTCTTCTTTTTTCTTTTTTTTTACTTTGGCCGGTTGCCGGCCTCGGCCATGGCCGACGACCGGCCGTCGAGGGTCGGCGACGCCGTTGAGGCCGTCGGGCCGCTCGAGCGAACTGATCGGCCGAGGCGGCGGGCCGGGGGCGGCTCGAGGAAGCGCGTCCGCGAAAAGCGGTGGAGCGCTCTTTGTCTTTCCGCCGGCCCGTCGCGCGTTCCGGCCGAGCGCGAGCCCGAGCCGGCGAGCCGGCGAGCCTCGCCGGCCCTCGTCGTCCGGTCGCCGGCCATGGCCGAGGCCGGCGACCGGCCAAAAGAAGAAAAAGAAAAAGAAAAAAGAAAAAGGAAAAAAAGAAAGAAAATAAAAATAAAAATATTAAATAATTAAAAGAAATAAAAAAAATACAAATTTACCAAACTTGTTTCTGTTCATTTTTTATTCCCGGAACAAGTTTACCAAACCCCTTTTTTTGTTCAAAAATTGTTCCCCGGAACAGAAACACTTTTTTCTATTTCTGTTCCCTGGAACAATTTTTAAACAGAAATGTTACCAAATGCACTCTTACTTGCTGCAAATGAACTATCAACTAGTTCACCCTTGTACAAACCAAAACGTTTCATCAAGTTTCCACTTTTCTACTGTAAAATAAATATGACCACTGTTAATGCAGTTACTTTTCCCTTTTTTCAAAATGTGTAATGGCGGAGGAGTTGGATTGACGTATTATGGGAAAGGAAAAACTTGCTCATGTAGCCACTTAGGGCGCGTTTGTTTTTGTTTTGTTTTTTTTGAACAATTTTTTCTGTTTTTTTGTTCTTGGGAACAAAAATGGAACAGAAACACGTTTGTGTGCATTTTTGTTCCAAAATTGTTTTTTTTCCCCCAGAAACACATCTGGAATAGAAACACTTCTTTTCTTCTTCTTTTTTCTTTCTTTTTTCTTTGGCCGGTCGCCGGCCTCGGCCATGGCCGGCGACCGGTCGTCGAGGGCGCTCGGCAAGGTCGAAGCTGCTTCCCTAGGCGGCTACGGGCAGCTTGATCTCGCCAGATCCGGCGAGGCGAGTTCGGCTGGCTGAGCTCGAGCCCCCGGATTCGCCGAGCCTCGCCGGCCGGGCTCGACCTCGCCGGATCTGGGCGAGCTCGAGCTCGCCCAGCCAAGGCGAGGCCGAGCCTCGCCCAGCTATGGCAAGGCTCGGCCTCGCCGTGGCTGGGCGAGGTCGCCGGCCCTCGTCGGCCGGTCGCCGGCCATGGTTGAGGCCGGTGACCGGCCAAAAGAAGAAACAAAAAAGGAAAAAGGAAAAATAAGAAAGAAAATAGAAATAATAAAATAAAAATATTAAAAATTAAAAGAAATAAAAAATTATACAAATTTACCAAACGTGTTTCCGTTCATTTTTTATTGCCAGAACAAGTTTATCAAACGCGTCTTTTTGTTCAAAAATTATTCCCCGGAACAGAAACACTTTTTTCTATTTCTGTTCCCTGGAACAATTTTTAAACAGAAATGTTACCAAACGCACCATTAGAATTGCTTCACGAGAAATGTTTCCTACACTCCGCATCATACTACTAACCCTACAATTGGTTGATTTTTATTCCAGGCGTAAAGCTACTGCTGGTAAGGCTCGTGGTCTCGAATCGATTAGAAAGGGTTTGGAAGAGTCTAAAGTTGTGCCTACGTCAAGTGCCAATGCTGATTTAAAGGCATCCATCCAGGTAACTCGACCTTCTAATCATATCTCATACATATATTTAAGTTGAAGGGTTGGATGTGAGTGCCTTATCACAAATTCAGTGTAGGCATACATATATTGCAGAGGGACCCATTTTTTCATAGCTTAACTGCATTTATTATTATATTTATTACCTTCTTTAGAAGCGACAAGAGCAATCGAATCCCAGAAGTACCGGTGAGAAACCAGGAGGAACGACCCAGAACAATTTCATTCTATCTGGACGATCAGCACAACCCAGTCTTAATGGATCAACACAAATTGGAAATGCAAATGAGGTTGAGGCTTCGATTGTGCCAGACCGAGAACTCGATTCTCCAAGGGGTGGTGCCGAGTTGACTAGGCAGAGATCTTTCATGCAAAGAAGAGCATCACAGTTATCCAGGTTTTCTAATTCTGTTGCAGTGGGAGGTGATTCACATCTCGATTGTAGTAGGGAGAAGGGTGCTAACACCCAATGGAGGGATGAGGCTTTTGTTGCCAGGTGTAATCATCCAGATGGTGGTGAATTAGCGGGAAAGCATGACTGGTCACATCATTTGTTACATAGGCCGATATCTTTTTTTAAGAACGGGGGAGATCAGGGAGTCCAACGCGGTAATTGCATTATAACTTAAACAAGCTATTTAACTTTGTCTTTGCCAGGGATTTTTTTTCCCTTTTCCCGGATCCCTTTCCACTTAGTTGAAGGTGAAATAATCTGACTCAACCATTTTCCTTTTATATATATAGCTTTGGTAATGCTGTTTAGTTTTTCTTGGCATTCTCTGTATTTGTTTTCCTTCATTTACTAGCATGAATAAAATGCTTGGAACAAATTGGTGTGGCATATGGAGTCGAAAAAAGCAGTGGACATGATCATGTCCATGTGGTCCTTGGAAGTTAAGTTGTGCTAAGTGCATCTTTATCTCTGCATTTTTTTGTACTTTAAAACAAACTTATTATTTGGTAACTTTTAAGGCTTCCGTTGGAACGACTTGCTATGACAATTGGTACTGAATGTCTTTGCTCATATAATATTGAGAGATCAATCGAAAGTATCTGAAAAATCATAAAAATTGCTTTGGAGAATAATTTTTGTGGTAGCTTCATGTCAAATGTCAAAGAATGACATCAACTAATTGTGAAGTATAGATGAGGATCATATTTTTTCTCTTGCCTTCGGTGTGGTGATTCGCGAGCTATGATCTGAAAAGCTGATCGTCTTCTCTTGCTTGCGTTTGCAGAGTTATTCTCCCAAAAAGAGCCGAATCCACTATTCTGGACCTTTGCTTCCCTCGGGAGATAACCTCGATGAAATGCTCAAGGAGCATGAGCGGCAAATACAAAATGCCGTCCGGAAAGCTCGCCTTGATAAGGTCAAGACAAAGAGAGAGTATGCCGATCATGGGCAGACAGAGCCACTTCTGTATTGGGCAAATGGGAGGTGATTATAAGGATGACAAGGAGTAAGTGCATTTCTCTCTTGAAGCAAGGAGGCCCATGAGATGGGAACAATGTCGACAGGAAGCAGAATTCCTATCCAGAAGCGGTAAAAGATATGATCCACACAAGCATTTTGTCTAGGAGCGTCAGCTGATTGTATGTCATCGAGTACTTTTTCAAAGCACTTGATGATGCTCCTTGTGTCGTACCAAATCCGAAGCAATCGGATTTGGTAAAATCAGGTGGCGGTCTTGTTTGGTGCTCCAACATTGGAAAGGGCTGTATATTGTCAATGTTTACTCTGATTGTTGGAAGCATTCTCTGTACAGTGATGGCCCATCTCTATCTCTTCATTGATTGTTCCCTGATTATGGAAATGTTACTACATAATTCGAAATAGTATGGCTGAAATCTGGTAATATGAGGCACGCTATACTATATAGTCCCCCTCCAGCTTCAATCCCTCTATCGCTCACTATAGCTCCCTCTTTGTTTGCTCCCTTCTCTTCAGCTCCCTCTCTCGCTCACTTCGCTCCAGTTCCCTCTCTCTCGCAATCGCACTTGCGCCCTCACTAAACAGACGGAATGATGAGTTTTTCTACTCATAAGATAATTTATTTTGCTGGTTCTCCTTGCTTAGTCATGCAATGCCTGCTCTATGTAAACTAAAAGAAAGGCAAGCCTAACATTGAAAAAAATAGGAAAATAGTGAAAGCAGTTGGTAGTGGTCATTAGATGAGTTCAAAAAGGCAAACCTATAGATGAGTTCATAAAGGCAAACCTAACATAAAAAAAGAAAGAAAAGGATAATAGTAAAAATAGTTTGATAGTGGTCGCTAGAGGAGTTTTCTTTGTCAAGAACGCATCTCTAGTGGCAGCCGCCACCACCCTTCTTTGTGGTCACTCTTGAGTACTTGTTGCTGCAGGGTCTGGATGGCAAGATTAGGAGCTAACGACCAGTGTCTCTAAATTAGGGCACATCCACCTCAAGCTTTCCGTTAGTCGAGAATTGATATCAACATCTCCAGAAGTGTTGCACAGGATCTGAAGTCTCAGATGCTTGACATTCCGCAATGGAGGAAGCATTTCACTTTTAATTTCTTCTGGAAGAACCAATGCCTATGTATATAAAAAGAAGAATAGTAAGATTCCAACGCTTAGTTCACATTAGCATACAAATACTCGATACAAAATACTGATTTGGAAAACTTTTACTTACCTCGACTTCCTTACAAGTAAGTGTTAATGAGTCGCAACGGCCGAAATAGCTCAGGAACTTGGCCGCCTTGAGATAGCTCCTCCTCTTGTTGCGGACTCCGAAATCCACCTCCAGTTTCGCATTGGCCAATGTTGTTGAATCTCGTGGACCGATGACCAGGATGTTGGGGCCGTCATATTGGAACGACACGAGATTAGGAGTTTGGGTCTTTACTCTTATTAGAGGCTTGAATCCAATCAAGGCAAGGTGCTTGAATCCAGTCAAGGCGAGGTGCTTGAGATTCTTGTGAGTTATCCTGATGCGCTTGGCGGACGGGCTCCCCTTGAGCCTCAAGGTCTCTAGGAGGTGAAGCTGAGAGACCGCTTTTCTGATGGTCCTGATTCCGACCATGCATAGATCCAGAGCAAGCTCCCTCAGATTTCTAGTGCCATGTACTGGGAGAGCTGACAACTCCTCATCCTGGAAGGCCACGGTGTACCTCGATGTGTAGCTGAAGGATATGAGGTTTGGGGCTGATATTGAAATCGAAAGGTTTTCCTTGTTAGACTTGACCGATGCCTCAAAAGTCTCGAGCTTCGGTCCACAGATGAGGAGGTCCTTGGAGCGGGAGCAGTCGATCAGCTCCACGTGCCGGAGTGCCGGGCAACTTAGCATCAGCTCGTTCGAGAATTCATCGCCCTTTTCGACTCTGTGTAGGACCAGTTCTTCCAAGCGAGGCAACCTCGTCTTGACGCTCTGCATTGAGAGATCGCTCACGTGGAGGACAGAGATGGTGTCAGACACCAAGTCGGGGCATATATGCATGTACCATCTTCTGTTGGGATAGTTGACGATGCGGCCAAGACTAAGGTGTCGGAGATTGAGACTCGAGGCGATATCTATCCACTTGGCCACTATGGGAATCGACTTATAGTCTCTTGAGAAGACCATCAAGCTCATTGAGTCGATGTTGAGGTTGAGCTCATGGCGCTGGGTGATGTAACGATCGACATATTCTAGAAAAGTATCGTGCCCACCAACGTCTCTGCTCCTTCCGAAGGTTGTTTCATCGAATTCTAGAGCGGGAAGAGTGTTAAAGGCGTGATTCCAATCCTTGGAGAGGATGCACATTTGTGTTGCGTCCCTCGAAGACAATCTTGACATGATTTCTTGAATTATTGATCGAGGCAAATAAAAAGCGTGGACTTTGGAGATCTCTGCCATCATCGTCAACAAAACTTTCTGCAATAAAACAAAGAACGAGAATCGTTGTTCAAAGTTCCTGTAAATGTTGGATTTATGTGACAGCAAAACCGTACACAGTGAAATCCTAAAGCGCAACAAGAATAGGCCAAAAGAAACACTAGCGTCACCTTTGATCGTACACCAATAACAGTGGCACGATGCCCGGGAAGAGCCGTTAAATTTATTGAAAACCAACGAATTACGAACTGATTTATCGATACTACAGAGCACCGCACGCCTCTTATACAAAACGCCGAAAAGATTTCCAATGACAAGATCAGTCAACTTCTTCCGGAGGCTAACTTTATAGGAACAATAAACCATGGAGGATGGGGTAAGCCAAGTCACCTTCAACGGGGTTGCTTTCCTTTTTCTCTTCAATTGAACCGAGAACGCGTCACGAATCAATGAACAGATGATCCTCGTCTCTGAGGCGCGCCAAGACAATGGCTCTTCTACTCCTCCTTGGCGCTTCGAGCGGCTATCTTTGTGTAAGCACAGGGGAAGAGCGGGGACTGTATAGCTGTTGTAATGCCGAGAGCAAACTCGTCAGTTTCCTAGATCTCTCACCCAATCCTAACAGGTCTCAGGATTAGGAAACACAGAGATTATCAAATCCGAATTATGTTCTCGTTGGAAACAATTGTTGGAAAACTATATCCTCCTCAAGTTGAACAACTAATACAAGTATACCACCTCCTTAATAAATTATTTTCTATGACTTCACCATAACATTGTTTCATTCAGTAGTTGCTTTTATAAATTAAATTCTCACTCAAATTAAAGATCAGGATAAAACCGACAATAAAAAACTAATAAGATATATCTAGTTTTAAATATGACTTATCCAGTGCTTAGTTTAGATATAGCTTACGGAAAAGGTATCTAACAATATATCTTATCATCATATTACTTACTCGTGAGTTACAAATTATGGATATTACTTGCATATTAACTTAGTTAAAGATAAATACTTATGATTAGGAAACACAGAGATTATCAAATCCGAATTATGTTCTCGTTGGAAACAATTGTTGGAAAACTATATCCTCCTCAAGTTGAACAACTAATACAAGTATACCACCTCCTTAATAAATTATTTTCTATGACTTCACCATAACATTGTTTCATTCAGTAGTTGCTTTTATAAATTAAATTCTCACTCAAATTAAAGATCAGGATAAAACCGACAATACAAAACTAATAAGATATATCTAGTTTTAAATATGGCTTATCCAGTGCTTATTTTAGATATAGCTTACGGAAAAGGTATCTAACAATATATCTTATCATCATATTACTTACTCGTGAGTTACAAATTATGGATATTACTTGCATATTAACTTAGTTAAAGATAAATACTTATGATTAGGAAACACAGAGATTATCAAATCCGAATTATGTTCTCGTTGGAAACAATTGTTGGAAAACTATATCCTCCTCAAGTTGAACAACTAATACAAGTATGCCACCTCCTTAATAAATTATTTTCTATGACTTCACCATAACATTGTTTCATTCAGTAGTTGCTTTTATAAATTAAATTCACTCAAATGAAAAATCAGGATAAAACCGACAATAAAAAACTAAGAAGATATATCTAGTTTTAAATATGGCTTATCCAGTGCTTAGTTTAAATACAGCTTACGGAAAATGTATCTAACAATATATCTTATCATCAGATTACTTCCTCATGAGTTACAAATTATGGATATTACTTGCATATCAACTTTGTTAAAGATAAATA
Organism: Eucalyptus pauciflora; assembly: GCA_007663325.1. Classification (NCBI taxonomy): domain Eukaryota; kingdom Viridiplantae; phylum Streptophyta; class Magnoliopsida; order Myrtales; family Myrtaceae; genus Eucalyptus; species Eucalyptus pauciflora. Next base: position 820,617 of record VMYD01000124.1, read on the forward strand.
CTTATGATTTTCAGATTTGTTCCTCTGATTAGGGATGACCCAAAACATAACCCAATTATATCAAGTGTGGATAGAACCGAAGAAAATAAGAACCCTCGGCATCTCATTCTATGGATGCTTTCCAAACCACTCATCAATCACTTTTCCTCCTGAGATCTCGCTTACGTATCTCGATTTACAGCTTGCGCTAAAAGAGACATTAATCTGGATATTAATAGTGTCACGAACAATGCCTGCTTCTACGGACACAATGCTAGCTCTGACTGAAGAAGAAGGTAGAATGGTACGCGAGACTAGCGTGAGATGGTACCACGGCCAAAACTTCATCTGCTTCAGGGAATTTCGAAAGACAATTCTCAAAGTACGAGAAATCCGCCTAATCTGGCTAAGCCAAACTGATGGTCAAAGTTCCTGGCTAAACCTCGATGTCCCAGGGACATTCTATCCGGATCATGCATGTAGCCAACACGAAAACTTCACATATAGTCGTTGACTGACAAATTAAACGAGGCCTTGCGTTGCTACTCAAATCAACAGGCAATAGAGAGTTGGTTACAGGAAATATAGGCACATTTAAATGCATGTAGCTGTATTTTCAAACTCTTGCACCGTATTTGTAGATCAAGAACTTATCCTTTGCTACTGTCAGTTTTAAGCAGGCACGACGCATTAACACTTGTGGGTTGGCTTTTTTTGGAATTGGTGATTACCCTTTTTAGTTCCCTTCTCAAATGCTTATGGGTTGGTTTTCGGTTTTGATCCAGATATCATTTGCCATCACTGTTGAAATAGCTATTTGGAGAGTGTAGTATTGTTTGGATGGAATTTTTGTACTTGAATTGGGTTTCTTTGATAACGTGAAGTTGTGGATTTGGGTATCGGGGAAGCCTGAGGCCGATGTCGTGGTCATCGGAAGTGGTATCGCTGGTCTCTGTTGTGCTGGGCTTCTTGCCAGATACAACCTAGACGTGCTTGTGCTGGAGAGCCACGAGCAACCAGGAGGTGCCGCTCACGCATTCGACATTAAGGGGTACAAGTTCGACTCTGGTCCTTCGCTGTTTTCTGGCTTCCAATCTCACGATCCTCAGGCGAATCCTCTTGCACAGGTAATCGGATTTCCATCACTCTAAGTTGCCCCATTTTGTCTTTAGCATGAATCAAGTGCAGATTGTTTATGTTTATATGGCCGCTTTTCCATTGGTATACTCCTGCGTTGTTTTCGCCTCTGGATGATATTAATAGATAACGACATTTTCTATGTATCAGGTGTTAGATGCATTAGGAGAGCCCGTTCCGTGTGCTAACTATGACTCCTGGATGGTGTACATACCAGAAGGTGAAATTTTGTCACGTATTGGTCCGACAGAGTTTTTCAAGGTGGATCCTTCTTTTCCCTGTGGTTTTGTATATCTATAGCATCATCCCTTGGACTTAGCTTTAGCGCATCTATGAATATATGAATGTCGTTCAGTTTTAAAAATGTTACTGGACCAATTGCGAAACTCATCTGTCTAATTGAAGATTGGACGGAGTGGTCATTTATCATGTTCTGCTTAATACGAAACAGATATGCCGATAGCCATACAGCTGAGCCCAAGTTAGTTTAAATCTAATGGTGCTCAGTTGTTGAGGATATGGATGCTAACGTGGAAAAAGCTGGTCATCCCTTTTTGATGGACAATAAGGCAGCTTAATACAGAGTCCTTAATGCCAAAATGATTTATGATGCGAGGCATGGTGGTGCGAATATCAAGGGGAAAGAATGGCTTTATATAAATTTCTCAGATGACGCTAAGTGTTTGGCGTCGGTTGAACAGAATTAACTTAAACAACGGAAATGGTTGCTGTGGCAAAAGACGATTACCAAGCTGTTATGACGAAAGCATTCATTGAGCAGACTGCCATGGCCGAGAATGTGAAGATTGTCATTTATTTTTAGGTACACCGAAGAAATGGACATGCATAACCTAGATAACTTATGGAGGAACTTTTAGATACATGTAGTGGTAGGAAAACTTTTTGTTTGAGGTAGAGAAGTCTTGTCTGGATTGAACATTACCTCATGAAAGTCTTGACAGATCTCCAGTCAAATTCAGGGAGGGTCATAATCTTCCTCCTAGGCTGAATTGGATATATTACAAACTCAGTGAACATTCAAAAGAGACCGCTGTATACATAGAATTGACTACTATTCTAAAGAGAAAAACAGTATTATTGCTTCGTATGTTCTTGTAAGAATTTGTGTGGGTCAACTGATGGCAATTTGTGAGGCTGGTAATATTGTCTCTGTTGTTCTTCAGTCAATGCCCATGATGTTTTAAATTTTATAGTATGTTTCTGCTTATGCTTTTAATTAAATCTTAATCCAGGACCTCGAGAAGTATGCCAGTCAAAATGCCGTGCAAGAAGGGAAAAGCTCATGGTATCTCCTGTTCTATTCTGTCTCATTTGTAAAGAAAGAACAAGATGGCTTTGTAGATTTAAACAGCAAAAGAAGATTTTACAATGGCTTATAAGCAAAAGTACTCATTATTGACGTTGACCCCACTATGAGAAGTGAAAGTAAATTGGAACCTCTGAATTTAGTGCTCGTTTTACAATTTATCAGTGACCATTATGATATAACGGTACTCTTACTCTACATTTTATTTGTAATGAACGTGTTTGTTTAAATTTGAAGTATGGGCATCTTTTTTCTGTTGGTTTGCTGCACTTTATCTTTCCTTACATAATATGAATTTGCAGGATGCAGTGCTTCCAATGTCTGCAGCTGTGATGGCTCTACCTCCTTTATCTGCTTGTGGTGATTTGGGTGTCCTTTCCACAACTGTTGCTAGATGTGCTCCTTTCTTGTTGAAATCTTTATCCATATGGGACCTCAGGGTTCTATTGGTGCAACAAAGCTTCTTAGACCCTTCTCAGAAGTCTGGTAAAAGATCCTTTTATAAGGAATTGGGTGGACCTTCTTGCCTTTCTTCTTGTAGGGGTGAAATCTAATGATATACTTTCAGCAAAGATGATAACTATGATGTTTTTAAATATTGAAATGCTCCTAAGATTGGTAATTGTTATCCTTGGGATGTCCATATTCTCTTTCACGAACTTATTTGATACAGGTTCAGCTTGCGTAACTAATTCAGTGTGAATGACTGATTCCTGTTGTAACAATATATGAAATGATTGGCCCTAGTCCTATTTTGAGAGTATTTTCTGGTATTTATATAGATTATGGTCGATTGATTTGCAAACTTTAAAACCTTAAAGCATGCACCATGTTGCTCAGTAATTAAATCTTTAGCCACTTGATAAAATTTTAGAAGTTCAATATCTGTTAGTGAATAATTTAGGAGGATAGTTAATCTATCGTAGATTTTATATTCTACCACATTATGCAATGTTGTGAGTTGCTTTGAGGTCTTGTTTAATATCTTGCAGAAACTACAACTCTAGCAACTTCTTTAGTAAGTAAACGATGGGGTGGTGATCAAATGGTTATGTTGAATCCTGATGTTAACAAGAGAGATTTTCTCCTTTCTATGCAGTTATTCCTGCTGTCCTTAACTGATTAATTTTTGAGTTCTTGCATGTGACCTCTACTATTTGAAGTTGCTAGCTGGCTGGTGGTTTATCAACAAATTACTTGGATGCTTGAAATATGTATCTAACTTTTGTTTTACCTTACATCACCCTTCTGAGGAGGTGACACCTTTTATCTGCACTTTTCAGGTATACATGTTTGCCGAGTGGTACAGACCTGGTTGCAGTCTTGAGTACCCTCTTCATGGAAGTGGAGCTATTGTTGATGCCCTCACGGATTTCTCTCGGGAGTCACGTGGAAAGGATTGTTGTTGAAAACGGTCGAACCAGGAGTCAAGTTAAGAAGTGGTTAAATGAGTGGACTTCTTAGGGAAACTTCAAGGCTTAAAAATTGTTTTAACTGGATTTTATCATAAGATCAACACAAATTAAAGAAGTGCATCTCTGGATATTGTAGTTCGTGCGTGCTAAGAAAGCTGTCGTCAACAATGCATCTATGTGGGACACTATAGGTTTGTTACTTGAGGACGTTTTCCCAAAGTCATATTCAGATAGGGTTATGAGGACTCCAAAGTGCGAATCTTTCATGCATCTTCATCTTGGTTTTGATGCTGAGGTGAGCATTGCAAATATTCTAGGGGACAGTTTTCTTAGTCCCACTTGGTCCGTTTACTTTATAATTTTGCGAGATGGTGGATGTCTTTTTTCTTTTTGTACTTGCTCAAGCATTAAACAATAAAGGAAAAAAGGTTTTGGCATACATGATATAGCCTCCCTACACTTCATACTCCGTAGGTAACCACGCTTCAACATGTTGCACACTTTACCGAGTACTCTAATTCTGCAATCGCTTAATTTCTTGATGATGCATAAGTTTCCAATCCAAATCTCTCGAGGGCTTTACTTTATGAGTTTTTGTTGTCGTTAGGTTTGCTGTGCTTCTTCATTCTCACACACTGAAGCACAATGGAATTAGTGTGCACGTGCGCAGTGAGAGAGACAGAGAGAGGCAACGTACTGGAGATGTTTCTGGCAACAACACCTCATGTTCCTTGCTATCTTAGGGTCTAATTATGAGTTTCTTGTCCTGCTTAATGTTTGGATTCTTTTTTTATTAGAGGCTAGTCGCTTTATTTTGTCTATGTTATTTCAACATTTAATTTGTCTGTGAAGTTTTTTAGAAAATTTGTTCCTTCTCAGGGTGTAAGGATTTAGGAATTCATCACATAATTGTGAATGACAAAACTAGAGGCCCAAAAACATGAGATCAAATAGATCTTGTTTTGTGATTTCACACTCCATAATCTTTCTCCCTTTGGTTTTTTTTTGGGCTTTCTCGCTAATTTTACACAATCACAAGTGTTGCCAAAATCTAGTTAAGATAAGTATATTAGAAGTCTTTAAATTTATTACGAAAGTGCTATTACGTTCATAAAATTTTAAAAAAATGCAATCAATTTTTAAAAATTATCAAATTAGTGTAATCAAGTACTTTCGTTATTTCGACCAAAAAAAATAGTACGTCCGTTAACTCCCTTCAACTTTTTTAATGGAAAATACTAACACGGATTTTTGTATACTATTTTCTCTCTTCTACATGGTGATTGTGTGGCTACAACGATGTTGTTTTGATTCAAATTTAATTTTATAATACAAATTTTATTTAATACAAATTTAAAGACTTTGATTTCTCTTTTGGTAGGTTTTAAACTTAATTATAAATTCGTAATAAGTTTTAAAACTTTTAGCATATCGATTTCAATCTAATCTAAAAGCGAGTCAATAAGAACTTGATTAGTCTAAAGCAATTCACAAGAAATATGTTATACTTCGTGGAGTCCGAGTCAGCTGTTGTTCCTAAGAATTCACACATAAATAATCATCGTTTCGTTTTCCCTCGACACTGTCCTTGGCTTCGCCACATAGAACGTGAAGATGCTAAGTACAGAATTTGCCCCTCCTTTGCTCGTGTACCCACCTCACAAAGTCGCTCAAATCTATATCCGAGCTCCTTCCTTTGATTGCGTTCCCAGCCGCAATTCTCATCTCCTTGTCTCGAACCTCTTGAGGCACATCCCCACTCAACGACTCGGCCAAAACCCGAGCCAACTCCGCTGCCTCCGGTGTCTTCTCCGATTCCCATGCCCTATTCGTCCACTAGCAGTTTAGCTTTCACGAACTGCTCTGCGCCCATCAGCCGTGTCAGCATAACCATCCCGATTCTGAGCACCTCCAACGTCATGTTCCGCCCGCCGTGAGTTAGGAACGCGGGGCCCAACCCTTGTTCACGAGGCCTCTCCCGGTTTGTGGAAATCCCTTTGGCTGAACGTCCCCTCTCTCTTTTTAAGACCACCGCAGGCGTGCATTGGCTTTTGCCACCGCCAGTTTGCTGTGGCCGGCTGATACCCCGACCCTAGGATTGTGCCGCGGCCTGCTCTGCCTCTGTTCCTACCAATTAGCTTCTGTACGTCGCTCCGTTGCAGAGGTGTACGCGACGTGGGCCGGCCTGGAGGGTGCAGGAGATGGGCCGGCCTGCGCGGGGAAAAGAAAGAGAAAAAAGGGGTGGGCCGGGTCTAGCTGAGAAAAGAAATAAGGGGCCAGGTCGACCAGGCCCGAATCCGGCTATGTCTTTTCTAAATTTTTTTATTTTTATAACTATCACTCTTTTTAATTTTTTTTTATTAATCTATTTTTTAAATTTTCTATAAATTCTAGTTCTATTAATGCAAATGCTCCAAATGCCTATGTGCTATGTAATTTTAAAGATTTGAATTGTTTTAGGAATTAAAAATTAATCCCTAATTTTTTTTATGTAATTAAACCCTAAGGTGATAGCTAAAACTTATGTGCCAACAAAATATTATTTTTAAAAAATAATTTTCAAATAATTCATTTTCTACGAAACAAATGAACTATTAATATTGTGTACAATATGATAACTTGTAGCTACACGTGTGATTTGTTTGTTTTGCATTATATATAGAGGTGTCAAAATGAGTCTTAAACCAATATATGACTCATTTAAATCATAAATGTGTGATATATGGGTCATTTATATTTTTAAGAGACTAGTTAAATGGGTTTAAAATTTGAAAATTTAAGATAAACGGGTCTTAAATGGGTGGGACTTAGAAGCTAGAACCCATTTCCAATCCAAGCCTTACACTCTCTCTTTCCCTCTTTAACTTTATAAAAATAATTTCTATAAAAATTGAAATTATAATTATCTTTTATATTTCTTTTTTTTTTTTCCTTTCTTCTTCCTCCTTAGTCCTTCCTTAGTTGATGGTTGGCATGGCGACAACCCACGACCAGCTATGTGAGGCTTGAGCTTGCCGGCCTCAAATGAGCTCGAGGTCCCCTATGATTGGCGAGGCTTGAGTCTCGCTGATCTAGCAAGACTCGAGCTCACTGGCATTGAGTGAGCTCGAGCTTGCCAATTTGGTGAGGTGGAGGCCTCATCGACAGCTGGTGAGGCTTGAAAAAGGCTTGAGCCTTGAGCTTGCTTATGGCTAGTTGTTGGTCGTTTGTTAGCGGTTAGCCAAAGAAGAAGAAAAACAAAAAAAAAAAAGTAAAAATTCATTTTTTTTAAATAAAGAAACTAAACACTAGATTTTTTTTAAAAATAAAATAATTTAAATTCTATTTAAAAAAAATAAAAATATTAAAAAGGAGTCAAGGAAAATTTAATCATATTTTTCTTACCAAATGACAAAATATTTTCTAATTTATTTTCAAATTTCAGGCAAAAACCAAAAAATATTGTAATTTTCCTAAAAAATACTTCCTGGAAAATATTTAAGAAAAAAAACATATATATATATAAATTGTCCACTAAATTGTATTGCATGAATGTGTTTTAGCAATACATTTTTTTAAAAAGAAATATCACAAATAAGCTTTCTTAGGTTTAGTGAAATGGGTAGGGTCGGGTTGGGTCAGGTTAGGAATGGGTAAAAAATTTTACACTAAGATAAATGAATCATAAACGTGTTAAATAGATCGATTTGGGTTGGACTATTTGTAACCGACCAAAACCCGACTTGGCTCGATCTGCTTAATAGATCTAGTTATGTACAAAAGCAAGGGGCTAATTCCATAAAAAAACATCAACTTTAGGTTGATGGACAAATCTAGCCAAAACTTTTTTTTGTCTCATGAAAAAGCACAAACTTTAGGTCGAGAAACAAATCTGGCCTGAACTTTCTTTTGTTTCGTAAAAAAGCACAAACTTTAGGTTAAGTGACAATTCTGGCCCCAATTTTTTTTTTTTTTTTTGTCTTATAAAAAATCACAAACTTTCACTCCTATCCAAAATCTAACCCCTACCATTAACTTTCTATTTGAAGTTAAACTTATTTAAGGAGAAAAGGTTCTAGCTGTGAGGTTGGTGGATCTCATCCATGGTTTCTCTTGATGGGCGGTGATAAAGTATAGCCAGAGAAATTCAATCTTGAGATTTTTTACTTGCTAGCGAAGTATAGGAGATGACACAATTTCACCGTTATTCTTCGAGCTGTGGCTCAAACAATAAGACAATGGATGGTGTTAGCCAGCAAGTGCAGGACAATCAATGAATCTAAGTTGAGGGGGGTTAGATTTAAAATTTAAGTGAAAGTTGGTGATTTTTTTTCAAAATGAAAAAAAAATTTGGGCCAGAATTGTCACTCGACCTAAAGTTGGTGCTTTTTTACGTGACAAAAAAAGTTTGGGCCAGATTTGTCACTCAACCTAAAGTTTGTACTTTTTTACGAGACAAAAAAAAGTTCGGGCCAGATTTGTCCATCGACCTAAAGTTGGTGTTTTTTTTTTTTGGAATTAACCCCAAAAGCAAGCATGCCACTAAGTCTATTAGTCCTTAAGGAACCATATCCCAAAAGATTTTAATCTCAATTATTGGCATAAGAACGCTTCAAGTGCCATAACTTAGCACAAAGGGACACTTAAGTGCCATAACTTACGAAAGGTACACTTAAGTGCTACATTCGAAGAAAAACGGATCACTTAAGTGCCACTCCGGCCAAAGTCCGGCCAAAACGCCGACGTGGCATTTTTCCGACGAGGCGAGCCCAAAACGATGCCGTTTTGCTTGCTGATGTGGCCAAATAATGCAAAAACGGCGTCGTTTTGGGCTGACGTGGTAAAAAAATTTAATGAAAAATTAATTTAATTAAATTAAAAATTAAATTTAGTTAAAATATTTAAAAATAATTATTTTTAAAATTAAATTTAGTTAAAATATTAAAAAATAATTATTTTAAAATTAGAAAAATTTTAAAAAAATTTTATTTTATTTTTTAAAAAAAAAAGGTGGGGTGTGGGGGAGGGGCTGAGGGATCAGCCCTGCCTGGGGGTCGTACGGGCGAAGACCGGCGAGGGCTCGCGAACCCTCTCGGAAGGCGACCCGCGCCGCTCACCCTGGTCTGGACAGACCACGGCCGCGACCCGTGACGGCGACGACTCTCATCCGATCTGAAGGCGAGCTGAACCCTACCGTCGAGGACCCGCCCGACCCTCACCCGCCGTCGCCAGCCCTTCTCGGCGGTGGCGGGGCGGCGGCAGCGGCGGCTGAGGGCTGATCCCTCAGTCGCCTCCCCCCCTTTTTTAAAATTTTTTTCTAATTTTTTTTTAAATTTTCTAATTTTAAATAATTATTTTTAATATTTTAACTAAATTTAATTTTAAAATTATTATTTTTAAATATTTTAACTAAAATTAATTTTTAATTTAATTTAATTAATTTTTATTTTTATTTTTTTACCACATCAGCCCAAAACGACGCCGTTTTTGCATTATTTGGCCACATCAACGAGCAAAACGGCGTTGTTTTGAGCTTGCTTCGCCGGAAAAATGCCACGTCGGCATTTTGGCCGGACTTTGGCCGGATTGGCACTCAAGTGATCCATTTTACTCCGATTTTGGCACTTAAGTGTACCTTTCGTAAGTTATGGCACTTAAGTGTGCCTTTGTGCCAAGTTATGGCACTCCAGGGGTCCGCACGTCCTCAATTATTCATCTAAAACTTTCGAAATTTCTACATGTGAGTGATATCATCACCCATAAAATTGAGTTTAAGGGCATTTCAATAATTACTTTAGGTTAAAGGGAGCAGATAGTCAATTTTTAAGTCTTGAGAGTATTTTGGTTATTTTTTGAGCATACGGTTATTTTGGTTACTGTCATGAGATTGGCTCGAGGTGGTCCAAGCCGGCCCTGGCGAGGGGCATAATACATTATTTCCTATGTTAAAGATGATTATGATATTTCTTTTTGGTTATCCAAATCATTCGAGATTGTACACATATTACACGTGTATTGTACGCCAATTGCCATTTGATTGTGCATAATTTTGATTGAGATATTATCTTAAAATGGTTATCTATCAAAACTTATAAATAAGATGGTGTATATACATCAAAATATATACATTTTTTTTGGGTAAAGTCAAAATATATACAAATTTCATATTTCTTTTTTCCATTTATTATTATTTTTAACTTGTTAAGGATGTTTAACACTTTCTATTAGATATTTTCATGTACTAAAGATAATTATGATATTTCGTATAAATTATTTGTCTTTTAAGATTGTATGTATATTGCACATATATTGCCATTTGATTATGCCTAATCTGAATTGAGATATTATTATAAAACAGTAATCTTATAAAGTCTATAAATATATTGTATTTTTCATTAGCGTATACATCGAAATATATACAAATTTCATTCGCCATCCTTCTTCCCGTGGACGTCGAGCTTTCTCGTTTCCTAGGTAAAGATCTCATCCATGGGCTAAGCATTTCCACAGGCGTTGGCCAAGCTCTTAGGAGATGGTGATAGCAACATGAGGATCGCGAGGGAAAGGGTGAGCACGGACTTGATCCCCACCGTTGAGGTCGCGAAGATTGCCTTCTTGATTGAATCGGGCGTAAGGCGATTTTTTTGTAGGAGAAGGCTGGGAGAGTTTTTGCCTTTGGATGGTGATGTTGCACGTATATTTAAAGACCAACGTTAGATGAAGAAGAAGTGGTTGGGGAATTCTCTGATGCAATTGATTTTAGTTCGACAAAAAATCGCCTTTCGCCCGATTCGGTCAAGAAGGCTATCTCCGCGATGTCGATGGCTAGGATCAAGTCTGCGCTCGCCCTATTCCTAACAATCCTCATGTTGCTGTCTTGATGTCCTAAGAGCTTGGCTAGCGCTTGTGGAAGTGCTGAGCCCCTTGATGAGATCTTTAGTCAGGAAACGAGAAAAGCTCGGCGTCCACATGAAGAAAGGTGGCGGTGGGCTTGGCGGTGGGGGTGGGGATGGCCATGGTGGTGGCACTTGTTACACAAGGGGCGGTATCATCTATCTAGTACATGTGGGTGCCGGTGGGCATAAGCCTAGCAATGGGACTCAAAGGTCCTCAACCATCAAACCTCACCCATCGTCGCTTGCCTTCATTGTTCCACGCTCTCTAATGCTCGGTCTACCGTTTGCTTCAATCATAGATGATACCGCCACTCGCGTAACTAGCACTGCCACCACTACCATCACCATTGCCATCGCCACCCCCACCGTCACCCTTCTTCACATGAATGTCAAGCTTTCCTATTTCCTGGTTAAAGGTCTCATCTGTAGGTTCAATACTTCAAAGAGTGCTAGCTGAGCTCTCAAGACATGTAGACAACAACAGGAGGATTGAGAGGGAAAGGGCGAGCATGAACTTGATCCCTGCCATCGAAATCACAGAGATTGTCTTCTTGATCAAATCGGGAGGAAGATGATTTTTCTCATATAGGAGGGTTTTTGTCTTTGGATGGTGTGATGGTGCACGTATATTTAAAGACCAACATTATACGAGGAAGAAGTAGTTGGGGAATTCTTCGATGCAATTTACTTCAGTGGGACAAATATTAAACAAAATTCTCCAATGCATGTATATTTGGCGAGCGTTGGCGATTGAGGTCCAGGCACGTTGGCTACTAAAGGAAGCCTTTTCAATCACGACCTCGCTTCCTAGTGTTCGTTCCCTCTCACTCTCTCGATTTCTCTCCCCAATCCCTCAACCTCCCAAAAATCACTACTTTTAAGCTCGCCTAGCAAGCATGCATGGCCCTGCCATTGCAAGCTCGTCGTGCCAACCTGCCCCTGGCCGGACATCCTACTCGATGGTCTCTATTGCTCTACCTGTCCTTTGCGTCCTTCCTTTTAGCAAGCGTGAGGGGAGAGAGGAAGAAAGGGGAAAGGAAGGAGACTAGGCCAGGGGAAGAAGGAAAATATAGGAAGTAGGGCCAAGCCTAGATGAAAAGAAAAGGAGGAAATATGAAAAATTATAAATTATTGATAGCCTTTGATAGCCTTATAGGATGGTGAGTACCTCACAAATGCCTCATGCTTGATGTCCACATCTCAATGCCTAATGATGGTTTCGGGATTCAAAATGATGAAGAAGTTGTTGATAAGAAAAACCCAAGGATTTTTTTTTTTCAGATTAAGACCCCAAAAAGCAACTTAACTATTAAACAAAAGCAAGCAAATCAGAACTTAGGAAAACAATATAAAAGAATCACAATTAGTTGATCCAAGAAAGTAATGAAGAATGAGTAGAAAAGTATAGTACGGTAATGTAATATGATACGAGTTGGATAAAGAGTATGACATGGCTCTATTATCGAACTCTGAGATAGCAACCCCATGAGCTATAATCAAATTGAATCCAATTATTGTCTAAGTAAGTAATCTACCAAAACTAAACTATAATCAAGTGCTCACTAACATCTCCAAACTATATAAATGTCAATTAAGAGATAGTAAGTTAAATATAATACTGAGATCTAATTATCCAATAGAGGCCTATTTTCTAAACATTTTCTATGTTTTAATTTTCCGATTTATTTTTTTATTTTTTTATTACTAAAATTTGGGGCATTGGGCTGGGCTGTTGAGCCCAATCCGAATATGGTCCAACATGTTTTCACAAATCTGGGCCAAAAAATATGATTAGGCTTTCATACAAAGCCCCTTTTAGTTTTAAACCTTCAAAGCCCATTTTCTTCATTATTTCTTATTTCATCTCTTTTTTTGGAACCATTCATTTTATTCCTAAACCGAGAACCAAGCTCACCATTCCTAGAGGTTTGTTTCTTATCAAGCCCACAAACTAAAGCTTTCAAATTATCAGCAAAATGGAACTCTCCGAAAGCTGTTCAAGTTCGAAAATTGAACCGAACTCCACTATTGAAACAATCCTAAACATTTGGAATCCACTATTCCTATTTTTTTTTTATTCTCCTTCTTATATCTATTATCTATACTCACCGTCTCCCTCTTAATAGACTGAGAATAAAACCATAGCCAGATCAGAACACCAACAATCAAACTTCCCTTCACCAAAATATCAGCACGTTACTTCACCATCAATCACCTATTGTCTATCACGGGATCTCCATTATCAAGCGTTGCATTCGCCTATCAACATCAACCACCAATAGATGCCATCCCTGCTTCTCCTCCATCAATCTCTACTGTGCACCATCGTCATTCACTTTTACTGAACAGCTCCAGTCATTGAACAAATCTCTAAGATTGTTTTGTTCAAAGCTTAAGCAATCAGCAAAACTCGTCTATATCTAAATTCAGGCATATCCTTAACCCTCCTTGTTGCATTTCACATAAAACACAGCATTGTACATTTAACGATGTCAAGCAAAGAATCAATGAAAGGAATTCAATGATAGAAGAAATTTGAATGCACTCTATATTGTTTGAAATGATATCAATCACGTATGGCACTGGAGTTGTTCATTGCACAAGAAAAGTATATAGGGTGCAGATGGTACAGGTTCTTCATATTATTTTTGTTTTTTGTTATAAATGATGCATAAGATTTAGATATTCATGCAGAGTGTTACTACTTTTGGGTAAGTTAACAGAGAACAGGGAAGAAAATAAGGGATAAGTATGAGAATGGGAAAATTATCAAAAAAGTATTATCTGTACTACAATTGTGTTAATTCAATCTTTTTTTTTTTTGTTGCTAATTTAGGCTTAAATTTTTTCCATTTGTGTTAGTTGTTTTTATTACTAGTTGTTTGCATTCATAGCGACAAATCAAGGATATAGTTGAATGACACACCTTGATGGATGAATGTCCTAAAAATAGGCTCACCTCCACACCGTTTGTCACGGGCAATCACCAAGGAACCATCCAGCGCAGCGGGAATAGCAGAAGCCTAGAAGCCTGAGAAAGGGGAAAAAAATGAAATGTTCAGATTTCGATTTCAACCACGACAACATAAGAATGAAATCGAGTCTGTGTTTATTCCTTGAATTCCTCATTTTTCTTTGGCTATTCCTTTTCATCTTCTTCCCACGTATTCCAGGAATTCCAAGACGGAAAAGCTGTTGGTTATGTTTCGCCCAAAAGAACCAAAGAAAAAGAAAAAGGGGGGAAGAAGTCTCACGACGTTATTCTCATCGTGCGGTCGCCAAAACGGTTAAGAAGAAGACACGATCGAGCCAAAACGGTTAAGAAGAAGACACGATCGAACCAAAACGGTTGGGATTTGGGCGGCGGTTTGGAATTTTTTAGTGTGGAGTAATCGTGTCATTATTATTCTTATTGAGTTTTTTTTTTAATGTTTTTTTATTATTAATAATTTTTTTGTGGAGACGAAACTTAATTACTTTTTTTTTTTGGGTTCGCTGTAGAATCTGATCCTCGTTCTATTCCCTCTACAACGGCATCAACTCCAGACTTAACATCCCGTCCAGCATCAATATTTCGTACCCATCTACATTTGTTCGTGCCCAATTCAACGGCGTCCAAACCGCAGACTCTTGGGTTTGATTTAGTTACTGTTTCAGCCGGTCGTTGGTCGCTAAATTCGTAAATTAGGTCGGTAAAAGGATGTGACAAAGGTGACCGACTCTATCTTTATTGTGGCAACTTGTTGGATTATACACCTTCTGGTGATCTTGTTCCTCAATAGTGACTGCTATAGAAAGCCTCTCGTATCACCGTCCAGGAAATTTCGTACAAGCCTTTCTCAACCCTCCTTCTCGTGTTAACGGGTTGTTGCCTATGTTCCATAAACGGCGGGCCAAAGGGATATTTTTTCCTACTCGCTAGCTTCATCGGTTCATCTATCTTTGTTTACGTTTTTTCTTCCACCATCCACTTACTCATGTGAATATAATAATTGGTCGATATCTTTTTGTATGACAAGAAAAGCACTTTCGAATCAAGTACAATCCCGATGCATGGAGTATCTTGATCAGGTCGAACACGGGCTAAAATCACACTTAACAAGTGCTTAATAAAGTACTTGTAACAAGTTTTCTTTTTGTTGGTCGATTTTAATAACAAGGTTAGCTTGCAATTAGGTTGTATTTCTTTTTTTTTACGTGCTGACATCCGCACATTTCATTACCCTCGTTAGTGGTTAAATTTTTTTTCCCCACTAATCAGGGAATACGAGACACGAAGGTAGTTGTATATTGATTGGTTTTATGAATTTCGTGCACCAAAGCATTTCTTCTGTGCTTTTTTGTACTTGTCTCATATCTGCATCAGCAGTAAGTAGCACGTGATTCTCATTTAGTCCTCAACCATTATAGATAGAGCTTAGACTTAAAGCTTTGATTACGACTTTCTTATGCTTATTCCCCTGCTTATATACATCTAAGCACAAATTTGATCAAACAAGAATTTCATGGGTTTAATGATTTGGTTGCACTTATAAGAAAAAATAGTCACGGCTTTCCCATCAAATAGAAACTACAAAATTAATATCACAAAAAATCTCAAATCGATATATTTGTGCCACATTTACCTCAAACTAATTTTTATGTCACAAAAGAATCCCAAATTAGTATATACGTACTGCATTTATAACAAACCGGTGTGCTCGTGTTACATTTGTGACTAAAAATATCAAAGATTTGCCACAATTTGAGGTAAATAGGACACAAAAATATCAAGGGTATTATGTGGCACAACCTGGAATGTTCTATAAATTTTGTTTGGAGTAAGTGTAGAATAATTGTACCAGTTTGGGATTTTAGGTGTTATTAGGCCAAATTTCAATCAAGCATGTTCAAGATCGAATAAAAAATAAAGTGCAGAATAATTGAAAGATAAAAAATCACATTAAACCCACGCTAAGCAGTTGAGCCCTTGTTGGAGAAATGAGCCAAATTTGGATAGTTACGCAATCGTGGCCAATCACTTGATCCTCGTCGTAGGGATATAATCCATATGTCTTGAAGTTAGCGCTAGAAAACAGACGGATGATCTTTTTCACAAGGATTAATAAAAAAAAAAAAACCTTAAATTGATATTATCTATAATAAATTTATCTAAAACTAATATTTTGATCATAAAAATTCTAAACTGAAACACATATGATAAATTTACTTCAAATAACTATAAAAAAACCCAAAACTGATATATTTATGATAAATATATTCCAAAATAATTTTTTCACCCATAAAAATTACAAACTGGTATATTTGTGATAAATATGTCATCCATTAAATTGGATTAATGCTACAAAAATCACAAATTTGGTATAACTTTGACAAATGGAAAGTAAAATCTCAAATTACTACATTAGTCAATTATCTCGTGTCATCTAACTCAACAATTTGATATTAAAACTTAACGGAAACAATAAGAAGTTAAATTTGTCTTAGATATACTAATTTAGGGTAAAATTGTCAAAAATGTACAAATTTAGGATTTTTTATGGTCAAAAAATTAATTCGGGGTAAATTTATTATATGTGTAGCGGTTTGGAGTTTTTCGTGATATTAATCTTTATTTAATGCCCAAAAAGTGATTGTCTATGGACAAGCAAAAGGAACCTCAATTGTTTATATTAGCAAATAACTTATAGCCATCACTATTCGCTGCTTGGGCCGGATAATCTATTATCAGATCACCTAATTTGTCACACCATTGATTGATTAATGTGTATTGCGTACGATCACCTCTTGCTTGAAGTCGAAGGTATTGTTTTGGGGTAGCCCGATACGTTCCGACTTCTTTGCAAGTACCAGGGGGTCAAGTTCGAGTGTTGCTAATTATCTGTTTCGGGTAAACGGTTGACATCAGAACGTGATCTTCCAATTGTTGGGTTTGTGTCCTAAAACGTTCTTCCAATCTCGTTGATCCTTCGATCTTTGTGGCAACTTTTCAAGCGCCCCAAGAAGTTAGACACGCCCGTGATTGCTTGAAACTAGGTGGCGCGTCACGACCGTGTGACAGTTTCATGTGGAAGGGTAAGAGGAGACCTACAAGGAAAGAAGCAAAAAAGGGAAATACTTCATGGGGGCCATGTGCGGGCCAGATTAGGTCTTGGGTCATTTTATTAATCGCAGTTGACCGCGATCGAACCGACCACGTTTTGAGGTACCTAGCCCAAGTTCAAGGAAAGACCCCCTGTGCGACTAATGGGAATTCGATTTGTATTTCAGTGACTTGGCCCAAGCAAAGCGACGGCCGAGTTCGATTTCTTTCCTTTTCTATTCTTTTGGTAAATTAAATCCTTAGTTGTTCGTGTAATCTTATGGACTTCTTGTCCCCTAAATATATGTGCATCTTTGTAATATAAATTTTCATGATATTATCTCTCCCGAAATTATTTACCAATATTACCATATCGGCTCTTAAGTTTGCCTAGTTTTCACACCATCTTAACCATGGTGATGGATTTTTTCATCCCCCACTCTCTCCGGAGATTACAAAAACAATTGTTGGATAACCATGCACAATTTGTATCCTCCTCAAGTTGAACAACTAATAGTAGTAGACCACCTTCTTAATAAATTATTTTCTATGACTTCACCATAACATCGTTTCAATCAGTGGGGTTGCTTTTATAAATTAAATTCGCTCAAATGAAAGATCATGATAAAACTGATAATGAAAAACTAAGAAGATATATATAGTTTTAAATACGGCTTACTCAGTGCTTAGTTTATATATAGATTATGGAATAAGAATATATCTTATCGCATCACTTACTCGCAAGTTACAAATTATGGATATAACCTCCAATCAGTGATGGCTCGAAACATAACCCAATCAAATGTGGCGAGAACCAAAGAAAATAAGAGCGCAGAAGCTCTCGAGATCTCAGTTCATGGATGCGGTGTTCATGTTTCCAAACCGCTCATCAATCATTTTTTCACTCGGAGATCTCATTCATATAACTGAATTTATGGCTTGCACAAAAAGAGACATTAATCTAGATAGTACGATGAACAATGCCTGCTTCTACAATTATAATGCTAGCTCTAACTGAAGAAGAAGGTGGAATGGTACGCTAGAGATTAGCCCGTGATGGTACCATAGCCAAAAATTCATCTACTTCTGGGAATTACGTAAAAGACTATTCTGAAGTACGAGAAATCCGCCTGATCCGGCTAAGCCAAAACTGACGGTCGTAGTTCCTGGCTAAACCTTGATGCCGTGGGAACATTCTCATGGGAACACACATGTAACCAACACGAAAACTTCACATATACTCAATGACCACTGAATTAAATGAGGCCTCAGGTTGCTACTCAAATCAACAGGCAATAGAAAGTTGCTTACAGGAAAGATAGGCGCATTTAAATACATGTAGCTGCATTTTCAAACTCTTGCACCATATTTACATATCAAGGTCTTATCCTTTTGCTACAAGAATAAGCAAAATTTCAAATGACTGAGATAACAATTTTGTCAATTTGAGGGATAAATAACCAAACTTGAAAGGTCTTATCCTTTGTGCTTGACGATGTCATATAGAGGGTTAAGTTCCCTGCAAACAATATATCAGGGCAGATCAGGAAGCCTTATGTACAGCATCAAAGTTAATATAGGATTGAGGGGGCGATAGGCAGCATTCAACACCTGCAGAACCTGACTTGACGATAATTCTTTACACTAACCAAGAAAGATATCATTTATTA
This sequence comes from Eucalyptus pauciflora, assembly GCA_007663325.1. Taxonomy (NCBI): domain Eukaryota; kingdom Viridiplantae; phylum Streptophyta; class Magnoliopsida; order Myrtales; family Myrtaceae; genus Eucalyptus; species Eucalyptus pauciflora. The sequence goes on from VMYD01000124.1 coordinate 839,102, forward strand.
TTATTTTTTCTATATTCAACTATTATAAAAGAAAATTGAAACGCATCACTCCTGTTTTGAGAAGTTTAACATTTTTGAAATACTTATTGCACATCTTAACAACAAAACTATACACTCCAACAAGATGGTAACTTCTCGAAAAAGTGAGGATCACAATATTAAATATTTTCATATAATTTGTGGACTTAATTAAATATATAATCGACAGACTAAGGATCACATTGAAAATATAAAGTTCAAGAATAAATTGTACATTAGATTAAAGTTCAACGACCATGTTAAATAAATTCAAATTTTAGAGACCACATATACATTCAACTAAAATTTTAAACTAAAATTTAGAGACTACTTATTTATATTGTTTCGATTTAAGAAATTGCTATATCAAGGTTCATTCTTGGACGCACAAATAGAGGTTGACGTCATTTTTTTGTCCTCATGTTCTTATTCTTTCTTCTTCATCTTTACTTTCCCTCCCACATGGGTGAATTTATGATTGGAGTTTCTCCTTCTCTCTTTTTTTCCTTTGTTCCCTTGATGCGACTATGTTTGCTTTTAATTGTCTACCTTGTGATAGGGATTAGGTTTTGATAAAACTGTCCAGTATTAACAATTTCTTTTTAGGTCGTTTTAATGATATCTTAATTTTTTAATGACTTCAAAAGTGTATGCTGAGACGTGTCTAATCTTCCTTATGACGCGATAAATATGTGCGTTGAATAAGAGGTTAGCATTTATATTTTTCATCACTCAAGTATTGCTATTTGCATTTATCACGGAATTCATCCATCCAATAAGTTTTAAAGTACCCAAAAACAACATTGCACGCCCATGAGAACTAGTATAATTATATAGAAAGAATGAAGGGTGAAAGATCTGGCAATTTTCTACACAATTTAACTCATTTATAAATGGTTATATGGCAAACCCGAAAGTGATACGAATTGACACAAACTTGACATAGGTTTCATATCATAGTTAATAAAGTATGGTGTTTCCTAATGGCGCAATAGCAAAACCCAATCATGAAACGTAAACTTGAAATGTCAACTATTCAATTTTTTAAATAGAAAATACATATTTGGTAAATTTTAGATTGAGCAAAAAGTGAAAATTGCGGGCAGACCCATTTTTTCCCAACAATAATCAACTTGGCATCAATTATTGGTTTATTTCCATATGGCAGCAAAAATAATGTCGTCAATTATCGTATGTTGTGGCCAGAGAAACATGTGTAATTTTTCTATATGAATAGTCTGATCATGGGATTATGTTAATAATGCATGGCTTTTTTTTTTTTAGGTGCATATGTTAAGGCGTGTGGACAATTCGGTGATGTTGTGGCAGATTTGCTGAAAACAAGGGTCGATTTATAAACTTAGGATTTGGATAAGAAGAGTACAAATCTTTATAAATATTTGACTAGAGTAGAGAGCCTCGAAAAGACCAAACTAGGGGAGATCTTTTAAGATCCCCTTGCGGCCTCAGTGCTGATCTCTATGCCGTTTTGGTGTGTCCTTAAATATTATCATATTTTCTTTCCAAGAGATAAAGAAATTGCATAAATCGAAAACTCTTTTTTAGGGCAAAGATTATGTAACAAGAAAATATTGAGTGGGCCAGCCCATTCAATGCCGACATGCCACGTATCGGCTGGGTCCCACCTCCCACGTACTCCCTCTTTCTGTGATCTCCCCCTCCGCCCTCCTTCTCTCTCTTCTGTGCTTGCATTTCTTTTGTTTTTCTTGTGCCGCCATGGCGACGGAGCTCGGCCTCATCTACAGTCGCAGTTGCTATGGTTGTGGACCACAGGCTTGAGCCTAGAGCTCGAGGTCAAAGCAGCCATGGTCGCTTGAGCACGAGCTCGCCACCATGGTTGCTGTAGCTCGAGCTCGAGCGCCTGGCCATGGTGGCCGCATGAAGAAAATCAAGCACACAGAGGAGAGAGGCCATGGCGGCCCCAAGAAAAAAGAAGAAACGCAAGCACAGAGGAGAGAGAAGTAGGCTCGGGAGGAGAGAGTGGTGGGACGCTGACGACACATGGCACCACGTGTCAGCAACTTAATGGGCCGGCCCCACGGTGACGTGGAGGCCTTTCCAATATTTTCTCGTAAAACAGCACTTCTTATTCCCTAACCAATCAATACGACACCATTAAGAAACCGCATGTCAAATTCGTGGCATTTTCCTTTTATCCTTTTTTCAAGAATGCGTGATGTTAAAAACTTATGACTTGTCAACCGGCCGATAGCCCTTGTGCTGAAAATTAAAGATTCACCAATTTATGCTATTAAGCTAGAAATTGACTTATCTAATATGTGGAAAAAGGGGGCTACTTAATTCATTTAGTAGAAAAAAAAATAATTGATGATAATTAGAATCTTGTCAACTATAATGTTAAGACTTATCAATCATGATTGCATATCTAGTGATTGTCAAACAACTCTTTCTTCCTTTTGTACACTTAAAGAATGAGTTCTTTAAATTCTTACCACTAATTTCTCAATAATGTCAAATAGGCCAAAATGCGTATAAATCAATATATTTATGTAGATCGAATAAATCAACCAAAGAAAAATGTAGATCAAATAAGGCTTTATAAGAGTGATCAGCGTGGCCTTCAATTTCAAATTATTTTGAACTAGAGATGTAATACAATCAAGCATTTATTAATGCAACTTTCTCCAATTTTTTTTTTTTGGTCATTTAGCCATAAAACAATACAAACATAATGTTGATTGGCTAAAAGGCAAGGAATGCATAAATGTTGACGCATGGGCTCTTTGCAAATGCGCAAGCCTGGCCTAGCATCACCCTAAAGAAAGAGGCATTATAGCTTAGTTACGTTATGATCATAATAGCTATTACATTATAACCTTAACTATTACTGTGATCAAAACAAACATGCAATTACAAATTTGTTCACGAGGAGGATTAGAGAAGTGGGCCAAAGGGTAAGTAGTAAACTTGCATCCCAATATTACTATAGCAACCTCCATGGACCCAAAAAAAAAAAAAAATTGTGAATCAAAGTGACAGTGAGTCCGATAGTAGCTTATGTCATGATGAAAACTCTCCATGTAACGGGGTTGAGCAAAATACAAAGGTACTTTGGGAAAGAATAAGAATGAGGGAGCTTGATTTCGTTGATATTTTCGGTGAGTGCCACAAGAGGGGATAGTGGCTATAATAATTCGGATGATGAACGTTTTACTCCTGGAAACAATGAGGATGACGAGGGTCATGATAGACAAAGATTCTCCTTGTCTAATCGAAGGTGTAACTATGAGAACCTTGTTTTTGAAAAATGAATGAGATTTAAATCGCCATCTCAATTTAAACAGGCTATCTAAAACGATGCGAATTACCAGATACTTTGAGACAATATGCAGAGAAAAGTAGTGTGATGGAGCATGAAATAATTTCTGCTTTTTGAGGTAAAGTGCGCATACATAATGATCACAAAGTAGGAAACACCTTGCCCCTTTTTAAGCCAATTTGTGGTAACATATGCCGAGTGAACAGCCGATGAAAACTACAATTTGTTCATATTCCTAGACCTAAAGTGTATACTTTCATGTGTGATGTCAAGGAATACTTGACGAATCAAGACAGACGTTTCATTAGTAAGAGCATTGAGATTTCATTACTAAAAGCTGACACCAAAACAAAGTAAAAAGATCAACCACAAAAAATCTTTTAAGATCCTAATCTAGCTAAAAAGATATCAGATTTTTCAATTCATTATGATAGTGTACGAGCAATGGGTAGATATTAATAATGTCATTGCAAAACTTCTCTTGGTTGCTTGCAAATCTGAACTACTTTTAATCGAAGCATCCCCACAATCCACTCTTTGAATCGTTGCCCCACCCATTAAAAATCAACCTCACTTACTGACGCTTTTAGTCGTCGCCATCAGAGGAGAAGATTGGTAAAAATTACTTCTAATCGATCAGTTGAAATAACATGCACAAAATAGTTAGGAAGTCTCGTGTCTTTGACTTCTCCCACAAATTAACAATGCACAGCTCTGAAACGTTTCGAATTCAGGGTATTGTAGAGCCGTCAATATGGGTTTTTTGGTCTGAAAGGAGAAGCTATATTAATAATTAGAGTCCATTACATCCGGCTACTAAGGCATCGGCATATGATATCCATCAAATGAAAAGGGGGAAAAACAGCCCAACTTTTGAAACTAGAAGCCCGATTATGGGCTTTTGAAGCCTAGTCAGCGGCCACATTGGCCTCTCGTCTGCAGTGAACGATGGATAGGTTAAGGAAATGAGACGACACCATCGCAGCTTCGTTGAACAGAGACCGGTCTTCCCATGGCGGCTTCCTCCTACGATTGAGAGTGTCAACGAAGATCAAACTATCAGATTCGAGGAGAAGACGAGCATGGGTTAACCCTTGGCGTTGCAGATGCTGAAGGGTCAAAGTGAAAGCCTGGATCTCCGCCTATAAAGCCGAGGTTGCTGCAAAGTGCGATGAGAAGCCGTCGGTAAGTCTGCCATTATAATCCCGACAGATGCAAGCCATACTACCTTCGGTAGATCCTGGTTGATGAGATCCATCTATGTTTACTTTCAAGGTACCCGGATCAGGCGGCTTCCAAAGTGCACCCCCGAGATGAAGCGATCGACCTTTACTAGTCAAGGAAAGAGCTACCAGGCGAGCAACATGATCTCCAGTGAGCGCCGCCTCAGCCACTCAAGAAGGTTGAAGTTGTTGGTTGTGGAAAACAAACCCATTGCGAGCACGCCAAATCTGCCACAACACAGAAGCGAGGATCTCCAAACCAAGTGAGTTGCGTTGTCGTTTGACTTGCTCTGCGATCCATTTATCTATTCTATGTACTGCGATAGGAGAGATGTGTATGTTCAAATGGGGATGAGACCATACCTCTGTTACCCAGGGACATAGTAGAAAAAGATGTTCAAGAGTCTCTGGTGCATTCTGATTACAAAGTAGACAAATTGGAGTAGCAATAATGTGTCTCTGATATAGATTGGCTCTTGTTGCTAGAGCGTTTGACAAAGGGACCACATGAAGGTTCTAACTTTTAGGGGGGATTTCAGTTTCTAGAGTTTCTTCCACAGCCAACTTGGATTCTGATATGATGTTGAAGTCAATTGAGGTGTTTGAGTTGTTGTTGCTGCTGTAATAGTGTGATAAGCTATTTTAACCATGAAAGAGCCATCTTTGGTAGTAGTCCAAATAAGTTTATCTTTAGCACAACGGGGTCTTATAGGTATGTTAGTGATCTGGTCACTTACCTGTTTGTCGAAAAAATTGTCCAGCAAAGCGAAATTCCAGGTACCGGTATACTGGTCAATAAGATCAGCTACTAATTGGGGTTCCTCGTGAACCATTGGTCCTCCTAGTATGCCCATTGGGAGCCACCGATCACCACAAATGTTGATTGATCGCCCATCACCCACCGACCACCGTATGTTGGGTAGGATGGCATCTCGTTCAGTTAAGAGGCTTTGCCAATCCCAAGATGGGCGAGATCCTCGTTCGGCATTATAGAATATTCTTGAGTGGAAGTAGATGCCCTTGAAAACCTTACTCCATAACGAGGAAGGGTGAGTGAACAACCACCAAGCCTGTTTACCCAACATGGCTTTATTAAAATTCAATAGATCTCTAAAGCCCAAACCCCCCTCTTCCTTTCGTTTTTTCAATACTTCCCAACTCCGCTAATGAATGCCTAATCTACTCTTATCTGCCTGCCACCAAAACCTGGCAATTCGTTTCTCAATCAATCTACAAATAGAGACAGGGAGCTTAAAAATGGACATAGCGTACTAAGGAACAGCCTGTACGACAGTTTTAAGAAGGATCTCCTTCCCCCCTTTCGATAGCAGTGTTTCTTTCCACCCTTTCAACTTCTTGTTAACTCTCCCCATTACCCAAGAAAACATATCTTTCTTTGAGCATCCCCAATAAGAAGGTATCCCCAAGTGTTTCCTAGACTGCTGCAATATAGGAACTCGCAATTCGCTGGCCATATTTTGTTGTAAACTAACAGGGCAGGCTTTCCTGAAAAAAATGCCCGATTTATTGCGATTGATCGCTTGCCGTGTATCTACACAGTACTGATGTAAGATATTAGATAAATTCTGACATTCCCGAACGGTACCATCAAGAAAAAATATAGCGTCGTCTGCGAAAAACAAGTGGGATAAAGAGGGACACCACCTGTTAAGTTTGATGCCTTTAAGGGTTTCCATGCTGATGGCCTTGTTGATTAAGACTGATAAAAGATTGGCCATCAAGATAAAAAGATATGGGGACAGGGGATCACCTTGCCGAAGACCTCTAGAAGGGTGAAAATATTGTAGATGCTGCCCATTAAATTTAACACAGGAAGATTGGGTCGTGATACACTGCATAGCCCACTGAACCCACATAGGGTGAAATCCCAATTTAAGAAGATAGTATTGTAGGAAATCCCATTCAACACTGTCATAAGCCTTCATCATATCCATTTTAAGAATAGCTCGAAAAGTGCGCTTCCCTCTTTTTATCCTAAGCTGGTGAAGAACTTCTTGGACTAGTAAAATATTATCCTGTATCTACCTACCCCCAACAAATGCAGATTGTTCTTTTGAGATTAGAGTTGGTAGGAGAGGTTTCAAACGATTGGCTATGACTTTTGAGATAATTTTATAAACATAATTGCACAAGCTGATAGGGCGATATTGGTTTAGGCATTCAGGGTGGGGAACTTTAGGAATCAAAGAAATCAGCGTCCAGTTTATTGATAGAGGCATGATACCAAAAGTAAAAAAGTTGCTTACCTCTCGGAAGAGATCATTTTTGATAATGTCCCAGTGCGTCTGGTATAATAAACAATTAAGACCATCCGGACCTGAAGCTTTGGTGGCCCCTAGTTGAAAGGTGGCCTGATGGACCTCTTCAATGGTTACAGTGGCAGTTAAACGTTCGTTCATCTCTTGTGTAACCATGGTAGGACATTGTGTTAAGATCGGTTCATAGTTGCGGCTGCCATCAGTAGTATATAATCTCGAAAAGAAGGCTGTCGCCATCTCCTGTAATCTGGTAGAGTCTCGCACCCAACTTTGATTCTCGTCCTGTAACATAGTAATTCTATTCCGTTGTTGCCTTTGAATAGTAGTTGCGTGAAAAAACTTGGTATTTTTATCTCCCTATTTCAGCCAATTTAGTCTGGATCTCATAGCCCAATACTGTTCTTCACGACTCCACAACAGTTGTAACTCATCTTTTAAAGCTTTTGCTGCCGAGTAGTCATACAAACCATGTGGTTGATTGATGAGTTGCTGTAATTGTTGTTGCAAATCGTTCACATGGAGACGATTATGTAAGAATTTAGTGCGACTCCACCTAGCGAGAGCACCATAAACTGCTTGGATCTTACGTGTAATCGCTGCATTCTTCAACTGATCAGAATTCCAAGAGGATCTGATTATATCCTGACACTCTGTATCTTGGTTCCAGTATGCTTCATACATAAAGTTGCGATGTGTGGTCCTCAAAGCTGGCGTAGTATTTAAGAGAAGCGGACTATGATCGGAACCAATTGCTGGGAGTGCATGAACTTCAGCCCCAGGAAAAAACAGGCGCCATTCCATAGAACACAAAACTCGGTCGAGACATTCCTTAATAAAAGCAGCCCCCTGACGATTATTTGTCCAAGTAAACGCACACCCCTTTGCTTCAATGTGCATTAACCCACAGTCATTCACAACAGCTTGAAAAGATGCCAATTGATTAAAATCTGCTGGTCGTCCCCCTTGCTTCTCCCAGTGATAGAGAATTTCATTGAAATCACCGATACATACCCAAGGAAGAGCATTTGCAAGACTTATCCGGATGAGATCATGCCAAACCTGCTGATGAAGTTGTTGTACAGCAGGGGCATGAAGGCAAGTAAGGCGCCAGGAAAGACCGTCCCTTCCTTCCTTGCAAGTCATATAAAAAAAAGTCCGAGTTAGAGCTGAGAAAATCTATTGATATGGTATCATTCCATAAAACTACTAGGCCTTTGGCTAAGCCAATCGGGTTGTGAACATGTAGATAACAAAAATGCAAACGACGTTTCATGCACTATAAAACCTCTTCTTTCTGCTTAGTTTCCATGAGAAATAGTAGATCGGGCTTCTCCTTAGCCACAAGGGCTTTTAGTGCTCGAACTGTCAAGGGATTGCCCAACCCCTGACAGTTCCAACTTAAGAGTTTCATTTGTAACGAGGTGACTGTTGAGGGCCAGTCACCTTCGCCCAAATCCCATCAGCAGGGATTTCCATGATCGGAGTGTCCAAAAGAAACGATTCATCAAAGGCTGCTGAAGCTGCACTTCTCATGTCATAAGGATTGTAGCGTTTTATCTTCTTGGTAGGGCTAAGTTTTGGTGTATGTCTTGAGTTCTTGATTTTTTTTTCCAAGTTGTAAAACACTAGACTGCCCCTGAATTCCTTTCATCTTCTCTTTTGCAGGTATCTGTGCAGTGTGGATTGTATTTTCATGCGTAGGAAGTCCAAGATCGAGCTTGGGCAGCGCGCCTGTTGAAGTAAAAGTGTCCCGATGAAGTTGCTGTACTATGACAACATAAGTAGCTGCGATGTTTGTATTTGGCCTTTGCACAATTCCCGGACAAGTCTGCAGAGCTGTTGAAAAGAAGGTTGTCATTTGGAGTCTTCTGGGATACTGAAACAGGGGGAGCATCCACTGCAGGAGCGATCAAAGGCATTAAAGGAAGAGGCTGCATAGTGGTAGGAGGTGTTTCAAGCACTACTTCTTCCAAATTTTCCTTCTTGTCAGTCGGTTCATAATAGGTTTTCCAGTAAGGACTGTGCTCCCTAACTTCTTCACGGAGCCAATGTCCATAGGGCAGTTTATCCTTGCCATCTAATTGGTTTTCGTCATATGGAACATCTTTACACGATGTGATATAATGGCCCAACCTGCCACAAGAGTAGCAGAAGTGAGAGAGTCTCTTGTACCTAAAGTCGAGCCAAAAGGTTTTGTGGTTGATTCTAATAAGGCGACCTGGCTGCAGGGGTTCCTGAAGATCAAGTTCAACCCTTACGCGACCAGACCTTAAGGTGGAATTATATGTTGCATCTGCCTTTACCTCTAAAACTTTTCCTATAGACTGTATAGCTCTTAAGATAGTTTGTTTTGTGCACCATTCTAATGGCAGGCCAAAAACTTGTACCCAAAATGCACAGGTGGAGAAGTCATAGCAATGGAGCGGTGTATTGGGGATCCAAGCCTTAAAAACTACAAGTTTCTCAGAAAACAACCATGGTCCGCCTTCTAAAATCCTTTGCCTATCTGCCTGTAGTTTAAATTTTGCCACATAGACTCCATTTTCTCACTGTGATATGTCGACCTAATCAGTTCTCCATACCCTTTTCAATGTGGTTTGAAATGCTTGAAAGTTGATTGCAGAATTTGAGTAAACCTTACCCACAAGTGTTAATCGGCACTCATCCAATTTTGCAGGGGAAGGCTCTTCATTCCATACATCGATTTCCTGAGGGGAACATAAACGTCCCAGACGATGACAAAGAGCAGCCAAGCGAGTGGAATTCTCCTCGTCTTCTTGGGCCATACCAGCAGTGGAGAGAATCAAAGCGTGAGACCAATTGAAAGCATACCTGGAGCCATTCGCTAATTATTAGGGGGTACGAGGGCTTGAGATAGGTATAGTGTAGGAAAATTTGACATGCAACCGGCGGAACGGGGAATCGGTGAAGAAACAGGGTATCGAGACCAGAAGAACACATTTACGACTCACTTTTAGGGGGCTAGGCTACAAATGGGCCACTTAAAATATTACAAAGGGGGTGGAAATGGGTTTAAAATATTTGAGCTTGAACCACTGATATACTACCATCTGTCATGAGCAGTTTATTTTTGTGCAAGTTATTATCGAGAAAAGACAAATGAAAAAATTATCAGGATCTTCTATACTATTTTGATAAACTTACGCTTAATTGCAAAACCTTTCCTATAATCACCAAAAAGGGGGAAAAAGTAAAACAAAGAAGCAGCCAAATAAAGCTTTCAAATTTTATACCGCCCTCTCCGATCCCAATTTAATCAGTTGAATCAAAATGTTGTATATTAATTGGCTTTAAGATTATATGCCAATATACAATAAAGTCAAGTTGGGTAAACAAATGAATAATACTATGCAAACAAAGGAAACTATAAATTCAAGATCGATTCCAACACTAACATCCTCCAACTACACCATGACAAGATTACCATGAATGCTAGGTTTACAACCTTTCTCGACTTGATTTACCATTTGTATGCCTAACATGAAAATCTATGTCAATTAATTAAAATGAATGGATTCCTTCGAACAAAAAAAATCATGAGAAAATCAACTTAAGATGAACTTCTTGCATTCCAATAAATTGTATAATGTCCCTAGAGGCTACATGACCGGTAGAGCTCGTTAATCTAATTCCATGGTTAGCATTAAGTTTCTAACAGGAGAAAAAAATGGATTATTAAGTTTTGTTCATCCTCACTATTAGAAAATATTTCAATGTCACACAATAGGAAGTCTAACTTAAATTATAGAAAACAAACCTACCTCTATTTGTGTAAAATTGCACCTCCAACTCAAACTATTAGAATTGAGACCCTCACTAATGCATCTATGGTTTCTTGTTGATTGGTGAGAAATCATTCAAAGAAAGGAGGGAAAACTACTATCAGGTGCATAAAGAAACATAAAAAAGCTAAGAAACATTAAAGGGTTGTTTCTACTTTACATTATTATGAGCAAAACATAGAATTTTCTATGGTTATAAGAAAATGATTGGCCTGCAATTTGAGCAGCCTTATTGATCACTAGACCAAATAAAGTGGATCCTACTAGGGGAACATTGTGCAAAGAACCGGCATAATAGCCATGATGCCTTTGACTTCTTCACTCTATCAACAAAGAGTTCTAACTGTGAATAATGGAATTGGATATGACATCCCAGGTTCTTCTATTATAGTCTCTACTCCAGAAGTGAACACACCATTAAGGTTGTGCAAACTTAGTTCACCTATCTCGTGGCCATATGGATTTTCATTCAAGTTAAAACAGTGTGATACAATGCCACCATATGTCCTTCATTCACATCCCCACGTAGAAAATTGTTCATCCGAATCATAAAATTGTATCACTTGTCCCACTTCCCCACATCAGATACACTTTTGATATCAATTTATTATAAAGACAGAAAAAGCATATCAACTAAGAAATGTTTAGGAGGCAAATTAAACGTACCTACTGGTAGGAATTATATCTTCCCAAAGGATCAATGTGATGCAATAAATAGTTTGCATTATATCCTCCATAGGAAGCATATTAAACATACATGCTAGTAGTTACCTGCATTACATTGATTCTTCAGGAGGATATAATACAAATTATTTATTGCATCACATTGATCCTTCGGGAAGATATAATTCTTACTAGTAGGTATTTTTAATTTGCCTCCTAAACATTTTTTAGTTGATATGCTTTTTCTGTCTTTATAATAAATTGATATCAAAAGTGTATCCGATATGTGGAATTGGGACAAGTGATACAATTTTATGATTCGGATGAATGATTTACTACGTGGGGATGTGAAGGAAGGACATATAGTGGCATCGTATCACACTATTTTAACTTGAATGAAAATCCATATGGCCACGAGATAGGTGAACTAAGTTTGCACAACCTTAATGGTGTGTTCACTTCTGGAGTAGAGACTATAATAGAAGAACCTGGGATGTCATATCCAATTCCATTATTCACAGTTAGAACTCTTTATTGATAGAGTGAAGAAGTCAAAGGCATCATGGCTATTATGCCGGTTCTTTGCACAATATTCCCCTAGTAGGATCCACTTTATTTGGTCTAGTGATCAATGGGGCTGCTCAAATTGCAAACCAATCACTTTCTTATAACCATAGAAAATTCTATGTTTTGCTCATAATAATGTAAAGTAGAAATAGGCATTTAATGTTTCTTAGCTTTTTTATGTTTCTTTATGCACCTGATGGTAGTTTTCCCTCCTTTCTTTGAATGGATTTCTCACCAATCAACAAGAAACCATTGATGCATTAGTGAGGATCTCAATTCTAATAGTTTGAGTTGAAGGTGCAATTTTACACAAATGGAGGTAGGTTTGTTTTCTATAATTTAAGTTAGACTTCCTATTGTGTGACATTGAAATATTTTCTAATAGTGAGGATGAACAAAACTTAATAATCCATTTTTTTTCTCCTATTAGAAACTTGATGCTAACCATGGAATTAGATTAAGGAGCTCTACCGGTCATGTAGCCTCTAGGGACATTATAAAATTTATTGGAATGCAAGAAGTTCATCTTAAGTTGATTTTCTCATGATTTTTTTTTTGTTCGAAGGAATCCATTCATTTTAATTAATTGACATAGATTTTCATGTTAGGCATACAAACGATAAATCAAGTCGAGAAAGGTTGTAAACCTAGCATTCATGGTAATCTTGTCATGGTGTAGTTGGAGGATGTTAGTGTTGGAATCGATCTTGAATTTATAGTTTCCTTTGTTTGCATAGTATTATTCATTTGTTTACCCAACTTGACTTTATTGTATATTGGCATATAATCTTAAAGCCAATTAATACACAACATTTTGATTCAACTGATTAAATTGGGATCGGAGAGGGCGGTATCAAATTTGAAAGCTTCTTTGTTTTACTTTTTCCCCATTTTTGGTGATTATAGGAAAGGTTTTGCAATTAAGTGTAAGTTTATCAAAATAGTCTACAAGATCCTAATAATTTTTTCATTTGTCTTTTCTCGATAATAACTTGCACAAAATTAAACTGCTCATGATAGATGGTAGTATATAAGTGGTTCAAGCTCTATTGAAGGAGCTTCCTAGACAATTGCTGTCCACATGCGGGCTAGAGATATAAAACCACACATTTATACCCCTTTGAACAATTCTTAGTGAAGTGCCATTTGTGCCGAAGTTGCTTGAACACAAATATAGACAAAGAAAGGCTTATGTCCATGCTCGATTTGTGTACAGTTGCTATTGACGGATTAAAATTCTATCAAAAGCTGTCCTATGGAAAGTTAAAACTAGGAAGGGCAGAAATGCTCTTATTTGCCTTTATGTTGTTTACGTAAATTGCTAATCATATTGCAAGAATGTGAATTATAATTGACAATTTCGTGGAATACAAGTATAGTTTAGCTTCCTAGTTGTCCCTCCGAAAGAAAATATGGAACTTCCATTCTTCGTGCATTTAATGTTACCCCAAGATTGGGTCATAGTTAAGAAAATTGCATTCTTGTTATAACCTTTTTATGATATTTTTACTCTCTTCTCTAGAGTTAGATATCTCATGGCAAATTTATATCTCTATTGAGTACGGCCAATCCAATTTCGTTTGATAAAGGAGAGTGATGGTGAGGACATAGCTATTAGTTCTATGCCTATGGCAATGCAAAAAAAAGTTTGAAAAATATTAGAAGGCTTATAGTGTTGTCTTGTCTATATTAGATTCTCGCTATTAGCTGCATTTGTTAGAGCTTTGCTATTTGAAGTTGGACATAGATGATCATGTGAAATTTGTATGGATTATTCAAGAAAGTCTCTATATGCTTTTGATGAAAATGTGACCTCTATGTCGAGAGATGATCGCTTTATATATATATTACTGATCCTAGTGTTCTTGATTATTTGAAAGCTAATTCGCGTCGATATCTTGAGTAGTCTCCTATCACTTTTGTTGCCTATGAGTCGACCTTTAGCATTGAAGGACACATTTTAAATTACTGTCATAGTTCTCTTTCATGTGAAATTGTGCTATAGAGATTGGTTATTTGAAGTTCCACCTAAGGAAGATTTAGAAGATGAGCCCCTTATTTATAGGTTTTTTTATGTTCTTTGATGTATTTTCTAATTTTTATATTTTTTAATTTGATGTGATGTAAAGGTCTTCAAATTTACATTGCATGGAAATATGCCAAAAGAAATTAAATGGATCAATATGAGTCGGGCCATTTTCAATCCGATCCAAACTTGACTCTAGAAAAGGGTATGGAACTTCAATTTCTCCACAACTAGTAGTGTCAATGGCAAGAATATGCACTATTCTAAGCGCAAAGACCTCAAATCCCCATCCTAAATAGACCAAATTTCAATCATTATTCCACTGGCAACACTCCCAATTTGCATCATTTCATTGTCAGTAATATAACTGGCTTCCCAAACCAAAGCATTAAAAAAGAACAGCTCCAGCTTTCTCCAGCACATTTTATCCTTCAATAACTTTAGGCACAGAGGCCTCGGTTATATCACCCTATCTCTGGCTAGTGGGAGAGACGGTCATCAGCCACCGCGAAACGCCTTATTCATGTATCGACTTTCATTGAAACTAATGCCATGGATGGGGCTAAGGCAACTGTATCTAATTTCATAACTAAAACTCCCTTCCATCCCTCCCTTCTTTAAGTTACATTATGTAATTAGGCTAATCAGCCTCTGGAGACAAACAATGCAATTAGTGAGCCATAAGGATCACTTATTCAATTTTGCCTTGGTCCTGATCAATTATGTTTCCTTTTTTGCAATATTAACCGATATCTAATATGATATAACTATGGATGTAATTTCCTTCATATTAATATAACTTCATATTTTTCTTTTGCTTCTCTAGTAAAAAGCCCTAAGTCTCGGCAGTGATCAAAATATTGCATCCATAGTTTAGATGAAACTAGTGAAAGATGTTTGCGAATGAAAGCCATCTTATGATAGAAAGCTAATTGCACCAATTATTCTTACCGGTTGCCCATCATTTTGAAAACAGCTTTGGTGCTCCAAAATGCTTAGGATACATGAACTGGATGATTGCATAATTGACCGACCTCAAGCCCTTCATCTTGCTCCCATGCAAGGCTAGGACCATTATACATGTTCTTAATTAGCAGCGCCCATGATTTATCAGGATAGAAGTGAACTCTACTGCATCGCCGAGCAAACCGACAAGCTCCATTCTTCAGATGGAAAGAACAATGAGCTTCATCCTGCCATGAGCAAAAATAAAACATTAAAAGAAAATTCAACAAATCAATCTAGAAAAATATAACTTGACATATGACCATCATAATAAGCTATCTGCTCAGTCCCAAAATTAGGCACTTGGAAGCAAAATTTTCTAACACTTGTTGAGCTGACATTGTCGATCAATTCTTATAGTCTAAATATGCTTCGGACTGTGGAGGGAGAGGATTCAAGGTCGGCCTTTCAGCATCTGAATTACAAACCTCAAATTCAAAATTCAAACCAAAAGCAACACAATGAGAAAGAAAAACTAGGAAGTAATGTATGCCAAGTTTTTAACACATAAATAGGTAGTATCTTCTGAGTTACCCTCTTTCAACCTGTGCAAATCTGTTAAAAATTTTGGATGTGTGCATTGCGGAAGTATGGTTTTGGTATTGATGATAGTTTTTGATTAGTGATGTTGTGCAAGTGTATGGTATATTTTATAGAGGATGGACAAGGGATGAGATAGGATAATTGAAGGACAAAGAACATGAAATATAAATTATCTAATGGATGGAAATGAATAGTACAAGATATTTTGGTATAATTGAGGAGTATTTCATAGAAACTATCTTAGTTCTACTCCTCCACACTGGGTGTGAGGTTTGTACAAGATATTTTGGTATAATGGAGGAGTATTTCATAGAAACTATCTTAGTTCTACTCCTCCACACTGGTGGAGGTATAAACCTCACACCCACAAATGAATGAACTACAAGCCTATTTATAGGCATGAGTCACACATTAGTCCAACATTCTAGATTTCTATAGAATGTTGTCCATGTAGGCTTCATCTAGGTAATTCTAGATTGTAGTTCTTCTAGAGACTTCTCTTACATGCTGGACATTTTCCTCTTTCTTCCAGAAACTTCATTTAGAGAATTCTAGATTCTAGTTTAGGAACCTAGGAAATAGGGGTGTGCAACGGGAACCGCCCGAACCGGGAACCGGCCGGACCGGACCAAACCGGCCGGACCGGACCGAACCGGCCGGTTTTGGGCGGTTCCCACGGTCAGCGGTCCGGTTCCTGGTTCCTAATCTTGGAACCGGTGGCCGGTCGGTCCGGTTCCCGGTTCTAAGGTGGGAACCGGACCGGACCGGACCAAACCGGACCGAACCAAATTTTTTTATATATAATTTATATACATAGAATTAATAAAATATATAAACATGACAACTTATTGCAACTAAAATTGCAATTTGAGATAAGAGGTCAAGAGACCATTAAAATCCTTTTTGTTACTCTTTTATTTATAGAAAAAATCTCATTATTAGTTTCATCTTCTACTCGATGTGGAACTAAGTATCCAAAAGATTCACGAGGCACTTCAAGCCTCCAAAAGTCCCATATCGACTAAACATTCAAAGAGTAGAAGAGAGATTAATTATAAAATCTAAGCCAAGAACAACCTTTAGCCAAATTGTTCATGGCCTTCATGGTTAAATTTAAGTGTGAAACACGTGAAGTGTGAATCACACAAGTTAAGTTTAAATATTTTGCATGTGCCCAAGAATTGAATTGGATTGATCGGTCCAGAACGCGGTCACTCTTTAGTGCAAAAAAGTAGAGCCAATTTTGTTGGACCGGACCGGACCGGAACCGATGGTTCGGTCCAGTTCCCAGTCCTAGGACCAAACGGTCCGGTCCACGGTTCGCAATTTTGGGAACCGATGCTCCCGGTCCGGTTCCCGGTTCCGAGGTGGAACCGGACCGAACCGGGAACCGATCACCCCTACTAGGAAATTCTAGAAAATGGATCACCATTTCTAACACAAGCCTTCTTCGGAAACCTGATTTTCTTCTTTACTGTTATTTTGTTCCCTTGCCAGATGATCTCTACAGGCCCTTCTTCTTCCACGTATTCCCAATCATCGCTATCGTCCCGGTTATGCTCCTCGTCGTCAACCTGTCAATCGACCATTTAAAAAGGAATGCCAATATTTTCTGTGCAGAAGCTATTCGACTGCGAATTCCGATATTATCTGTGCAGAAGCTATTCGACTGCCCCCGAAGCCTGTGTGAGATTTTGGAGCGACGTCAGGTAAGGGAAGGAAGGAGCTTCACCACCGCATCGCTCCACCCTAGGGCGCACTCCACCACCTCCGATCGCCGCCCTCTCTATCTCTCTCCATCGTCAGCGAGCTCGAGAGACAATGGCAAGCCGATTGTGCGTGGTGTCGCTTCGGGTGCAGGGCTCCATGTCCACCACTTCTCTGTGGAACCGCCTCCAGGATCAGATCTCTACCGGCTATATCCTTCTTCTTTTTGCGAGATCCAACTCCGAGACCGTGTTCTCATTTCGCCTCCCCTTCCCGTCCCTTCTTTGTCGAAATCCTTTGAAACTGATGATCTCGCCCGATTCCCAGTTCAATACACCCAATCTCCGCGTGGGAACCCTAGACTCCCTCTTCGATCTCAGCCACGATCTCCTGAAGCTGGTTAGCGAAGAGAAAGGGATTTGAGAAAGATTTGAGGAAAGTACCTTTTTTTTCTTTCTGCGTTTTGCTTTTCCTAGAAAAAATTAAAAAATAAAATGTTTAAGGTATATAAATTATGACAAAGCACATGCGAATAACTGTATATTTTCGAAAACTGTTGAAATCGATTTGTGATAACTGTAAAATTTGAAAAATAAATGCTACAAGTAAAAGGGCTCCGGACGAACCCAAGCATTTGGGAAAAAAGGGGAGAAATTACGATAAGAATGAGTGTTAAATTATATTTCAAATTTGAGCTCACGTAACAAACCGGATTTGAATATTGAGATTATTAACTGAATCTTCTTTTAAAATTGTTACTATAGCATTATCCATTGATAGATGTGTAAAGTTATTGATCTTTGAAATGGCATATATATAACAGGGTTTCTTCAACGAAAACTATGAGTTACTGTAGATTTTCTATACCATGAGTTTACACCAAACTGAGTTATTTATTTGAAAACACATTTTTAGATGTCAAAGATACTCGATCATGTGAGCAATTATAACTCCGATTCTTTGATTATTAATGGATTTTTTGCTATTAGCTCTTCCATGGATGTATATAGCGAACCACGTTAATATTTAATGTCCTTTATTATTATTCTTTTATTTTCAAATTATCTCACATTCACTTCTTTACAAGATCATATTGTTTCCGTGTTAGTATTTCAACAATGAGAAATTACGTAGCAATGTTAGTTGGCGCTTGCAATTACTTCCCATATTGATTTTGCGGTAAACTAGTTTAAAATGTTAATAAAGAACAGAAAAAGTTTAATTTCTTTAGAAGTTCCAGTCTAGCAATATAATGGGAGTTACGCCTGACTTAACAATTATGATAAACTTTCTAGTCTAACAAATAACTTTACTATGGAGTTACTTCTAGATTTCGTGGACCGGTACAAGGAGCCGGCTTAAGGACTAGCACGTGATGAATGTTTTTGCCCTTCAGCCGTGGAGGAAGGATGAATTCCTAATGAATGTCTCTATCTATGAGTGCTGGTGGAAAGGATATACTTATTGAGAAAATAGCTAACGAATCTCTACAAAGCTTTTAAGAATTAGAGGTAAATAATATAGAAAAGATTCGACGGTTTATAAGCGCCACGTCACTAACTAATATTGAGTATATTTTTTAGTAAATTCACTAACAATTTAATATTTATCACGCCTATCCTCTTTTCTATATCTCTTCCTCCTTCATCCACCCACCGCCTAGCCCCAAGCTCCGCGCTTCCCTTTGCTGTCTCCACCGGCGAAGTCCTCAATGATGCATCTAGGCCACCTACCACCTCCATCGTCTTCGTCGATTCGTCCCTCCCTCAACTCCTAACTCCACAACCAACAAATTCCCCTTCCCCGAACTGAGCTTGAGGGTCGCCGTCCTCCGTGAGATTCCGTCGATTTCTCCTAAGTCCCAAGCACTCGAAATTGCACCCACAGCTTGAGAGTGAAGAGTGCATGCTTCACCAAAAACCTCGTTGTCTCCTAAGGCTTAGATGGAAAGGGAATGCTCCATCGCTCTAAGTCATAACTAGCACCCCATTGGCAATGCGCCATGACTTGAGACGGCTCCATCTCCATCGTTTTCGTCATCAACTTCGTCCATGCATGCACTGTACATGCCTTGTGCACGTGCTGTTTACATTCCAAACACATTTTCTAGAAGACTTAGCAAAAGATTAATGAGAATTTTCCACTCAATATTTTGGGCTAGAAGACTTCTAGCACGTGTTGTGTCTCCTTTTATTAAAAGAAAAATTAAAATTAAAAAATCGAAAGATGGCTTGAAATAGAGACCTTGATTAAGCTGTTAAATTTTAGTGATAGATTTAGCTTAGTTTCAAAGCATACATATAAATAAGAGATATTAGTGAGAACTTTTGATATAATTTAGTTTTAGTAGATTGATCCCTTGGATGAGAAATTTGATTCACTTTGAATTTAGCTTATAATTCGTTTGACACTTTATTGGGGATAAGAATGCTACAAGTGCCATAACTTGGCACAAATGGACACTTAAGTGCCACATTCGAAGAAAAACAGATCACTTAAGTACCACTCCGGCCAAAAGACTGACATGGCTTTTTTTCTAGCGAAGCGAGCCCAAAACGACGCCATTTTGCATGCTGACGTGGCCAAATAATGGAAAAACGGCGTCGTTTTGGGCTGACGTGGTAAAAATAAAAAATAAAAAATAAAAAGGGAAAATCTCAAATAAGGGCATGAAATGGGTTCATTTTCTCAAAAAGGGACTCAAAGTGGACATTGTATCAAATAAAGACCCAAAGTGGCTAATTTTGTCTCAAATAAGGACCCAAACTTTCAATCTTATTTACAGCGTGGGTAGTTTTGTCCAAGAACATTTTTTCTTTTATTTTTTTTTCTTTCTTCATCTTCCTCACACCTCCTCCTTCGCTCTACATTGCCTCCTTCTTCAGCACCACAATCAAGGCCCCTACCCACGACCTCGTGAGCTTCATGTCATCACGTAGTTGGTCCTAGTGACAAGAAGTCGGATTGGAGTTATTTGCTACTGGTCACCTTCTCAGATGCTAAAATCCTTAGTTTCTCAAGATGCATCAAATCTCGGCTCGTTTGTGCTCAACCTAAAGCTCGAATTGACCTCAATTTGACGACAACGACGCTGGATTTTCTATCAGGGGCAGTGGTCGATGAGGTCGAGAGCTCAAATAGGACTTGTCAATGGTGGCAATGGGGCAACATAGTACAACAATTTCTACAGTTAATGATGTCAAATACAACTAATGATCAATCTCAAGATTGGGTATCGATTGAGGAGAAGAGCTGTGTCGATGAGAATGGCAAGAGTGTGAGTGGGTGTCTTCAAACTAGGGATTATTGAAAGGAAACATTGGCATTGCAAAGGGGAAGGGGGATCTTTGAAAGATTGAATTTACACAAGAGAGGTAAACCCAAATTTGAAATTGATGAGGCAAACTCTTGTCGAGGTTTAAATAGTCACCAACTGCAACAAAATTATTCTTGGTGTGAAATTGTTGATCACCAAGTGTTAATTGAATAGAGGCATAATTTAGTCAAACAAGACAATCTGGCGATGCTTGGATATTGCTACTCTGTTGTTGGCAAGCAGGATCGAAAACAACACAAAAAATTGCAATTGCTAGGTTAGCAAAAGGCCCGGAATAAGAGAAGTTTGATGCATTCTCGAGGTGAGAGAAATACGTCGCCAAAGGGATTAGTTGCATAGTTCAAGAGTTGGACAAGAAGTTGAGTCTCAACAAAAACAGATTCATATTATGGCTTTGAGATCAAAATTTGCAATGAATGTTGGAATAAAAAGAACTTATTTTTGAAAGCTCATTTCGGCTTCATGGAATTGTCTACAAACCATTTTGAGGAGCGAAAATTAAAATTTTCAATGAGTTAGACTACATTGTAATGGCTCGTGTTAAAGAAAACCCAATCTTGGTCATACAATGAGATGACACAAAGAGCCATGGAGGGGTTGATAATGGAGGTGATGTAAAGAGTGAGAAATATGAAGAAAGAAAAAAGAAAAAAGAGAGAGACAAAAAATAAACAACAATGTTCTTGGACAAAAGTACCCTTGGCCGTGAATAAAATTAGAAGTTTAGGTCCTTAATTGAGAGTAAGTTAGCCACTTCGGGTCCTTATTTGAGACAATGTCCACTTTGGGTCCTTTTTTGAGAAAATGGCTCCACTTCAGGTCCTTATTTGAGATTTTCCTTAATAAAAAAATTAAATTTAAAATTAAATTTATTTAAAATATTTAAAAATAATAATTTTAAATTTGAAAAAAAAAAAGGAAAGGAAAGGTGGGGTCGGCGGCTGAGGGCTGGGAAGGGCCAGTGTCGCCGGTCCTTCCCAGCGGTGGCGTGGTGGCGGCGGCGGCGACAGCTAAGGGATGATCCCTAAACCGCCTCCCCACCTTTCCATTTTTTTTTTAATTTTTAATTTTTTTTTAAATTTAAAATTTAAAATTATTATTTTTAAATATTTTAAATAAATTTAAATTTAAATTTAATTTAATATTTTTATATTTTTTTTAACCACGTCAGCAAAAACAGCGTCGTTTTTGCATTATTTGGCCACGTCAGTATGCAAAACGGCGTCGTTTTGGGCTCGCTTCACTGGAGAAAAAGCCACGTCAGCCTTTTGGCCGGATTGGCACTCAAATGATCTATTTTACTTCGATTTTGGCACTTAAATGTACCTTTCGTAAGTTATGGCACTTAAGTATCCCTTTCTGCTAAGTTATGACACCTGAGAGGTTCGCACGTCCACTTTATTGAATTTACTTTCTTACACTTAACATTTTTTTATTAGCCATTCTTGCACTTTTCCTTTATGGTATTGATTGTGATTATTTATTTTTCTTTGATTATGCACTCATGAATGGACATCATTTCATGCATAGGAAAGATAACATAGTTAAAGATTGCCTAAATATCTTAGGAAAATAAATCAATCAGGTATTGAACTGACACTAGTTAAGCAATTAGCATAATCAAGTCTCATCCTTAGATCTTTAATTGCATAGTAAGTGGGATATTCACTCGTATCTCACTTGGCTCCTAGTTAGCCCTAATAGGCTAGTAATAGCTCCTTCACATAAAAATCCTTTAGAATTAATTGAATTTCATATGTACACTCTAATGTCACACATCGCAAGAGGTAAGGCTTAGAGAACCCAATCCATGTGGGAACCGTCGGCCCAACTTTACCATTATCTCTAAACCCACTCTCTGTTTTTACAAATTTTCATAAACCTAAACTAAAGCTTAGAGAAAAAAAAAACATGAACTTTCCTAAACCATATGTCTACGAATTAAACAAATATAAACTAAATATATATTAAGATCGAACAATCTAATCAAGACCTATTTTTCCACCTATCTTTCCACTTTTTTTTTACCTTTTGTTATTATTTAGTTATTTGTTATTATTGCTCCTGCCCAGACACTGTCGACATGATCAAATTATAATTTCTCCTTATTTCTGTTTTTGCTATTTTATTAATTAATTTTATTTATTATAATAAAAGGGGACACGGACTGAGCCATTGGGCCTAGTCTGCGGGTGTGGTCAAACATGGAACTCACAAGGACACAGGTAAGGATTTTGGGCCTAATCCACGTGTGGAATAAGATTGTGAACTTCACAAGCACAAGAAACAAATATGAATAGGCTCAAGCCTACACTAAGCCCATTTTCTATTATCTTGACTAAAGACATCTTTTTATCACTTTCCCTTGTTATAAAATATATGAATGGATGAAATACATGAATGAATATTCATTATATTCATCTTATCTAATGTACTTATTATGGTACATTTGTATCATACATTCTAAGTACATCTCCCTATACAATGTACGTTCATCTCCCATATCCAGTACATGTATCATTCGATACATTGATATTAATGATAAGTACATTCTTGTTCTCCTATAAATAGGAGTTTAGTTTTGATGTATAATCACAACTGTGAGTACACAGTGAAATACACTGATATACTGGAAATAAAACTCTCTCCTCTAGCTTTCTTTACTATCTCTGGTGTCTAATGTTCTCTACTCAATCTCTCTATTCTCTCTATTATATATTCGCAATGCAATATTTTACAACATGTTATCAGCACGAGGATCTACCGACTGAGTAAGTAGTTTTTGCAAGCACGAGGATCTATCGACTGAGTAAGTAATTTCTACAAGCACGAGGATCTATCGACTGAGTAAGTAATTTCTGCAAGCACGAGGATCTACCCACTGAGTAAGTAATTTTTATAAGCACGAAGATTTACCGACTGAGTAAGTAATTTTTGCAAACACGAATATATACCGAGAGTAAGTAATTTTTGCAAGGTGAGTATTCATTTTATTAATCAACTTATATTTCATCTTCTTCTATCAATTCTTCATTTTTATTTTTTCTTGGTCTGAAGCCAAATTTCAAATCTAAAAGTATCCTTCTGCTCCTGAAGTGGCGGTGGATATTTGGAAATCCTTTTAATTAATAAGGATTTATTTTTGCAAGGACTATATGCAAATTTTATGATACTTGACACCTGAAGTTGTCAATATAAATGCAAATGGAAAATACCGAGAAAAGTGGAGATGTTTGTTTGCTTGATAGTGCAACAACACATACTATATTTCGTAGTAGACACTTTTTTTTTCTCGAGTATGACATTGTGGAAGGCAGAAATCCATACAACATCTGGTCATGTTCCGATTATTGATGGTTTGCTCAGTTTCAAATATGTACGTCGTAATGGGTACCATATTGAGACTATTTATGAGCAAGATAAGGAATATATTGACATTTCCTCTTATAAGATGGGCCTGAAGACCATCCATGAGAAGCTAGAAGCTTCTTTTATGGGTTTGTATTGTGTCATGATTACGATTGTTGAAACCTACGCCACCACATCCTGGAGATTGGTAAGCGCTGATCAGTTTGGACTGTGGCATGATTGCCTTGGTCATCCTGGCACTTTAATGATGCGTAGGATAATTCAAAATACAAAATGGCACCCTTTAAATGATATAAAGGTTTTGTTGTCCAAGGATTATAATTGTGAGGCTTGCTCACAAGGAAAGCTCATTATCAAACCTTATATAACAAAGGTTAATCTTGAATCCCCTTTATTCTTGCAAAGAATTCAGGGTGATATTTGTGGATCAATACAACCACCAAGTGGACTATTTCGATATTTTATGGTACTAGTGGACGCATCCTGTAGATGGTCCCATGTTTGCCTATTATTTACGCGCAATATCACATTTGCATATTTATTTGCACTATTATCATATTCCAGCTGCAAATGCTCCAACTAGGATAGCTGTTCCCGAAGGACGGGCTAAAATGGATTAAAATCCCCCGCACTTGAAGTGTGGTAGACTGATAGGATCAAAAGATACTGCTCCTCAAAAACGAAAGGGAAAGAATCAGGAATCCGCTCTAGAAGAGCCTAGCGTTGTGCTTGGTCCTGAAGAGCTTATTGCCCCTGAAGAGGCGCAAACCCATGAAAGGAACACCAATCCCTGGAATACTGACAATTCTATTACATATTATAATGAAATTTGGGATCGAAATGAAATCATCATTAATGATGCTTTTGCATTCTCAGTTGCCCATAAAATTATGGATGATGATTGTGAGCCGCAATCTATTATTGAATGTCGTCAAAGGCAAGATTGGCCTAAATGGGAGGAAGCAATTAAGGCTGAATTAGCTTCCCTAACTAAACGAGAGGTTTTTGGACCTGTAACTCGTATCCTCGATAATGTAAAACCCATTGGATATAAATGGGTATTTATTTGAAAACGAAATGAGAAAAATGAGGTTGTCAGGTTTAAAGCCCGACTCATTGTCTAAGGATTCTCCCAGAGACCTGGGATTGATTATAATGAGACATATTCACCTATGATGGATATGATTACATTTTGTTTTCTCATTAGCCTAGCAATCTTTGAAAGATTGGAAATGCGCCTTATGGACGTTGTGACGACATATTTATATGACTCATTAGATTTTGATATTTATATGAAAATTCCCGAGGAATTCAAAATGCCTGAAGCATGCACTCCCCGCAATTTATTCTCAATAAAATTGCAAAGATCCTTATACGGGTTAAAGCAATCCGGTCGCATATGGTATAAACGCTTAAGTGAGTACCTAATTAAGGAAATGTACAAGAATGATCCTATCTGCCCATGCGTGTTTATTAAGAAATCAGAAACTGGATTTGCTATTGTAGCAGTTTATGTCGACGATATAAATTTAATTGGAACTCCAGATGAGTTAGCTAAAACTGCTGAATATTTGAAAAGTTAGTTTGAAGTTAAAGACTTGGGTAAAACCAAACTTTGTCTTTGTCTAGAGCTTGAGCATAAAGCAAATGGAATAATCGTTCATCAATCAACATACGTTGAAAGATTGCTTAAATGCTTCAACGTGGACAAAGCTCACCCATTGAGCACCCCTATGGTTGTAAGGTCTCTAGATCCCCAAAAGGACCCATTTCGTCCTAGAGAATCAAATGAAGAGATACTTGGTCCTAAAGTACCATATCTCGATGCAATTGGGGTTTTGATGTATTTGGCACAATGTACGAGACCAGATATCGCTTTTGCAGTAAATTTATTGGCATGATTTAGTTCTGAGCCAACTCGAAGACATTGGAATGGAATTAAACATATTTTCCGTTATCTCCGAGGAGTCATAGATTTGGGATTATATTATTCCAAGGATTCCACTAACTCTGGTTTAGTTGGATATGCTGATGCTGGATATAGATCCAATTCACATAAGGCTCGCTCTCAAACCGGGTATTTATTTTGTTATAACAGCACCGCTATTTCTTGGCATTCTACTAAGCAATCACAAGACAACCATCTCCCTCCACCAGCCTTTCCCACAGTGATGCCTCAGTATTACAGAACATAGGTAGGATGCAAAGAACTAACAAGGCAAATTCAAGCATTCAGTGACATTATTTGGGATCATCACACAAAAAATATAAGGACATAGAACAAAAAGGAACAATAGAGATAATACATGTGGAAACACACTCAGGGTAATAAAAAAATTGGAGACAAGTTGATACAAGCCTCATTTTTGCATTTCATTAAACATGTTGTGTGTGGTTCGGTCATTGAATCTACAAGCAAGTTTTGAAGCAACAATTCATTTCAAATTATCACAACAATATTAAAGTGAACTTGAATTATCAGCTCAGTCTTAATGATAGTAGATTTCCAAATCAATAATACTCACAACGTCGACTCTGCTTTTCACTCAAAAAGAGATTGAGAACAAGCAATGTAGTTCTTAACTTTACAAAGCAAGACTTCTAACTCCAGTTAGCAGGAAAATCATAGTGTGGATATCCTAAAATGTCACCAACGAGGGTCAGGAGCATTAGTTAAGGATCGAACACGAAATAGTTTCTGTGAATCTCTTGGTCGTGAAACAAGGGAGAAGAGACCTTTGAAGGCACGGCTTTGGAAAATGGAGAAACGGTGGTGGTTGGAAAGGTAATTAAAATTATCTAAAACGACGACATATACTCAAATCAGCAAGAAAAACAATGACATCTGCAACTTCGAATCTCCGGTAACTATATTCGGAAACAGAGCCAACTCCTAATGATGGAGATGATTCTCAGTGACAATTAATCTAGAGAAAAAGTGAAGAGAAATTGAGAAGAAATAAAAGGGAATTTTCAATCAAGAAATCTCAGTGTGATGGTTTTTCATAGCAAATTTACATCCAGTTGCCCATTATACAAAAACAAAATGGATGGCCCAAATTGCACAATTACTCATAGGAAGCAACAATGTGGTCATGCTAGTCAATCCTTTCTCCCTCAACTTTAGATTTAATTCCAATTACGACTTTTCTTATTAAAAAAATCCCCAACTTTTATACTAGTCTCAAATATGCTCATGCCTTCACTAGTTTCTTCAAGATTACCAATATTAAGAGGCTACTTTTGTTCTATATGAATATGGGGTGGGGTATTGATCAAAACGCTAGATAATAAACTTTTAATTGGTCATGCTATTAATAATTTTGAAGAAATTAGTGGAGATTTTTAAAATTCGTGGGCATATTTAAGACTATAGTGAAATTTTGGAAAAAAAATTTAGATAAAAAAATTCAATTCAATAAAAAATTGAAAATTATACCTAAAATTAGAGAATTTCTCTTTTTTAGAGGATTAGGTGAGAATAACTTAGAAAAACCCCAAGACTTGAAGTAGAGAAAACACACGTGGGAACACACTTTGTAAGAGCTTTATATTTTATATTTTCCTTACATTTCTCAATTTCTTGCCCATTTACATTTCTCTGTACTTTCCTTATCATGTTATTCAATTCCACGCATTTCTAGTCAATTTAGATTTTCCTTTTAAAGCAATTACTTTCCACCGCACTCAAATTTCGAAAATCACCTTCATCCAAATTCCGGTCGACACACTTTTTGTGCAAGTAAAGCACCACCAAGCAATCTCAATGCAGTCCATTTATCAAAAGTTCAAATCGCCTCACCACACGCCATATTTCGTCAATAGTTCTTTTGATACTCATGCAAATGATATTTTCAAATAATATATCTATTTATTAATCCGTTTTATAAGGAAAATGATGAGTTAACAAACCGTTATAGCTTTTAAAAATAAACGTGTCTGCAGCTGTGATGGCTCTACCTCGTCTATCTGTTTATGGTGATTTGGGTGTCCTTTCCACCATGGGACCTCAGGGTGCTATTGGTGTGACAGAGCTTCTTAGACCATTCTCAGAAAATCATTGACTCACTGGAACTAAAGATCCTTTTATAAGGAATTTGGTGGACCTTCTTGCCTTTCTTCTTGCGGGGGTGAAATCTATTGGTATACTCTCAGCAGAGATGGTAACTATGATGTTTTTAAATATTAAAAAGCTCCTAAGATTGGTCATTATTATCCTTGGGATGTCCATATTCTCTTGCACGAACTTACTTGATACAGTTTCAGCTTGTGTAACAAATTCCATGTGAATAACCTATTCCTGTTGTAACAGTATATGAAATGATTGGCCCTAGTCCTCTTTTGAGAGTATATTTTGGTAGTTATATAGATTATGATCGATTGATTGGCAAACTTTAAAACCTCAAAGCATGCACCATGTTGCTCAGTAATTAAAATCTTTAGCCACTTGATAAAGTTTTAGAAGTTCAGTATCTGTTATTGAATAAGTTAGGAGGATAGTTGATCATTTGGAGATTTTATAATCTACCACATTATGCAGTGTTGTGAGTTGCTTTCAGGTATGGTTCTTAAATTTTTTTTATTACTAAAAATTGGGACATAGGGCTGGGCTGTTGAGCCTAATCCGAATATGGTCCAACATGTATTCACAAATCTGGGCCAAAAAATACGATTGGGCTTTCATACAAAGCCCCTTTTAGTTCTAAACCTTCAAAGCCCATTTTCTTCATTATTTGTTATTTGTTATTTCCTCTCTTTTTTCTTTTTCTTTTTGTGGAACTGTTCATTTTATTCCTAAACCGAGAACCAAGCTCACCATTCCTAGAGGTTTGTTTCTTATCAAGCCCACAAACTAAAGCTTTCAAATTATCAGAAAAAATGGAACTCTCCGAAAGCAGTTCAAGTTCGAAAATTGAACCGAATTCCACTATTGAAACAATCCCAAACATCCATAATCCGCTATTCCTATTTTTTTTTTTTTATTCTCCTTCTTATATCTATTATCTATGCTCACTGTCTTCCTCTTAAAGACTGAGAATACAAAAAATCATAGCCAGATCAGAACACCAACAATCAAACTTCCCTTCACCAATATATCAGCACGTTACTTCACCATCAATCACCTATTGTCTATCACGGGATCTCCATTATCAAGCGTTGCATTCGCCTATCAACATCAACCACCAACAGATGCCATCCCTACTTCTCCTCCATCAATCTCTACTGTGCACCATCGTCATTCACTTTTACTAAACAGCTCCAGTCATTGAACAACTCCTCTAAGATTGTTTTGTTCAAAGCTTAAGCAATCAGCAAAACTCGTCTATATCTAAATTTAGGCATATCCTTAACCCTCCCTGTTGCATTTCACATAAAACGCAGCGTGTACATTTAACAATGTCAAGCAAAGAATCAATGAAAGGAATTCAATGATAGAAGAAATTTGAATGCACTCTATATTGTTCAAAATGATATCAATCACGTATGGCACGATGGAGTCGTTCCCTACACAAGAAAAGTATATAGGGTGCAGATGGTACAGGTTCTTCATATTATTTTTGTTTTTTTGTTATAAATGATGCATAAGATTTAAATATTCATGCATAGTGTTACTACTTCCGGGTAAGTTAATAGAGAACAATGAAGAAAATAAGGGGTAAGTGTTGGAAGATATGCGGATCACGCAAATCAACCAAAGATCTGTTTTCTTATTATTGATTTATTTAGAAGATTAGAATCATTTACATAATCAATTAAGATTAGATCTAGGCATAGATTGATTTATAGAATCATTTATTTCCTTTGTTCATACATAATCTGTATTATATTTACAAGCAAATTGTACAGATTATTCATTGAAGTGAATAGAGAAAAGGCTGTTCCTTCTTCATGCTTCAAACATCCGCAGATCTTCATCTTCTTTCATGGTATCAGAGCGGTCGAATCTCTGAACCCATTTCTTGCTTCCGCTATTTCTCTTCTCTGATTTGCGAAGACCCTTCGCTTCAGCCATCTTTTTTTCTTTGCTGTGACACTCTGTTCTGCAAAGAAATTTTTTTTTTTCAAACACAGTTTCACACTCAAGAAATTTTTTACTTACCATGGCGAATCTGCAAGATGAAGCATCAACTATCGGTAATCAATCCGCTGGTGAAATCATCCCTGCTGCTGGAGTTTTGCCTCAGACTTCGACTCCAACTGTTACGATTCAAACAACAGAGCAGCAAACCTTATTTCCGAATCAGCCCGTGCAATGGCGGCCCACACAGGCTCAGTCCAATATGGGGCAGCCCATGTCGGGCCAACCTTTCCAATGGATTCCATATCCAATCTACGTTGGGCCGAGCCCAAGTTCATCATCGCCCGGATACGTGGGCCACCAAAGCCACGTCCAATCCGACGGGGGTCCACCAACCACAAACGGGGCAAACCCGACCGACGGAATGGAGCGGATGCACGGGTCGAATGAAACGGGTCCGGGTACGAATCCCTACCCGGGGTTTCCGAATGCGGGTTTTCCTTTCGGGTCGAGTGAATCGGGTTACGGGACAAATCCCTACCCGAATCATACGCCAAATTTTCTGCCGTTTCCAGCGGCGGCCTTCGCCGGACGGCTAGAACCAGGCGATCCCTTGTTCATCTCCGCAGCCGACGGACCAGAACTGCGACTGATTAGTCAGCAACTGACCGGGCCAGAGAGCTATCCCAAGTGGTCGCAAGAATTCCGGCGTGCCCTAGCGACAAAAGACAAAGATGGATTTCTCGATGGAACTATCCCGATTCCCCTCGACGAGCGACTGGCTCGACTCTGGAGGAAGAGCAACCGCCTGATCCGGACTTGGATCGGCAATTGTCTCTCCACAGAGGTCGCGGCCGGACTCCCACCGACAGAAGATGCCCAAAACATGTGGGATAATATCAAGGAGATGTACGGGAGATTGGATCAAGCAAAAATATTCACTCTCATGCAGGAACTTAGTGATTTAAAACAGGGAAACTCGACGGTCACTGCTTGCTTCAACAAGCTATCGTCGTTATGGAACAATCTCGAAGCAGTCGAAGAAAAACTCGAGGGTCCCGAATCCACACTCCGACAGTACAAATCGATCAAGAACAGGGAGAAAGCAACACGTTTTTTGCTAATTTTGAACGAAAACTTTAATACCTTTCGCTCGCAGATCTTAGCTATGGATCCGATGCCATCAATCGGGCGGATTTACCAACTGGCGGTACAAGAGGAAAGCCAACGATTCGCATCACCGGAGAACACAAAGAGCGGCAACAATATCGCTCTCGCCATTCGCGGGGAGCGAAGAGCCGGACCCGGCAAAACCCTAGTAGAGAGGAGAGAGAGGCGAACGCTAGGGTTCCGCGGAGAGGGACCGCTCGGTTCACGCGGAGAAATGCAACCCTATAAAAGCGAAGGGATGGACGGCTCAGATCGAGCCCGTTCATCTGACGGCTCACAGGAGATCGCTTTTTCAAAGGAATCTGACGGCCCAGATGAGTTCGCGACAAAAGGATCCGACGGACAGATTTTTGCCACGTCATCAAAAAATTTTGGGCAAAATTTTAAAGGAAAGGGTAAATTGTTTTGTGAGTATTGCAAGCGTTCTAATCACTCCGTTGATAATTGTTGGAAGCTGCACGGGAAACCATCAGAAAAAGGAAAAAGAATTTCGGCGGCATATCAATTGCATGGATCCACCGGTCCAAATTCGGATCATCCGATTACTCATGGACAGTACCAACAACTAATGCAAGCCCTACAGAAATTGGATTTCTCTGACAAAGGAGGCAGTTTTTCAGGTATTACACATAGCTTGATTAATTCTATATCCAGGAAAGCATGGATTATCGATTCAGGGGCAAGTGACCATATCATATGTGACAAGGGTCTTTTCTCAAGAATAAATGAGGAGCTGAATTTTCCTATTTCCGTACAATTGCCTAATGGAAATATTAGCCATATTAATGTGACAGGAACAGTCAATCTCAGCCCTGAAATTATTCTTAAAAATGTCTTATACGTCCCAGAATTCCAGTTCAATCTCATTTCCGTGTCGAAAGTTTGCCAAGAAAATTCGTGTCAAGTAATATTCAATGCTAATGCCTGTTTATTTCAGGACCTTTTGACTGGCAAACCGATGGGATGGGGTAGTATTTCAGAAGGACTCTTTTTCTGGTCAAGTCTTCCAAGTAATTTTGATTCATCCAGTTTTTCTTTAAATAAATCCTCGTTATGTAATTTGAGCTTGAATGATCAAAATTCTCTCATGCATAAGAGATTAGGCCACAGTGCCACCTTTCCTTACTCAAAGTGTCTCATTTGTCCTCTAGCAAAACAGTCTCGACCTCCTTTTCCATCTAGTGACTCCCGTGCTAGGCAAATTTTTTCTTTGATACACGTTGATATTTGGGGGCCTTATCATAAGGTTAATTACGATGGATCTCGTTATTTCCTCACAATAGTAGACGATTATTCTCGTGCAACGTGGATTTTCTTGATGCAATCAAAGGATCAGGCTTACTCTTATTTGAAGACATTTATCGCCTTATCTAAAAATCAGTTTGGGAAATCAATCCAGCGGATCCGAACTGATAATGGTGCAGAATTTTTCAGTAGCAATTGCTCCCTACTCTTCTCCTCGCATGGCATTCAACATGAGAGTTCATGCACTTACACACCACAACAGAATGGAGTGGTTGAACGTAAGCATCGGCATCTTTTGGAAGTCGCACGTGCATTGAAGTTTCAAGCTTCAATTCCAGATGATTATTGGGGAAATTGTGTCATCACAGCAGCTTATCTAATCAACCGAATGTCCACTAAAGTACTCAATGGACGAACTCCTTTTGAGCTACTCTATGGCAGGAAACCAGATCTGCAACATCTAAGAATCTTCGGTTGTCTTTGCTATGCTACGACATTGGGATCTCGTGACAAATTGAGCCCACGTGCTCGAAAATGTATTTTCATGGGCTACCCCAATTTGCAGAAGGGCTATCGACTACTTGATTTATCAACAATGGAATTTCTTATCAGCCGTGATGTGGTTTTCCATGAAGACACATTCCCTTTCTCCAACATGGTGTCGACAAATGAGAATTCCAATATCAACTATAATTCTCATCACTTCTCTCATGATGATATATTTTCTGCAGATCATAGTTACATACCACTGGGTCAATCAAGGAATCCAATTCCCACTCATGTTCCAGGGAGGACTCCATCTTCAATAGGGACTCCACCATCATCAGCAAATCTGACAGAAGAAGAACCTGCAGATGCCAGTAACACTGCAGAAGACACCAGTCCTGACGTCTTACCAATCCCTGAGGCAACTCCCACTCCTGCTGAAGATTATCCAAGACGCACTCGGCGAGCAATTCGACCGCCGACATGGACCAAAGATTATATCTGTGCCACCCATAACTCTCCAGGTATTCAATATCCTGTATCCTCCTATGTTTCCTTTCATAGATTATCAAAGGAACATAGATGTTGCATCAGTCGCTTATCAGAGGAACAAGAACCCTCTAGTTATGATAAGGCAGCTGCTGATCCTAAATGGCAGCAAGCCATGGCAGCAGAATTACAGGCTCTGAATGACAACCACACATGGGATCTTGTCTCATTGCCACCTAATCGAAAACCAATTGGGTGCAAATGGGTATACAAGATTAAATATCGTGCAGATGGATCCATTGAACGATACAAGGCACGCTTGGTTGCCAAGGGATTTACCCAGCGGGAAGGTTTTGACTACCATGAGACGTTCTCTCCAGTCGCCAAGGATGTCACAGTCCGTTCTTTTTTTACTGTAGCTGCTATCAATGATTGGCATCTACACCAAATGGACATGCATAATGCCTTTCTTCATGGTGATTTAGATGAAGAAATATACATGGATGTCCCTCAAGGTATACGGAGACAGGGGGAGAATAAAGTATGTCGTCTCCGCAAATCCCTTTATGGGCTGAAGCAAGCATCCAGACAGTGGTATGCAAAATTTGCAAATGCTCTTACAACAGCAGGATTTCAGCAATCAAAGCATGATTATGCACTGTTTACAAGAAACAGAGGTATGTCATCCATCTACTTGATGATATATGTCGATGATATTCTTCTTATGGGAAATGATAAGGCTGACATAGAAAGATTCAAGGAATATTTGCATGCCACCTTTCATATTAAGGATTTAGGAGCACCTAAATACTTCCTTGGAATCGAAATTGCTCGTTCTGATTTAGGAATTTCCCTCAGTCAACGAAAGTTTATATTGGAGATTGTATCAGAGGCAGGGTTATCATGATGCAAACCTGCAGTAATTCCTATTGAGCAGAATAATAAGTTGACTTCTGCAGCTTATGATGAGGGCATATCCAAAGATGATGACCCCATACTCAGCGATCCATCTGGATATCAAAGACTCGTTGGGAAACTTATATATCTGACAATGACTAGGCCGGATATTTCTTATGCAGTACAGACACTGAGCCAGTTCATGCATAGTCCCAAACAATCTCATTATGATGCATCCTTGAAAATTGTGAAATACTTAAAGAAATGCCCAGGACTTGGGATACTTCTGTCAAAGAAATGCGACATGAAGATGACAGCATACTGTGATGCAGATTATGCAACATGTCCCATAAGTAGAAGATCAATCACAGGTTACTGCATTAAAATTGGGGAATCACTTCTTTCATGGAGGACCAAGAAGCAACCTACTGTGTCTTTATCTTCAGCTGAAGCTGAGTATCGAGCTATGGCCAAGACCACATGTCAAATAGTATGGATGCGAGGTCTACTTAAGGATCTCGGGATAGAAGTACAAGGACCAACCAGGCTATATTGTGATAATGATGCAGCTCTAAAGCTTGCAGCGAATCCAATAGTACATGAAAGAACCAAACACATTGAAGTCGATTGTCACTTCACTCGAGAAAAGATTCAAGAAGGCGTGATTGAGACAAGAGGGATTGGGACAATGGAGCAACCAGCAGATATTTTTACCAAGCCCCTATGTCAAAGGCAACACGCATATCTACTGAGCAAGCTGGGTGTCTTAGACATATACAGACCATCAGCTTGAGGGGGAGTGTTGGAAGATATGCGGATCACGCAAATCAACCAAAGATCTGTTTTCTTATTATTGATTTATTTAGAAGATTAGAATCATTTACATAATCAATTAAGATTAGATCTAGGCATAGATTGATTTATAGAATCATTTATTTCCTTTGTTCATACATAATCTGTATTATATTTACAAGCAAATTGTACAGATTATTCATTGAAGTGAATAGAGAAAAGGCTATTCCTTCTTCATGCTTCAAACATCCGCAGATCTTCATCTTCTTTCAGTAAGTATGAGAATGGGAAAATTATCAAAAAAGTCGTATCTGTACTACAATTGTGTTAATTCAGTCTTTTTTTTTTTTTTTTTGCTAATTTAGGCTTAATCTTTTGCATTTGTGTTAGTTGTTTTTATTACTCGCTGTTTGCATTCATAGCGACAAATCAAGGATATAGTTGAATGACACACCTTGATGGATGAACGTCCTAAAAATAGGCTCGCCTCCACATCGTTTGTCACGGGCAATTACCAAGGAACCATCCATAGCGGGAATAGCAGAAGCCCAGAAGCCTGAGAGAGGAAAGAAAATGAAATGTTCAGATTTCGATTTCAACCACGACAAAATAAGAAAACTTCACATATACTCAACGACCACTGAATTAAATGAGGCCTCGAGTTGCTACTCAAATCAATAGGCAATAGAAAGTTGCTTACAGCAAAGATAGGCGCATTTAAATACGTGTAGCTGCATTTTCAAACTCTTGCACCATATTTACAGATCAAGGTCGTATCCTATTCCTACAAGAATAAGCAAAATTTCAAATGACTAAAATAACAATTTTGTCAATGTGAGAAATAAATAACCAAACCTGAAAGGAAGTTGCTAGCGTGAAGAGAGAAAAACTCACTTATGATGCACTAGTTAAGTGCAGTAGCACAATGAAACAGACCTGGAGAAGTGCAATGAACAGCGCAAGTTAGTCATTACAGTTTCCTATAGATTCTCCTTTCCCGAGTATGCTTCTCTTCTAATTGACTCTGCCTTCTTGACATGGATATTCTGGTAAGTAATCCAAAAATGTTTTGCTGCCTAGTGAATCAACTCCGTCGAATAGGAAGCTCCGGACTTCATTCTATGTTTCATGACAAGAGATAAGTAACTGTAATTCTAATATGCAATGGTGATGTAGATGTATGAATAGCTGTAAATGACATTTCTATCTTTGCATGTGTCTCCCCTAATAACCTTTTCAAAACTTCATAACCCGGATCTTCGACTCAAAAATCAAATAAGTTATAGATTGAAAAGGAATCAAAGAAACATAAGAGCAACGGCATAATTTTAGATGCACCTATAACACTTCGCTTAATACTTTAGACCATCGGTGGTAGCACTGGTCTCTGCATGTGCATGTAATAAATAAAATTCGCAAGTAGGCTGTAGATGAAGATAGGGGAGGAGATGAGTGACCAGGTGATTAACCTTTTCTGCTCTCAAAGTCAGATACCGATGCTGCGCTTCACGGTTGGCTATAATTTGAGATGCATCAGTCTCCCTTATTCCTAGGTCCATCAAAACAAGCCAAGCCTGAGAAGAAATCAAAGTTCAGAGGAAATTAAATAGAGAAATATTCTAGCCTAAAAGAAACAATGCAATCCCTTGAAGAGACAATTTATTGAGCGACGTACCTTGACATAATCCACGAATGCAGGGTATGAAACGTCATGCATGTGTTGACTAGACTTAAACCTGGTGCATATGACTATTGGTGAGAAGAATCTCAACGATTCGCCTGTTAAATTTCATTCCCATGGTAAAAGCTGCATAAAGTGGTGTTCAACTGAAACGTCCCAAAAGCTCAGGAAAAAAAGTAAAAACTCTTTGAATGTTACTATAAAACACAACAAACAACTGACCTCAGCATACTTGAGACATCAGGCCTTCGTAACACTTATCTTTGTATTCTTTGTGCTTGACGACGTCATATAGAGGGTCAAGGTCCCTGCAAACAATATATCAGGACAGATCAGGAAGCCTTATGTACATCAATCAAAGTTAATATAGGATTTAAGGGCGATGGGCAGCATTCAGCACCTGCTGACCTTGACTTTACGATAATTCTTTACACCAACCAAGAAGGATATCATTTATTATTTTCTTTCTATATTCAACTATTATAAAAGAAAATTGAAATGCATCACTCCTGTTTTGAGAAATTTAACATTGTTGAAATACTTATTGCACATCTTAACAACAAAACTATACACTCCAACGGGATGCTAAGCTCATCAAGGAGCATTACATATCTCAAGCCATATCTCAAGCCGGAAGTTCACTATTGCACATCTAGCTTGACAAACACTGTCCATTATACTACGCCATGCCAGTAGGTACTAGATAGTTAGACGTCAAATGTGTGACTGCTCAAAGCTTCTGCAAAAGTCAGCTCGTGACACTCAGGCAGAACAGCTACACCGCAACCCATTTCAACTGTTCAACACTTTCTTTTATCAGAAAGGTGCTAGCAGGTAATTTCAGCAGAAAAACACGCATGGCCACTAATTGGCTTGCTACACATGGATATCACATGCACATGCACATGCACATTTGCTCGAGACATACAGTTGACCATAGAGCACATGCAAAATTACTGAGCACATATAGTTGACCATAGAGCAAGCAACTGCTGTCATTTTCATCAACTCGCGTTGTTTCTTACAGTCATGCATGTGTTGACTAGACTTTTTCTTAAAAACCATAAATTTAAGCTGTCTGTCTAGATTCTGTAGACTGATTCCTCATAATTTATATATCAAGTGGCAATGATATTAGACAATCATAACTGCGGTCC
Organism: Eucalyptus pauciflora; assembly: GCA_007663325.1. Taxonomy (NCBI): domain Eukaryota; kingdom Viridiplantae; phylum Streptophyta; class Magnoliopsida; order Myrtales; family Myrtaceae; genus Eucalyptus; species Eucalyptus pauciflora. The sequence continues at coordinate 876,879 of VMYD01000124.1, forward strand.
CTTGCTCCCTTGAATGCTCAAACTCTGAAGCAACCTTATTTTCGGCACTTCACACGACAACAACTTGATCTCTGTTTTATCATCCAGTGGCATCACGGAGCCGAACCTTTCCTAAGGACACGAAGAAGGATAAGCCTTGATTAACCAAACAAACGGCAAATAGAGCAGACGCCCAGAGAGAAAACCAAAAACCCGGCGACAGACATTCACAGTCAAGCGTCTCTCTCTATCTCTCTCTCACGCACGCACGCACACGCACGCACGCACGCACGCACGCACCGAGCAGCATTAGCTTGGCTAACGACTACGTCTGGAGTGCCGACACAAGAAGGTCCGGAATGCAACGCGCGACGAGAGGATCGAACTTGAGTTCACCAGCAAACAGCCGCGATGCCAATTCGAACTCCATTTGAGCACGAAGCCCAGTCGTGAAACAATCGCATAACCAGCAAAAGAGAAGGAGCCATGCGAGTGTGGAGCACGGTCTCGTCCAGAGCGAATTGGACGAACTGCCGGTGCGCCAGAGCATAGACGCGAACGGACGGCGTCCACGCTTCCTCGCGTGCTGTGCGGAAAGAGAGATGCTACTTTGTTGGAAATATGATTTGATATCTTAACAGATACGAATCCTGAGTATCAATAATTGATTCGGTAATTTTTTTTTTTGGTCAAAATATAGCTGACTTTTTACTTAATCACGAAGGATTCTTACAAAACGCAGATGGAGAAAGATCTGCACATAAAACATTCCATAAAGGAAAGGGGGGGGGGAAATTAACTAGTTACTAGGGAGACAGTGAGAATTATGGTTGCGTGCTATTCAATCAGCGGCAGCATTAGCTTGGCGTGGACAATGAATTACCGAGATAGATTTGCTTTGGTTTAACTTATCCCTACACCAACGCACTGTTTCTTTTAAGTTCCATGATGTTTCGGCCCGGCCCACCACCATGTCCACAACCCCTGAATAGTCGCTTTCAATAATCCACTTCCCCGTTCGGCTTCCAAAAACCTTCACGTGCGACAATTGAAGCTCCTGAATAAACTGAAGACCGTGTAAAATCGACTTTACTTCCCCTTCATTCGCCGAAGAAACCCTAGCCATTGCTGCTAAACCCTCAAGCACACTCCTAGACGAATCGCGTAGGATTCCAGCCACTGAGCACAAGAACTTACCAGGATTCCATGCCGCGTCGACATTAAGCTTCAGATCCTGCCCTTCCGGAGGCCACCACCGTGCAGGTTTATCTGGTTTGCGAGTATTTCTGTTGTTGCTCGGTTTTCCTCTACTAAACGAGATCTGTTGTTCCTGTGCAGACCTCAGTAGATCTGCTGGATTGGGGTCGATTGTTCGAAAGATCCAGTTATTTCTCGCCTTCCAGATATTCCACAGAATCATTCCAGTGAGCTCTCGATCAGGTAAGGTTGGGTCTTTGTTGAAAGCGGTGAGGAGCCACTGATCTGTGCGTTTGATACTCTTGTTTGGTCTGATCTTGTCAAAAATTTGTTCACCCCATACCTTCTGTGTCCATTTACATAAGAAAAACAGGTGCTCTGTTGTCTCAATTCTAGAATGGCAGAACGGACATAGTGGGTCTGAGATTATTGTTCGTTTATGCAGGTTTTCCCTTGTCGGTAAAGCGTTTTGACAAAGGCTCCAGAGAAAGGTTCGGACTTTGGGTGGCACTTCGAGGCTCCATATTTGAGTCCATAAGGTGCGTGGTAGTTGAAATGAGCATGAGGGTCGGTTCTGATATGCTCTTCTTTCCATTTCCAGTGCTCTGTTATATCCACTTTTAACAGAATATTGCCCAGAACTGTTGCCTGTCCATATAAGTTCATCTGGTCTTGGTTGTTGGCTTAGGGGAATTGCTAAGATTTCATTTGCGCTAGTATCTTCAAAGAGTTGATGGATTTCATGTTCTTTCCATACTCTAGATTCTGCATTTATCAATTCAGCTACTGTCGTAGGCTCGGTCTGGTTTGCTTGACCCCCTATTACACCTTGTGATAGCCATCTGTCTTCTCTTATACGAATAGAATGTCCATCCCCTACTGACCATTTGATATTGTTTTTTATTGTATCTCTGCCGAGCAATAAACTGTGCCAACCCCACGAAGGTCTATGACCCTTAGAAGCAGTCCAAACGTCACCATTTGGGAAGTAAATCCCTTTCAGAACTCTGCTCCATAGGGCCGAAGGAGAATTTGCTAATTTCCAGATTTGCTTGCCAAGCATAGCTCTATTGAAGGTAAGTAAGTCTTTAAAACCAAGTCCACCAGTGTCTTTACGAGTTTTCAAAGTTTCCCAACTTTTCCAATGCATCCCTCTTTTTGCTTCACCAGTTTGCCACCAAAATGACGCAATGCGTTTTTCTATGGCTCTGCAGATAGATACGGGCAGCTTGAATATGGACATTGCATAAGTAGGTAAGGATTGCACAACACTTTTTATTAGCACTTCCTTTCCTGCCTTTGTGAGTAAGTTTTCTTTCCATCCTGCTAACTTTGAATTAACTCTGGACAGGATCCATGCAAACATCTCCTTCTTGGATTGACCCCACTTTGTAGGTATACCCAAATATTTTCCTGTTTTCTGTAGTACAGGAACTCTCAATTCTGTAGCCAAATTGTGCTTTAATGTTGCTGGGCAATTACCACTAAAATAAACCCCTAATTTATTTAAATTGATGGCCTGTCCCGTAGCATAACAATACTGGTTAAGAATTTGGGCTAGATTCTGGCATTCTGTAATGGTTCCATCCAGAAAAAAGATAGCATCGTCAGCGAACATCAGATGTGATAGCTTAGGGCAGGATCGGTTTAACTATATTCCTCTGAGTGTATCATCTTCTACTGCTTTTTTCATCAGCCAAGTTAACACATTGGATATCAAAATGAAGAGGTAGGGTGAAAGTGGATCACCTTGTCGGAGTCCTCTCGAAGGATGGAAGAAAGAGGTAGGTTCGTCATTTATTTTCACACTGAAAGATACTGTTGTGATGCATTGCATAATTAAAGAAACCCATTTAGCATTAAAACCCATGTGCAGTATACTATCTCGAACAAAATCCCATTCGATTCTGTCATATGCTTTTTGCATATCTAACTTCAAGATGGCCTGATGTTTTTTCTTCCTTTTTGTTATGCGTAGTTGATGCAGCACTTCCTGTACTATGAAGATATTATCCTGAATATGCCTCCTCGGAACGAAAGCACTCTGCTCTAGTTCAATGATAAGTGGCAGCCACTTCTTTAGTCCGTTTGCTAATATTTTTTAGATGACTTTATAGCTGAAGTTACACAGACTAATTGGTCTGTATTGACTAATTTTTTTAGGATTTTGAACTTTGGGAATCAACACAATATGGGTCTGATTGAGCCTGGGATCAAGAACACTCTTCTGGAAAAATTCCTGAACTAGTTGCTGCAGGTCAGTTTTTATAGTTTCCCATGAGTTTTGGTAGAATATGCCATTAAAACCATCAGGCCCAGGAGCTTTAAAAGCTCCCATTTGAAAAATAGCTCCTTTGATTTCCTCCAATAAGGGTACTGTCACCAATTCTTCATTAATTTGCTCTGTAATTGGGGATGGGCATTGATTAAGTACAGCTTGATAGTTTCTTGTGCCTTCTGTTCTATAGAGCTCCTCATAGAAAGACTGGATATGTTGTTGTAGAGTTAAGGGATCCCTGCACCAGCTATTATCTTCTAGTTGCAACATTGTGATACGGTTTTGCTGCCTTCTTTTGATTGTCATAGCATGAAAATATCTAGTATTTTGATCTCCCCAATGTAGCCATTTAATGCGTGATCTCATTCCCTAGAACTGTTCCTCCTATTTTCTTAGTGTGTCTATTTGACTGATGATATGTTGCCCTTCCTTCTTGCTTGTATGCTGGGGTGTTTGATTCGTAATTGCTATTAAAGCTTTATTCAGCTCTTTGATCTGCGTTTAAGCATTAGCAAACCTCTCTTTGCTCCACTTTGTAAGTACTTGTGATGTTCTCCCTAATTTCCCTGCAAATGAGGAGGATTGAGGTGTGTTTTCTGCCCACACTTGTTGGATAGCTTTCTGATAATCTGCATGATCTGTCCAGTAAGCTTCCAATTTGAATTGTTTCTTCCTCTTCTTAAAACTAGGATGCAGACGAAGGACTAAGGGGCTATGGTCAGATCCAATAGCTGGAAGAGCCTGAACTTCTGCTTCATGAAATGTGACTCTCCACTCTAATGTACAGAGCACTCTGTCGAGTCTCCTTTTAACCAAATATGATACGTCCCTGTTATTTGCCCATGTGAATGCGCATCCATGGCTGTCTACATCCATTAGAGATAGGTCATTAAGCATATTTCTGAATGCTACAATTCTACTGTTGTCCACTTCTTTTTTCCCTACTTTCTCCCATACATAAAGTATTTCATTGAAGTCTCCCATACATATCCATGGAGTAGATGTTATAGGTTTGAGATTACCCAACATTTGCCATAAGTTCAGACGTTCCCCAAAATCAGTAGAAGCATGTAGGAAGGTGATCTGCATCATTTGTTTGCTGTCTGGATCAGTACATCGCACATCTATGAACTGTTTTGAACTTGCTTGCACCTTTAAAGCAATTTCTTCTTGCCACATGATAGCCAATCCCCCCGCTATTCCCATTGGATTAACCAAGTAGAGATTCTGGAATTGAAGCTGTTTGCAAATCTTTTCCACCATCGTTGCTTTATTCTTCGTCTCCATGAGAAAAAGTAGTTTGGGCCTTTCGAGAGCAATTAAGGCTCTTAATTCCTGGATTGTCAGGGGGTTGCCCAGCCCCTGACAATTCCAACTCACGATTTTCATGGCTTCTGTAGTGGCTTATTAGGGCTAGCCACCAAAGCCCATTTGTGCCCATCTTGAAGCAATTTCACTGGGGTTTCTAGAAGGTCTACTTCATCTATAAGGAGAGAGGATGTTGTTGGTATGCATTTATGTTTTTTTGCCTTTTGAACTTTCATGGTTTTCTTGCTATTTTTCCCCACTTTTAATAGCCGTGGGTTTAGGGAGTCAGGACAGACTATCTGTTTGCCACGATCTCTGTCTTCCACTAAAGTAGTTCCACCTGCTGGGTTAATCTCCTGATATGTGCTGCTTTCTGATCGTTTTTTGCAGCTTGCAACAATTTGCATATCATAGGCTACCCCTGCCCCTTGAGCAGTGGGGTTCATTCCAGTCGGTTGAGAGAGAGAGTGGTAGGAATTGTCTCTTCTACTGTCAATTCCTTCTCATTTTTCCCATAGAAAGCCTCCCAGTAAGGACTATGATCAATATTTTTTGCTTTCAACCAGGGTCCAAATAACCCTTTTTTGTTCACTGCCCAGGGTGAAGTTGCATAAGGGATCTCAAGGCAATCTGTTGCATAGTGCCCAACTTTGCCACAGGAGTAGCAATAATGTGGTAGACGCTCATACTTGAACTCCACCCACAGCCAGTTGTTTCCAATATCCAGAATAGCTCCCGCTTTCAAAGGTGAAGTCAGATCTATCTCTACTCTAACTCTACCTCCCCTGTTCTGGACATTATTGGTGGAATCGAGTTGAACTTCAAGTACTTTTCCCATCCTTTTCCCCAGATCAGAAAACACTGTGTCTAATCTCCAACCAGGTGGAACTCCTCCAATGCGCACCCAGAAAGCAGCCCTATTGAATTCATAGCAATGTTCAGGGACTTCAGGGAGGCACTGTTTCAGGACAAGCAAATTAGTTGCATATGACCAAGGTGAACTCCTCATAACTCTCTGTTTATCTTCTTCTGATTGAAAGACAAATGTAAAGTGCCCTGGTTCCTTCTGAGTACACAGAACCCCTTCTGTTTTCCAAGCTTTTTTCATTGTTGTGATAAAAGCAGGGAAATTCACATTTGGTCTGGAATACAATTTGCCGAAGAGAGTACGACAGCATTCCTCCCTTTTCTGTAGAGGTATTTCAACAGACACTTCGACTACATCTTCCTCGGACCACAGGTTCCCTAAACTTTTACATAAGGCAGCCACTCGCATCTCATTTTCTTCTTTACTTTCCATTTTCTCTCACTATCAGTCGATTATCTAGATAATACCAGATCTATCCAATCAACATCCCCAGGACAGCCCAGCATCAGCGGTAACCATATCCATTCTCCGATGACAACCCATCTACATCATTGTCCGAATTTCCGCACCGATCGCATCAGCCCAACAACAACACAAGAAAAGTAAATGGGATCTACACAACACAAACTCAAATATCACAGTATCACTTCACCTGGATAACTTTCGATCATGATCGTCCGAACCGGATGGAAACCAGAAGAACATCTGGAGAAACGCTGGGGGGTTTTCCATTTGTAATACTTACAGAACTTTTTTATTTTTCCTATTTGTAACCAAGACAGGAGTATGGAACTGTAATCTGGAAGAAAACCAGAGATTTAGGGATTAGGGTTTAAGGAAAAAAAGGGGGGTGGGCACTACCCTGATGGTAGAGAGAAAACTCGCAGAAGCGAGAGAGAGAGTCAGTGCCCATCCACTCTAGTTAATTGATTCGGTAATTGACTTGGTAAAATAGTGGGGTGGCCAAAACGGTTAACAAGAGACACGATCGAAGCAAAAGACCAATTATCCGGACGCACGATGCTTGTAAAAACGACATGAGCATTCGAAAAATCAACCTTGAAAACAGATCCAGGTTTTCTCCGTAGGGGAAAGGGCAAAACAAGGAATTCGCGGTGCCATGTGACTTTGCTTGCGTCGCTTGACGATGCAGCGACGCGGCGGGTCCACCCCATGCACCGCAAGAAGGCCGTCGCACGAGAAATAGAGATCACAATGTGAAAGAGGTTTTGCCTGATGCTCGCCAATGATAAGTCTTTATAACTATTAATAACAATCAAAATTCAACTTTGTTTTCTATTATCAAATCCATTTATCTTCAAAAATATTTGGGAACTATTCATATATAAAATATAAATTATTTATTGTGATCCATTACCAAATATTAATTTATTCCTTTGTTTTGTACTTGTCATATTATAGTCAATCAAATATGTTGAATTCTTGTTGATATATCGGTTTTGTATATTGAGCAAACACATTATCATGGGCATCTTATGAAGGCCGTGCCACTCGACACGAGAGAAGATCCAATCTACTGCAAATTGTTTTAATTGTATTTGTCAATTGCTTAATAGATGATCTCGACGTAACTATTGATAACCTCCCTAGAATTGCAAAGTAAAATCTGTTAGTATCTACATTCAATCTGCCCTCATCTATTTGTTGAACAATTTAAATTTTTTAAGCTTTCAACTAGTGCTAAGTTATATTGTTTTTAATCATGCCTTTGTGTCCATTTAAGAGTTAACCTTGTGAGTAGTTACGAAAGTGCATGTATACAGAGTTTGGTATCCATCCCATATTCTTCTCTCTCTCGCCTGCATAAAGATGGCATCTTTTGCAGCTGTGATGGTGCAATGATGTTGCTTTAATTTCTTCAGTGGGTTAGCTCGATTTCATCGAAGGTTTTACTTTCTGGGCACTTGTGTGTCTTATTTGTGTCTGGGTTTGTTTGTTGTTTTACTTCTAGAGGTTAGGTCAGCTAAAGATCCGATTTTATTGCAAGTGACAGTGGAGTTTCAATTGTTGCTCTTTTTAGCCAAGACCCACGAGCAGATCATACAATTGTTTTGTGCTGCTAGAGTTGTTTAAACACAAAATTTAGGAGTGATAGAGGATGAGGGCATAGAGTTTGCAAGGTTTCCATCAATGTGGCATCCTTTTGCAAAAACTCAAAATGCCCTAAAATGGAAAAGAAAGAGTTCAAAGTGGAGACTTGTGTTTTAAAACATTTGGTGCGACGCCATATTGGCCATTTGTCCTACTACGTTGATGCTGATCACCTCGCACATTGTGAATCCAATGTTTCATGCAGACCGCCGGTTCCTCTTTGTTCCTTCCTTTAAGTTGCGTAGGTCAATGTCGTAAGTGTAGGAGTCACAATGAATCATGCACTTAATTTTTCGATCTAGTCTCTGGTGCCAAAGCGATATATGCGGGAAGGAGGATACTGTATCAAAGTCCTCAAAGTAGAATCAACAAGTGAGGGAAATTAAGAACGGTAATAGTGAAGATGTATTGATTAGGGCAATTTCGAATGGGAAGATTCATCCATTCTTCACATAAGCCACATGTGAAGTAATTCACTCCGATGTGTTGTCTGTTTCAATGCTGAGCATCTTATTCAACTTGTAGGACAACCATATGCTATACTTCGAAATGAACAGGAGAGTGAGGCTATCTAAGATGTTCGGCATCTATTGCAAAATACAGCAACTAGATGTGTAGACTGTGCGATTCCTCTACAAAGGCAATCGCATTACTAGCAATCAAACCCCTCAACAAGTAAGTATCGACCACTTGGGATCAACTTTGACATAACTTATTAGTAGCATCACTTGAAATTCATTATGTATTTTGTCGTAACCTACCATTGTGATTGGAGGACCATGCCGAAATCTGCGCTTTTGTCCACCAGTTGGAAGGCGGAAGACAGCAGCACAGACAAGTCACGTGTTGAAAGGACATTTCTTCTCTGCTTTTTTGAGACATCCAATGAAATAGAAACCATCTAGGAAGTACGGAGGGATTTATGATATTTTGAATTACATTCTCTATATGAATCCTTGGACTTGTTCTCTTTTACCTTGATTCTTCATCCACTATCACGAAACAATACACCTGCATGCATGTACTCTCTTCAACCAAAAACACAGCGTGGGCTGCTAGGGTGCCAATAGAACACCGGACTATTAACTGCTAAAAAGCCATCCATCTTGCGACGATATAGCAATGAAGCAGAATGCCAATTATAGTCCTTCAAGGGCACTCACATGGGCTCCCAAGAAGTGCCACAAGTAAACTTTTCCTGAGCAACCTCTCACCAATCCTTGTCAAACCATGTGAACATTTCCAAGTGTCTCGTAACTATATGAGATGTCTTAACCATTTTGTTCGTTAACATAACCATCATAAGGTCAATCAGAACTAAAGTGGGATGGTTTAGCCATTTTTTGTCTGTGTCATAGAATGTCCCGCCCAAGTCCCCAATCCCTGATGCAGCCTACATTGTCGAGGCTCCTCTAGTTTGAAATAATTATTGAAATGCCCTTAAACTCAGTTTTACAGGTAATTATACTAAACAAATGCAGAAACATGAAACTTAACAATTCGTTAAAATGAGGGGAATATTTATGATTTGTTACAAGTTTATAATATATATATATATATATATCTTCTTTGTATGATGGAGAAACCCACTGCTATTCCAAAGCCAAAATCCAGATTTTTTTTTTCGAATTTCATGCATAATTGGTATTAATGAATAATAATCAGATGATTTCAACACTATGCGTGAAATGGCAATTAAAAAAGATCGGCGTAATAACCATATCTAGTACTTATGAATTTCTGAATTTAAGTTAAATCAAATAAAAGGATACTTTCTCTTCCTTGTTGCACACACGAAAATACAATTTTTTTTTTAAAAAAAAATTTGCTGGCGAAAGAGAATTGGCCTCGAATGCATAACTAAATATTTAATCAATAATAATCCGATATTATGTTGTACTATTAAAGTCTCTTTTCTCATTAGCGACGAAAAACGACCGCCGGCTCTTCAAACAATATCCTTTCCCCGGAAACAGGGGACGACGTGGCGGGCTTGAAGCTACAAACGAAACCAAACGACACGACCACAAACGACCGCAACTGCAGCCTCTCCCTCTCTCCAAATCGAAGGCTCGCAGAGCAGCTGTAGCTTCAACTTCTACTTCACTCGCACTCGCTCGCTCGCTTCTTCTTCATCTCTCCCCAGAAGTCATCATGGTACTGGCGAGCGTGCAGGGCTTGCTTCAATGGAGTCCTCCTCTCTCGCCTTTCAAATGCGTGCGTAACCCCAAGAGGCAGCGAGCCGTTTCGGCGCGAATCTCCACCGACGACTCCCCTCCTTCCACCCAGGAGAAGAAGAAGTTTCTCCCAGGTTCCCTCCGTCATCTGCTTATCTTCAATAGTGTTTTTATTATCCGTCGCAAATGCAAGAGCAAACTTGAATTGAGTGGGGATTCAAGTCATTTGCTTGTTGGTGGGACGGTAATTTTGCAGGTTCCGTCAGTTATAAGCAGGTACAACGCATTAACACTTGTGGGTTGTTTTTTTTTTTTTTCGGAATCAGTGATTGCCCTTTTTAGTTCCCTTCTCAAATGCTTATGGGTTGGTTTTTGGTTTTGATCCAGATTGCATTTGTTATCACTGTTGAAATAGCTATTTGGAGAGTGTAGTATTGTTTGGATGGAATTTTTGTACTTGAATTGGGTTTCTTTGATAAAGTGAAGTTGTGTATTTGGGTATCAGGGAAGCCTGAGGCTGATGTCGTGGTCATTGGAAGTGGCATCGCTGGTCTCTGTTGCGCTGGGCTTCTTGCCAGATACAACCAAGACGTGCTCGTGCTGGAGAGCCACGACCAACCGGGAGGCGCTGCTCATGCGTTCGACATTAAGGGGTACAAGTTCGACTCTGGTCCTTCTCTGTTCTCTGGCTTCCAATCTAGAGGTCCTCAGGCAAATCCCCTTGCACAGGTAATCTGATTTCCATCACTCTAAGTTCCGCTGTTTTGTTACTAGCATGAATTAAGTGCAGATTGTTTATGTTTATATAGCCGCTTTTCCATTGGTATACTCCTGTATTGTTTCCACCTCTGGACAATATTAATAGATTACGACATTTGCTTATGTATCAGGTATTAGATGCATTAGGAGAGTCTGTTCCATGTGCTAACTATGACTCCTGGATGGTGTACATACCAGAAGGTGACTTTTTGTCACGTATTGGTCCAACGGAGTTTTTCAAGGTGGATCCTTCTTTTCCCTGTGGTTCTGTATATCTATAGCATCACGTTCCATTGGACTTAGCTTTAGTGCATCTATGAACATATGAATGTTGTATCAGTTTTAAAAATGATACCTTACCAATTGCCAAATTTGTCTATCTAATAGAAGATAGGACAGAATGGTGATTTATCATGTTCTACTTAATGTGAAACGGATATGCTGATAGTCAGACAGCTGAGCCCAAGTTAGTTTAATTCTGATAATGTTCAGTTGTCAAGGATATGGATGTTAACGTGGAAAAAGCTGGTTGTCCCTTTTGGATGGACAATAAGGTAGCTTAATACAGTGTCCTTAATGCCAAAACGATTTATGATGTGAGGCATTGTGGTGCGAATATCAAGGGGAAAGAATGTCTTTACATAGTTTTCCCAGATGATGCTAAGTGTGTCTGGCATGGGCTGAACAGAATTAACTTAAACAATGGAAATGCTCACTGTGGCAAAAGACGATTACCAGGCTGTTATGAGGAAAGCATTTATTGAGCAGACTGCCATGGCCGAGAATGTAAAGAGTGTAATTGGACATGCGTAACCAAGATATCTTATGAAGGACCTTTTAGATACTTGTAGTGGTGGACTGAAAACTTTTTGTTTGAGGTACAGAAGTCTTGTCTGGATTGAACATTACCTCATGAATGTGTTGACAGTTCTACAGTGTAATTTAAGGAGTGTCGTAATCTGCCTCCTAGGGTGAATTGGATATATTACAAACCCAGGGAACATTCAAAAGAGACAGCTGAGACATAGAGTTGACTATAATTGCTTCATACATTCTTGAAAGAATTTATGTGATGGCAATTTGTGAACCTGTTAATATTCTCTGTAGATCTTCAGTCAATGCCCATGATGTTTTAAATTTTATAGTATGTTTCTGCTTATTCTTTTAATTAAATCTTTATCCAGGACCTTGAGAAGTATGCAAGTCAAAATGCCGTGCAAGAATGGAAAAAGCTCATGGTATCTCCTGTTCTATTCTGTCTCATTTGTAAAGAAAGAACAAGATGGCTTTGTAGATTCAAACGCCAAAATAAGATTTTAGAATGGCTTATAAGCAAAAGTACTTACTATTGATGTTGACCTCACTATGAGAAGTTGAAGTAAATCGGAACCTCTGAATTTAATGCTTGTTTTACAATTTATCAGTGGCCATTATGATAAAACGGTACTCTTACACTACATTTGATCTATAATGAATGTGTTTGTTTGAATTTGAAGGGCGTGCGTCTTTTTCTGTTGGTTTGCTGCTATTCATCTTTTCTTAAATAATGTAAATTTGCAGGATGCAGTGCTTCCAATGTCCGCAGCTGCAATGGCTCTACCTCCCCTATCTGTTCGTGGTGATTTGGGTGTCCTTTCCACTGCTGCTGCTAGATATGCTCCTTCCTTGTTGAAATCTTTTATCCAAATGGGACCTCAGGGTGCTCTTGGTGCGACAAAGCTTCTTAGACCCTTCTCTGAAATCATTGACTCATTGGAACTAAAAGATCCTTTTATAAGGAATTGGGTGGACCTTCTTGCCTTTCTTCTTGCTGGGGTGAAATCTAATGGTATACTCTCAGCAGAGATGGTAACTATGACGTTTTTAAATATTGAAAATCTCCTAAGATTGGTCATTGTTATCCTTGGGATGTCCATATTCTCTTTCACGAACTTATTTGATACAAGTTCTGCTTGTGTAACTAGTTCCATGTGAATAGCCTGTTCCTATTGTAACAGTATATGAAATGATTGGCCCTAGTGCTCTTTTGAGAGTATTTTCTGGTAGTTATAAAGATTGTGATCAATTGATTTGCAAAATATAAAACCTCAAAGCATGCACCGTGTTGCTCAGTGAATTAAATCTTTACCCACTTGATAAAGTTTGAGAAGTTAAGTATCTGTTATTGAATAGTTTAGGAGGATAGTCAATCATTTGGAGCTTTTATATTCTACCACATTATGCAGTGTTGTGAGTTGCTTTTGGGTGTTGTTTACCATCTTGCAGAAACTACAACTCTAGCAACTTCTTTAGTAAATAAACAATGGGGTGATGCTCAAATGGTTATGTTGAATCCTGATGTTAACAAGAGAGATTTTCTCCTTTCCATGCAGTTATTCCTGCTGTCCTTAACTGATTAATTTCTGAGTTCTTGCATGTAACCTCTAGTATTTGAAGTTTCTAGCTGGCTGGTTGTTTATCAACAAATTGCTTGGATGCCTGAAATATGTATCTTACTTTTTTTATACCTTATATCCACCCTTCTGAGGAGGTGACACCTTATATCTGCAATTTTCAGATATACATGTTTGCCGAGTGGTACAAACCTGGTTGCAGTCTTGACTACCCTCTTCATGGAAGTGGAGCTATTGTTGATGCCCTCATCAGGGGAATGCAAAAATTTGGTGGACGGATTTCTCTCAGGAGTCATGTGGAAAAGATTGTTGTTGAAAATGGTCGAGCCATTGGAGTCAAATTAAGAAGTGGTCAAGTGAGTGGACTTTTTAGGGAAACTTCAAGACTTAAAAATTGTTTTAACTGGATTTTATCATAAGATCAACTCAAATTAAAGAACTGCATCTGGGCTATTGCAGTTCGTGCGTGCCAAGAAAGCCGTCGTCAGCAATGCGTCTATGTGGGACACTTTAGGTTTGTTACCTGAGGACGTTATCCCGAAGTCGTATTCAGATAGGGTTAAGAGGACTCCCCAGTGCGAATCTTTCATGCATCTTCATCTTGGTTTTGATGCTGAGGTGAGCATTGCAATCATTCTAGGGACAGTTTTCTCAGTTCCACTTGGTCTGTCTGCTTTATAATTTCGCAGGATGCCAGATGTCTTTTTTACTTTTATACTTTCTCAAGCATTAAACAGCAAAGGGAAAAAGGTTTTGGCATACATGATGTAGCCTCCCTACACTTCATACTCCGTACATAACCACATTGCAACATGTTGCACACTTTATCGAGTACTCTAATTCTGCATCCGCTTAGTTTTTTATCTTCCTGCTGATGAAGGCTATCTGGAATTTCTTGATGATGCATAAGTTTCCAATCCAAATCTCTCGAGGGCTTTACTTTATGAGTTTTTTTTGTCATTAGATTTGCTGTGCTTCTTCACTTTCACACACTGAAGCACAGCGGAATTAGTGTGCAAGCATGCAGAGAGAGACAGAGAGACAGAGAGAGGCAATGTACTGGAGATATTTCTGGCAATAGCACTTCATGTTCCTTGCTATCTTAGGGTCTAATTAGTAATTATGAGTTTCTTGTCCTGCTTAGTGTTTTGCTTCTTTTTTTTAGGGCTAGTTGCTTTATTTTGTCTTTGTTGTTTCAAAATTTGATTCGTCTGTGAAGCTCTTTAGAAAATTTGTTCCTTCTCAGGGTATACGTGAGGATTTAGGAATTCATCATATAGTTGTGAATGACTGGGAAAGAGGAGTCGATGCCGATCAGAATGTGGTTCTATTATCTGTACCAAGCGTACTTAGTCCAGATCTGGCGCCGCCAGGGAAACATGTTTTGCATGCATACACCCCTGGTACGGAACCATATGAACTCTGGGAAGGACTCGACCGCAGCAGCGCTGAGTACAAGAAACTGAAGCTTGAAAGATCAGAGGTATTTCTACATAGATCTGCTCCTCCACATCGAGGAGCTGGTAAAACTTTCAAGTCAAAGGCAGAAAGACCCTAATTTGTGCATTAATCCACCAGGTTATGTGGAGAGCTGTCGAGCGTGTACTCGGACCAGGATTCAACCGGGACAAATGCACGGTGAAGTTGATCGGAACTCCATTGACGCATCAAAGATTTCTTCGTAGAAACAGAGGAACATACGGTCCAGCTATTCAAGCAGGTAAGGGCTCTTTCCCTGGACATTCAACCCCTATCCCTCAGCTTTTCTGTTGCGGCGATTCTACTTTTCCGGGCATCGGGGTCCCTGCTGTTGCAGCCAGCGGTGCTATTGTGGCCAATACATTAGTTTCCGTGAGTCAACACTCGGAGCTTCTCGATGCTATTGGGATTTAATTGCTCCTGTGAATTTCCTTCTCTTCTCCTCATAATTCCCGATAGATGTCGGTACTGTCCCGATCGTCAGATCTTATCTAGTCCTTCCTCGAGGTCTCTTAATATGTTCTGTAAATTCTTTTGATTGAATGACTTGTATTTACGGAAAGAGATCAGATGGATATGTGCATTGTGAACTGTAACTACCAAAACATGTTTGTACACTATGGAATTCTATAACATGACTGTTGGATAAGTTTGGCGTGCACTAATTATGTTTATTATATGATGCACAAACTTCTTTGGGCATCTTACAAATGTGAAGAAGACAAACGACCTCGGTCTTGTGACATCTCAAATTTTCAATTCTGTTTTCTTCTGAATGAATCAGGCTCTATAGGGCTATTCTCAGAACTAATCATTCTTGAGATAACTAGACTATCTAGGGAAATTATTAGGAATTTTAAGGCAATAGACTTGAGAATTCGACCAGGAATCGACTTCTCGACCGTGTCCATCTTTAGAGGCCATTACGGCACAGTTAAAAATTGATTTGAAATCAGAGATAGACTGGATCGACAGAGATGTGTGGCTAATCGTGGGTGACACTACTAAATTAGAAAATTCATGTCAATTGGCACTGGACTAATTTTCTTATTGTTTTGGTACCTGTGTTCGTATTTGGATTCTCAGGATTTTCACGACAACCGAGAGTCGATAATGTGTCGAGTGGGTTCATAGTAGCTCGAAGAAAATCGACTACGAGTCAATTGCACTTAAAAATATCTGAAAGTTACCCGGTAGCCTAAGTCATGCTAAAAACACGTCGGATAGAAATTAACCGCCAATTCAAGTCTGATTTCAGAAATTGAAGTTTCAGTCACGTCACAATAAATTCTAGGAGTGTCGACTCAGTCTCAGAAGATTTTTCGGAGATTCCGAGATTTTTACGGAAAATCGGTTCAGACGCCGCGGAAAATCAATGGAAATTCGGATAGGCCAAATTAAAGGAAATTTCGACTTCCAAGTTGAGCCTTTGAGTGTTGGGGACTAGCAAAAATTGGTATGGGATTTTCCCCTTTCGACGAAATCGGGCCTCAATTTGGGAAATTGAGTGAAGAATTGAAGTTAAATTAAATGAAATTCGGAATTATGCTTGGACAGCATTTTTTTGACTTTATTTTGATTTAGTTTGTGGAATTTAAATTGATAGAAAGAATTAGAGGGTAAAGGATAAGGTTGAAAGCTAAAGTGGGGACCAAGCATTAAATTTTGAAGATATTTTGGGCTTTGATATTTTTTTTCTCTCCAAACCATGCGTGACCAGCAAGAGGGAGCAGAACCAACGAAACTTCAAGTCCCGTGAGCGTGCATCCTCTCTGTCCAATTCACTCAGCCCACTCACGAGCGCCCTCCGCCAGCTCGCGTCTGCAGCGTCTCCACCGAAGCTAATTTCGGTTTGCTAACCCCTCCGTTGCCACCTGCCATCTTCTTGGCCCGCTTCGGTCAACAAACGAGCTACCAGCCGTTGCCACGTCTTTACTCGGTCAACCGGAGGAACTCTTCCCAGCCGTGTTGACTCCTCCTGCACGAAGACAGCAAGCGAAGCAGCTGTCCCCGTCCGAAGTTGTCCTCCGCGCACCCCTCAGCTCCACGCCCGCATGCCCACACGTCCAAATCTCCTCCAAGCTCGGTCAACCTCCACCAACGAACTCCTTCGTTGTTGACCGCACGCCAGCTTTGCCGTCCAAGCATCCACGAACCTTGAAGACTGAAGCTGCCGCGTGTCTCTCGTGGCTCAGACGAAGCAGCTTCTCCATCCATGTCTTCTGCCAGGCGTCTTCCACGGTCGACGATTGAGCCAGCGAATTCGCCTCCTCCCGCTCATTGGAAGCCCGCGAACAAGCAGCCCGCAAGCCCGGTTCAGTTCAACGTGCAGCCCAGCAGTCCATTTCAGTCCTCCCACCCAGTAAATTGAAGCCATCCGCGGCCCATTACAGCTCACTTGAGGCCCAGCTCAGCCTAGTCTTTTTGAGGCACAGTTTCTAGAAATCAATTGAAGTCCAGCCCACAATTTGAAGTTCAAGTGAATTCAGTTCAGAAATTCAGCAGGCCCAACCCAACTTGGGTCTGGCCCAAAAGCAAGAACAAATCTTAGTTGGGCTGAGATTTGTTGAGCCAAGTCTAAGGCCTGGTCCAAGCCCGCCAGTGTTGTCGAAAGCCCGATTTCGGCCGCCGTCATGTCGCTGTCGCAGTGATTCGGTCTCCGCTTTTGCCAAGTGAGTTTTACTCATTAATGCTTTCTTAGTCTACTAATTATACTTAGGGTTGGTTAGATTTAATTAAATGCAATTAGATGGTTAGATTAATTTAGATAAATTAAATTAGAGACTTAATGATGCATGTTAGGTGGTTAGAAATAGACATTAGCAAGTAGACATGCCATGTTATTTATGGAATGAGTCTCGGTAATTTTTCGGACTCGTCTCGGTTTCCAATTTGGCATTATAAGCCTAAATTTGATTTTTAGTATTTATTTATTTAATTATTTAATTATTTATTTTTTCGGAAATTCAACCGGGATGGCCGGTGACCGGAATTTCATGTTGATTGTTGTGGTATAGCCCGTTTATTTATTTGAGCTTTATTTGGTGCTAAAGTAAATTATGAGTTATTTTAAGATTCATTCCTAAAGGGTCGGGTGGGACCGTAAAGCCACTAAATCTCAAAAGGGTCCGGTGGGACCGTAAAACCACTTAATCTCGAAAGGGTTAGGTGGGATTGTAAAGCCATTGAATTGTGAAAGGGGTCGGGTGAGATCGTAAAGCCACTAAATCTAAAAAATGGTCCGACTGACATGTAATCGACTAGGTCGATTTGATTGATGATTCGATCGGTGATGTGATCGCTTGAGTACCTATTAAACTGCACTAATATGCAGATAGAATCTGAGACCAAGGTAAGTCCTCTAACTCGTGCTGTGTTTAGGCAACCGAGTAATGTATTGGTTTACTAATCGAGTCTTAGGGAGTAGAACTTGTTGAGACATAGTCTCATCCTGGTTGTGGGACAACATTTCAAGACCCTGAGGAGGAGTTGAGGAGGAGGAACCTGAGGAGGAGAAAGATTTTTGAAGAAAAAGATGATCCAGAGAGGGATCTTGAGTACAACCCGGATGTGAATTGAGATCACATCCCTTTTGTGAATCCTGTCTTAGTGTAGATAGGTGTGAAACCTATTTGTTGTAAATAGTATTGTAAATATACTATGAGTTGTGCTGTTAATAAAAGTGTGGTTGTGAATTTCAATATGAAAAATATGATCTGTTTTTCTATCTCATTGTTTTATTGTCTAGGGATTTATAACTGTTTTCGCATGCACATATTAAACGAAAGGGTCGGCGATAAATAATCCTGGGATATTGCACTTTTAAATCGACCAAGTAGAAAGATGGGACATCCCTGAGGATCGGGGCGTGACATCCCTCTTGTCCTTCATCATATGATAGATAACAATAATGTTCGTTTATTTCATCCAATCCACTTTCTAAAGTTTTGCATATTTTTTACTTCTAAATTTGGACCATTGAACTTTCGATTCGATTAATGCGAACTAGCCTATTCACGTGCCTTGAATTAAATAAGACATCACCATAAGGGAAGGAGCATGGTTTTTAAGAGCCAATTGACTCGAAAATAATGAGATCGTCACAACTAAATAAAACAATTGACTAAAGCAAAAAAGAAGAAAGGATTTGCTTGCAGCTCTCTCTCTCCTCAAAGGAAAAAAGGAAGAAACGATCATACTTGAGTCTGATTGCAAGTCTTTTGCATAGGTTTGGCAGTTAGGGTAAACTTTAGGATAGAATAAAATTGATCATATTCCATGTTTAGCGCCTGATTAAGATAAAATAAAATTGTAAATAAATGAGATATAAGTTGGATAATATTATTCCATAAAAGAGATAGAATAAAGGTGGATAAGATTTTTTAATATCTGTACTAAGAAAGTTTTTTTTTTTTTCAAATTAAAAGCTTCTAAAATTAACAAATTTAAAATTATATTCAATATAAATAATATTTGAATCCTAATAGAAGAAATTAAAAAAAAACATATTTATTTTTTAATTTTAATTTAATTTAATTTATATATTCGAATTTAATTCAATCTTATAATATAAAATTCAATTTACAAATATATATATATTTATATTATTACGTATTTTACGTATTTAGTATTTTAGGTATATTAGTACAATTTTCTATCAATAAAAATTTTATTAGAGAATGAAGGAAGGGGAAGAAAGAAATAAAAAAATTAATTAAAAAAAGAGAGGAAAATAAAATATAAATAAAGTTGACAAGAATGTTTTGAGAGATTTTGATTGTCTTCATTTGTAAAATTTGTGATTAATTTATGTTGATATGACATTTTGATTAAACAATACATATGATACGATGTAAATATATCCAACTTTATTATTATAATCGCCAAATAGTTGATAGGATATAGCCAAATCCCTTTGATTTCATATGTTTTCCTATTTAATCCTATCATGTAAAATATCTAGACAATCAATCATAGCCTAAGTTCACGAAATTAATAGCTCAAGTCAGTATAATTGGGAAGCACATGCTCTTTTCGTGGGATCTCGCAAGACCATGGACCGGTTCAAGCAAATCTCCTTAACCCATTGTGCAAGAGAGTCCAATAGTGTGGCGGACCGGATCTGTAAGGTATTATATCGATTAAAAACTCTACCTTCTAATTGGGTAGTCCATCGTCCTCAAGCCCTTTCGAATCTTCTTTGTTTTGATGTCCCGGTTGCGGGCTTTGAGTACTTTTAGATATAAACAAATTTTATTTGAGCAAAAATATAAAAATAAAACAATTGACCATTCACTCAATCCTGTTGACGTCAATTTTGGGAAGATTGTTGTATTGTCAAATTTACAATAAGGTGTAATTATACCTAGAGGTGTTAAATGGGTTTATGGACCCATTTATGTTTAAATGAGTCATTAATGGTCAAGCCTTATTTACTAAAACACCCATAAATGGGTTTTAAAAATAAAGATAGTAAGATATATGGGTCTTAACTCTTAAATGGGTTAGCTCTGCACCTATTTAAGACCCATTTATCAACTCATTAAGAATGAACTAATTTATTTTAACCCAAAACCTCACAAATTTTTTTTCTCTTTAACTTTACAAAAATATATTATTTTAAAAAAACCGAAATTATAATTATTCCTTTTTATTTTTCTTTTCTTTTTTTATTTCCTTTTGTTTTTCTTTCTTCTTCCTCCGGTCGCCAACATGGCAATGGTCGATAACCAGCCAGGCGAGCCTTGAGCTCGCCGGCGTCGGGCGAGCTCGAGCTCGCCCCTCGTCGGATCTAGCGAGGCCGCCGACGCCTGACGAGCCTCGAACTCTCCAATGTCAGGCGAGGGGCGAGCTCGAGCTCGCCCGACGCCGACGAGCCTCAAGCTCGCTGGATCTGGCAAGGTGTAGGCCTTGCCGACGTCCGGCGAGGCTCGAGCGTCGCTTATGGCCAACCGCCGTCGTGGCCGGCGGCCAGCCAAAGAAGAAAAAGAACTAAAAAGAAAAAAGAAAAATTATATTTAAAAAATAAAATAAAGATAATTAAAAACTTATTTTTAAAAAAAATAAAAAATAATTAAACTTCGATTTTTTAAAATAATTATTTTAAAAATTATAAAATTGTCTATTAAATTTGTGTTGTATAAAACTATTTTAGTGTTACCATTTACATATATATATGAGAAATAAGCTAGGAAGTATTTTAGTAATATAATCTTAAAAAAAAAACATAGTAATAAGTTTTTTCTAAATTTGGTTAAATATGAAAATATTTTAATAATATGGGTTGGGTATAGGTCGGAAAATTTACATTAAGCATAAATGGGTCATAAATGGGTTAATGGGTCAATTTGGGTCGGACCATTAATGACCCGACCCAAACCCGACCTGACCCGACCCACCCATTTAACAGCTCTATACCCAATAGTTGTGACTCTCAACGCCTTGCAGATAGATGAAACATCAAGGTATTTTCAGCATAGATTATCCATTGAAATTATATCAAATGCATACAAACTGCTTATTAAGTCGAACATGAGTCAAAAGCTTGGACTTTATCTATTCATAGGATTTATAGAATTTCCTTTACGAACAATACAATCTTCAAATAACTGGATCTCTACACCCGTGTCTGTGAATAGTAACAAAGATGAATTGTGATAATTTTCTTAAAGTTTCAGGGTATCTACTTGAATAATAAGCGGCTGAGTTTGTCGTTCGAAAATTACCATATGTCGTGGGCTTACTTTTTGAGTACTAAAACGCTTTGGACAATTCATTCTTAAATCGAATATTTACAAAATATGCTTAGCATTTATTTTGCTAAGCCAAAAAAAAAGAAAAAGATTAGAGTATATACTTGGCATTGCTCATCATTTTGTGTTTTTTGGTCTAATGGCATTTTGGTCATTTGCATTTTGAAAAACATAGGCAAATTCTAAGCAGCTCCGATGAATTGAAGAAAATTTGGGGGGAGAGAGAGAGAGAGAGAGAATATAAAGCAGCCAAATTTCAGAAGCCGCTCGAACTTTCCAACAGTCCCCGACATGGCCGGGCAGACCCAGATCGTTCTCGAGTTCTCCCATGTTTCGACACTTTTCTATATTACACTCTTCGTCCTCCTCGCTGCTCACGCCAAACTCGACTCTGCAAATTCAACCCTCGCCAAAAAAGGAAATTGTCTTATTGAATTGCTACCCGTTTGTTCACTGAAAATTCAAAGGAGAGAAGAGAAAGAACAGAGAGAACTTCATTTTGGCTGTTCTGTCGAGGTTTTGGCCTTTTGGGTTGGCGTATTCAACCGCAGAGATGGCGTCCTGCGCGGCTCAAATCCACAGCCTGGGTCTAGCTCGAACTGGGTCGTCTTCAAGAACCCCCAAGAGAGCGGATCGCCGATCAAGTTCCCTGTTTTTCGGAGAGTCTCTGGATTCAAGAAAGCTCTCGTTCTTGAAGCTGACCGCCAAAAGTCCGAATAGGAGGAGGACGAGCAGTGTGGGACCGGTGAGAGTGAAGAGTGAGAAAGTGGTGGGCATCGATTTGGGGACGACGAACTCGGCGGTGGCGGCGATGGAGGGAGGGAAGCCCACCATTGTGACCAACGCCGAGGGGCAGAGGACCACACCCTCCGTGGTGGCGTACACGAGAAGTGGTGACCGGCTGGTCGGGCAGATAGCGAAGCGGCAGGCCGTGGTGAACCCGGAAAACACCTTCTTCTCGGTGAAGAGGTTCATCGGGAGGAAGATGTCCGAGGTGGACGAGGAGGCCAAGCAGGTTTCGTATAAGGTGGTAAGGGATGAGAATGGGAATGTCAAGTTCGAGTGCCCTGCTATTGGCAAGCAGTTCGCTGCTGAGGAGATTTCTGCTCAGGTATAGTCCATTGTAGTCTTTTTATTAGTTCTTTGTTTTTTTTTAGTAGCTGCAGATAGGAGGATATGTTGTTGATATGGCTGTTAATAATTAGTGTCCTGCCATCATATTTGTTTCGGTGACATGTATCATTTCATGTCATTAACGAAATGTTTTGGCGTGTGTTTTTATTAGAAACGAGTGAAGACGTGTCAACTCATGGTATGTTCGGGTTTGTTGAGTTCTCAATAAATTCGTGTCGTTTCAATACCCTAGCCGTTGGTGAGTCATGGCGGGCTGATAGAACTCCTCTGTGATATAAGATTTGTGTGAAGAAAGATTGAGGGCTTGTGGTTTTGTTGCTGCCGTGGATGGTAATTCAGTTTGCAATTGGAGGATAGCTGAAGACTATGGAAACAGGACAGTTGCATTTACTGTGAGGCCAAACTCAAAGCTTGTGTTCTTCTCGATTGTGGTCAGGTCGTGGGATACTGATTTTGATTGCCAGTTCATGGAATAAATTCTCAGTTAAAACAGAGTTTAGAACATTTAAAATTAGGTCAGTTGGAGCTGTGTGCTTAGCTTGTGTGGGTCTCTTTTTTCGTGGATTGGACTGCAGGAAAAATTGCATGGTGGTCAGCTTGTCCAGCTCGTTAAAGGGAGAGTCGTTCGCTTAAGAGTACAGGGTAGATTAATGAGTTCCGGGATGCCAAATTGTTCTTTGTTTTGTTGAATCTCTTGTGTGATCTTAGCTGCTAAGTATAATGTATTGTGAAGGTCATAAGCATGAGCTATGCACCCAATCTTCAAAGTTTGAATGTTTCATTCTTCATGATCTACGTTTAATGTGTTGACGTGATTTGATTGTGGAGATACTGGAAACTGGTTTCTTTTTCAGTTAACGTGCTGATTGATAGTTGGCTTGAGTATACGGTCTAGACGCTGAATTGTAACATCATAACACATCGGATGTAGGTGCTGAGAAAACTTGTGGATGATGCTTCAAAGTTTCTGAATGACAAAGTAACTAAAGCAGTGGTCACTGTTCCTGCTTACTTCAATGACTCGCAAAGGACCGCAACAAAGGATGCTGGACGTATTGCTGGCTTAGAAGTGCTTCGCATTATTAATGAACCTACTGCTGCATCGCTGGCGTATGGGTTTGAAAAGAAAAACAATGAGACCATTCTGGTGTTTGACCTTGGCGGTGGAACTTTTGATGTCTCAGGTACACTAATAGTGATAGAACATCACAAATGTCTTTATTCATTCCAACAACTGGGTGGAACTGCTTTGATTGTCATTTGCTGTCATTTGCGTGTGTGATTTCATATGGACTTTATGATTCTACTTGCTATGTAGTTCTTGAAGTTGGAGATGGAGTCTTTGAAGTGCTTTCAACATCTGGAGACACACATTTGGGTGGCGATGACTTTGACAAGGTATGGATGAGCTTTCTTGCTCTTTTCTGACTGTCACTGGTCCCCCTTACCCAACTTCCTTTTTGTAAATCATATTAGTTCTGAATGTGTGCTTTAATTATGCAGAGAATTGTGGATTGGATAGCAGCAGACTTCAAGAGGGATGAAGGTATAGATCTTCTGAAGGACAATCAAGCCCTTCAAAGGTTGACTGAGGCTGCTGAGAAAGCTAAGATTGAATTGTCATCTTTAACCCAGACGAACATCAGGTATTACCATGACCAGGAGCGATGCATATGCACCCCCGATACTCTCTCATTCTTGTCACTGATGACAATCTCTATTTGGCCAGCTTGCCGTTTATTACTGCCACTGCAGATGGACCAAAGCACATTGAAAAGACACTGACAAGGGTCAAATTTGAGGAGTTGTGTTCGAACTTACTTGACAGGTAGACGATTTGTCTTGTAAGTGGAAAGCTTTGCCTTGTTGTAAATGTGTTAATCGATACTGTTTCTGTATATGGGTTTGCAGCCCTGTGATGCCCAATAGTAATCTTTTCTTTTACCTATAAAAAAATAAGGTATCTGAGAGGAAGAACTGCATCTGTGGGTTTGTTCTCATGCATCCTGATGCTTCATGGCTTCTATAGTTTTCGTATATAGTTAGGTAATTTTGATTGCAATAAATGCTTGTTATGTCGTCAGTTTGTTGATAGTACTTATGTTTCTTGTGCAGGCTTAAAACACCAGTTGAAACCGCTTTAAGAGATGCTAAACTCACCGTCAAAGATCTGGATGAGGTCATCCTTGTCGGAGGTTCGACACGTATCCCAGCCGTTCAGGGGCTTGTACGGAAGATGACTGGTAAGGAACCCAATGTCACTGTCAACCCTGATGAGGTTGTTGCACTTGGAGCTGCCGTTCAGGTTTGTAAAATATCTTCAAAGAGTTCTCTGTATATTCAATGATTAATGTTAGTTCTGTACTTACTTTGAACTGAAACTCGTCATGTACTTCTTTAATCTCAGGCAGGTGTTTTGGCTGGAGATGTTAGCGACATTGTTCTTTTAGATGTAACACCGCTATCTCTTGGTTTGGAGACACTGGGTGGTGTCATGACCAAGATCATTCCAAGGAACACGACTCTTCCGACTTCTAAATCAGAAGTTTTCTCTACTGCAGCTGATGGTCAAACTAGTGTTGAGATTAATGTCCTCCAAGGAGAGAGAGAGTTTGTTAGGGATAATAAATCTCTCGGCAGCTTCCGCCTAGATGGTATCCCACCGGCTCCTCGAGGTGTCCCTCAAATTGAGGTCAAGTTTGATATCGATGCCAACGGAATCCTCTCTGTTACTGCTGTGGATAAAGGAACTGGAAAGAAGCAAGACATTACTATTACTGGTGCCAGCACTTTGCCTAGTGATGAGGTACAGTCATTTTCATAAATCAACAAATGAAATCAGAATGAAGTTGTGTCGTCTTATTCCATGTTGTCTAGTTTGATTTTACTGATGAAGTGGATGCTGGTTAATCGTTGCAGGTAGAAAGGATGGTGAAGGAAGCGGAGAAGTTTGCGAAGGAGGACAAAGAGAAGAGGGATGCCATAGACACAAAGAATCAGGCAGACTCAGTGGTGTACCAGACCGAAAAGCAGCTCAAGGAGCTGGGCGATAAGGTCCCTGGCCCTGTGAAAGAGAAGGTCGAGGCCAAATTGAAGGAGCTCAAGGATGCAATGTCAGGTGGTTCAACCCAAGCCATCAAGGATGCGATGGCTGCACTTAACCAGGAGGTGATGCAGCTCGGTCAGTCCCTGTATAGCCAACCTGGTGCTGCTGATGAAGGTCCAGCACCAGGCGCCGAAGCCAGGTCTTCGGACTCCTCCAGCGGAACAGGCCAGGATGGAGATGTCATTGATGCAGATTTCACTGACAGCAAGTGAAAGAACAGAGGCTGGGTGTCCTGTGGTTTCTTGAGCTCGTTCCTGAACTTGAGATGATCATCGCTGGTCGAAATTCTAATGTTAAACCTTTAGGTGGGAGAATGAGTATATATATGTACAGGAAGTGAGAAGACGGAAGTTTTCTTTTGTTGTGGTTTTCTCCTGACTAAAGGGTCAGTCTAATATAGGGAAATCTTTCAGGCAGGTGAGATGGTGGAGATTTTGTGCTCATGGAAACGTAGTGCAGATCCAGCTTCTGGTTCAGTCGCTCCGCGCATGTGTTTTTATGTTTTTATATTTTCAGATTATATTACATAATAGATCTCTGTAAGAGCAAGGTAGGATATTGTCAAAATGATTTGTCTAAATTAATGGGTTATCAACTTCAAAGAGTGGATTCATTATAATTCATTTTTTAATTACTGAAAATAAATTTTAATAAATACGAAATTTTCCCCAGTTTTTACACTATCTGCATTATATAACAAATCTATGGATTAAGAACCTGAGAAATTGTTAAGGTTTCAGACCTTAGAGAAATGTTGCCCCTCTGGAGAAACGAGAGTTGAATTACTTTGTCAACGTTACCTCTTTTGCTTAGTTGTAATTATAATTCTTTCTTTTGCTTAGTTGTAATTATGATTCTTAGGTAAGCAGAGTCTTTTTCTTTGATGTGGTGGTATAATTTTTAGTATATGGTACGAAGTTTATAATATTGGTGTGATTCTAGGTGAACCGGCCTCCTGGAGGTGTTATCACCATAATGAGGGTTATTGATGTGAATTTCATTCTCACCAATTGCTATTAGTCGCTAAAACTATGGTTTTATTATGGGTAAATAAGTATTATTCAATACTTTAATATCCTTTCTCATTGTCCAATTTGAAAGTTGAGTTGTCAAGTGGATGCAATCCTTAAGACCATTAAAAATCCCAAAAGAAGCAAAGTTGGGTATTTTAACATTATACATAGCTTGCTTTTGTGGAATTATAGTCTAACTAATTTTGCGCTTTGATGACTCATGCCTTGCTGGCAAGTGAATTCATTTTTTGTTGGTCTCTTTTTTATAAGTCTTTGGTTGATATTATTCTTTTCAATTAATGACCGAATCTACTATGTCCTTTCTTTTTTTTTTTGTCGATCCTACTTTACTCTTATTCTAATTCTCACTTTTAGACTTTTGTCCTGCCTCCTTGCAGCGTGTGGGAGTTGAAACCCACTCCTGAAACTAATTCGTCCCCACCCAACCCTCTTTGAGAAGATGGGGATTTGAACCCCTCATCTCCCCCTTCCATGTTGGAAGGGGGGCCGCTGGGGTAAACCCAAGTAGTTCCCTATGCCCTTCAATCACCCTAATTGATGGGTAGGATGCACAACCATTAATTAGCGTAACACTGATTCATAACCAAATTTTTTTCTTTATAAATATTTATGTGCTTCAACCCTACATGTCCAAAGGGTTCTTGGTTTAGAATGGAGTAGGTTTCTTCGAGTACTACTTAATTTCGATCATTGATTTGTTTTGTAGAAAATGAATAATTTAGAAAATATGTTCTTAAAAATGATTGCTTGTTTTTAAAGTAATTAGTCAATTGAAAGTATTTTTATTATTAACAACACTTTATATCTAAATATTTTCGTGGATAATGAGAATGTTATCTTTGTAGGCGATATAACAGATGAATTTTAGAAGCAATTTTTTTTTTTCAAAATTTTTATTTTATGTGAAATGGAACCCACCCTAAAGTTGTATTTATCCGTCCTGCACTCACAAGATAACTACTGAAAAATGTAGATCCATAGAAGGTATCATTTTTTTCTTTGTTTTACCCATTTTAGGTCTGCTATAATACACAATGATTTGTTTGTTTTCTCATTATATTTTTCTATTTATCATTTATGAGTATTAAGTTTGAAATTATTAAAAAGCCAGTTGACTTATCCTATACATCAATTGATTAAGAGTCCAATTTTTTTTATTTTTTTATTTTTTCCTTATCTACAGATATCCTTATAATTTCAGTGAAGCAATGCATTGAAATGCATTCACTATTTAATCGTAAATCCATATCATTTTGACTTGACAATTTCTAAGAACCGTCATCATTCGTATTACAGATTAATTAGTTAGTTTTTTTTTTTGGGTCATTAATTGGTTAGGGGTCCGTTTGGTAATCATCCTAACAGTGTCGGATTTTTATTTTTTGTTCCCAGAATCAGTTTGGGACGAGAATCGTGTTTGGTAAAATTTTTGTTCTCGAGAACAAATTTGTTCCCAGATTTAGTTTGGGACGAGAATCAAGAATAAAAAAAAGTTAATTTTTGTTCTAGGAACAAAATTGAGAATCAAAACTCTTTTTCTTCTCTTTTCTTCTTATTCATCGACTGTCATCCCGTGATCACCGTTTGCCGCCGCCCGCTACTGCCCGTCGGTCTCTCACCGCCTGCCACCGTTCGACGCCGCCGGTCGCTAGCGACCGGTCCGGCGAGCTCATCGGAGGCAAGCCTAGCCACTGGCGAGGCTTGCCCAACCTCGTCGGTGGCCAAGCGGGCCTCGCCTAACTGTCGGTGAGGCCGAGCCAACGAGGGCCGGCGACCTGCCTGAAGAAGAATTAGAATAGGAGAAAAAAGGAAAAAAAGGAAAAAAAAAGGGAAAAAAATAAAAGAAAAAAGGAAAAAAAAATAAAAACAAAGAAAAAAAAGAAAAAAAAGGAAAAAATTATAAAAATTATTTAAAAATTAAAATAAATTGATTTGGAACATAATCAATGAATACGGTACCAAACACAATTTTATTCCGGAATCAGAAATTTTATACAGTTACCAAACACGTTTTTTTACTCATAATCAATTCCCGAGAATAGAATAAAAAATAATCATTTTTTATCAGAATTTGTTTCCGGGAACAGAATCGTTACCAAACGCGCCCTAGGTTGCCTATCATGCTATATATTACTACTTCGCTGAAGCCATGAATGATGCACATTATGATGATAAGAGATACAATATTGTATTTCGGAATTGCTAATAATATCATAATTTTTGCTTTAGTAATCTTTTATTTGACTAATACTTTGATAATGTCATGATCAATACCGATATCCTTCTTTCCATGGCAACTAGCGGAGTTTTTACCTAGTATAATCATACCAAATTATTGTTCTAGCCCATGAGGTCAAGTACCTGTTTCTAATTGCCAGGGGTACTTAAGATATTTGAAGAATTGTACTTCGTGGATTGTATTTTTATCCAAATAGACCGATCAGTACTTATTTAACGTTTCCCATCTAGTGACTGCTCATATACTAGTTTTAGGGCACCCCACATTAGAGAGTGATGTCTATGATGTTAGTGTAGTTCTTTTGGAAATTCTGATTGGCATGAGAGCCATAGACAAAAGTTGGCCTACTGGTCAACATAACCTTGTTGAATACGTTTGGCCAAATCTAGGAAGGAAAAGAAATTTGTACAAATTGATGGATGCAAGGCTCGAAAGGGTTCTTAAAAGGAGGAGTCTAGATTGCTTTTAAGTTGGTCGCTCGCTGTCTTAGCGAGATCCAAAAGCTCGTCCCCGGATGAGTGAAGTTGTTAAAGTTCGTCAAATATTCAGAAAGTGGGAGAACAATGGTAGTGAAATGTCATCTAAATATAACCATGATTCAGGTATCGTAAATCTTTCAATTCCGGAAGGAACCAATGTAGGCCAGTGCAACCACACCACCAATCTCTAGAAGCCAATGGTAAATGTTGGGATTAACGGATCCCCAAAAAACCGGATTCGACACTAAATCGAACCCCTAAAACGAACGTGGAAGACAAGCTCGGGAAAAATCACGTATCACCAATTGTAAAACACACCACGGATTCGAGCGTACCTTGTTAGCCACAGATTAGACACCGATGCCGAAAAGAGGAAGAGAATTTAGCCATGTTCGATCTAATGACGACAATTCGCCGTGAAGGGAAGATGAAGTTGTCCTTTTGCCTTTGTTCTTCTTTTGGGAGGAGAGGGAGAGAAAGAACTTACGTACTGTTCAAAAGGTGTGTTCTCCCTCTCTCTCATCCTTTTTATATGTCCCTCCATCCACGGGCCTTATTCCTGTGGGCCGGGCTTTTAGGCCCAACATGGGCGAACGGGCCTTAAGCCCATCACTAATAAAACCATCATCTCCCACTCGCACATGGTGGGCCGAACATGATTCTCTTTACCTCTCTTCAACATTCATACCGGTGAATAATCCGTGCGACCAGCATACTTTGAGAGCTCGTTGCTATACATATGTTATGAATATATAGCAGCTCATAATGTGCATCACTTTCCGAGTAAATTTAATATGCAGTACCCTAGATCGATCGATCACATTTATATTTCTCTTATATATATATTGTATTCACAATTATGATTATCTCAAAGACAGTCATAATTGGTCGACCAGTGAATACAAAACCACAATGTGATTCTCCAAATCCGATCTTCCTCTTTCCTTCAAACTCTCAATTTCAGTTCAACTTGCTTTTCTAGAAATGTCCCATTAGATCGAATCAACTCATGACCATTGGCAACATTCTAAGATAGCAAACACTAAATAGAAATCTTGAGAATAAGCAAGAGTCATGAGGGCACTAAATTGAGGAACTCCTTTCCTCAAGAGTCTCATACGGCATGAACGTTGAGATCAAACTTTCGCCACTCTTATTGGTCGTCTCATGCATACGTAGTATGAAATACGTATTACGGTATTAACTCCTTTCCCATGGAGCGTATGTCTACACCATCAATATTGTATAGATGATAGTTCAGACATACCCAATGTCTAACTTGAGTTCACGTATTTACTCATTCACAAAATTCATCATAACTCACATCTGGCATCTTAGACAGATAAAATAAAATATGTGGGGTATTTTACTTTCGGACATAGTACATATCATGTCCTCATCTTAACACTTAGTTAAGGTGACATATTTATTTTAAGCTTGAGCTCTCGATTATCACCTAGATAATAAGCTTAAAAACCGTCTCATCTCTATTTATCACATAGTAAATAGAGGCGATTACCCGTGTGAGTGGGCTAATCTCTTATTTGTCCGACATACTTTCTCAACATAATATAATGCATTGATCATTAAGATGCATAAAGATCAAACAAAGATTCATAGGCATTAATGATGAAAACACAAATTCATTAAATGTGAACAACTCAGGGAAATTACAATATTCAGTACATCAAACTCTACGCAATCCTAGAGATTTTACATGACCACAAAACACATCTCTAGGTATTGGCTTTGTCATAGGATCTGCTACCATTCTATGCGTAGATATGTACTGTAAGTTCACATCCTTTCGTGCAACCATATCTTTGACAAAGTTATACTTGGTATCTATATGTTTGGTCTTGCCATGATATTTTGGATCTTTAGTGTATGCTATAGCTGCTTGGCTATCACAGTTAACCAATAATGGAGGTGTAGCTTTCTCAATAACACCTAAATGATCCAAAAATCTCTTAAGCCAAACTCCTTCTTGTACCGCTGCTGATAATGCCACGAACTCAGCTTCCATCGTGGACAAGGCTATACACGTTTGCTTCTTACTGCTCCATGATATGGCGCCATTGTTCAGTAAGAAATTCAAATCCTGATGTAGATTTTCTTTCATCTAAATCTCCTCCCCAATCAGCATCTGAATAGCCTTCAAGTCGCAGATCATTTCCTTGGTAATTCAACTTGAAATCAGCAGTTCCCTTCAGATACCTCAGTATTCTCTTAACGGCTTTCCAATGTGCTGGACCTGGATTGGATTGGTATCTACTCACCATTCCAACTGCAAAACATATGTCGAGTCTTGTACACATCATAGCGTACATCAAGCTCCCAACTGCACTAGCATAAGGAACATGTTTCATGTGTTCCTTCTCTTGTGGAGTCCTCGGACACAGTTTATGGCTCAATCCTTCACCTTTCACAATAGGAGTGTCTATGTGTTTACAATCTTGCATACGAAATCGTTCAAGAACTTTATTTATATATGTTTCTTGCGAAAGAGACAACGATTTCTTCGAACGATTTCTTGAAATCTTAACTCCAAGAATGTATGTAGCCTCACCCATATCCTTCATCTCAAAGTTGGAAGACAACCAACTTTTGACAGTATTAACAAACTCCATATTGCTTCCGACAATCAGTATATCATCAACATATAATGATATGATCACAAATTGATCCTTGGATCTTTTGATATATACACAATGATCCTCATCAATCATTGTAAAATCATATGCCATTATGGCATTATGAAAACGTATATACCATTGTCTCGATGACTGCTTAAGGCCGTATATCGATCTCAAAAGTCGACATACCTTTTCTTCTTGGCCTTTCACTATGAAACCAGCAGGTTGTTCCATGTATATTTCTTCCTCTAATTCTCCATTGAGGAATGCAATCTTTACATCCATTTGATGTAACTCAAGATCCATACTAGCTACTATTGCCAGAATAATGCGAATCGAGGTAAATCTCACTACAGGAGAAAACGTATCTTCATAATCAATTCCTTCCTGTTGATTATACCCCTTCGCCACAAGACGAGCCTTATGCCTTTCTATCGAGCCATCAGCCTTTCGCTTTATTTTGAGAACCCACTTGTTCCCAATAGCTCTGCGTCCTTTTGGAAGATCAACCAGTTCCCAGACTTGGTTTGATTTCATTGACTCCATTTCCTCTTCCATTGCATTAATCCATTTTTTCTTACTAGGGCAATTCAGAGCCTTATTAATATTTCTTGGCTCATCCTCATCTTGTGGAGTAACCATAAAAGTTTCCCCTTCAATGTCAAAACGTCGACGGGGAATACTTTGGCGACTTGTTCGCCGTATGAGAGATTGTACACTTTGCACATCATTCCCCCTTATGCTCCCACTTGGATTAGATAATGATGATTTTGTCTCATTATGTGGTTGCAATTGAGAATGAGTTGAATTCAATTCATCACTTCTCATATTACTCCCACTTGGACGAACTCCACTAAAATCATTATCTTGATCCAAGGTTTCAAATAGGGAGTAATCTTCCCCTATTCCGCCCTTCTTAGGAAATCCATCGTCTAAGAATGTGACATCCCGTGATTCAAATTCAATTATACTCCCACTTTCCTGCTCACCTATGAACACATAACCTTTTGAGTGTTCCAAGTATCTTATGAAAATACTTTTCTTTCCTCTAGGACCCAATTTCCCAAACTTGTGAGAGGACTCATGTGTATAGGCAGCACAACCCCATGGCTTAAGAAAACTTAAGTCCGGTTTTCTACCTGTCCATAACTCATATGGAGTGGACGTAACTGATTTGGAAGGCACACGGTTAAGTATATAGGCATCAGTTAACAACACATCACTCCAAAAGGTAATAGGTAAGTTAGCATGCACCATCATGGACCTAACCATTTCCAGTAGGGTTCTGTTTCTTCTCTCCACAATACCATTTTGTTGAGGAGTATATGGAATAGACAACTGTATTTTTATTCCTTTTTCATCACATAATTTTATGAACTCATCAGATAAATATTCTCGACCTCGATCGGATCTCAATGCTTTTATTTTCTTGTCTAATTGATTCTCTACTAGGTTCATAAACCTTTTGAAACAACTTAATGCTTCAGATTTATGAGAAATCAAATAGATATATCCGAATCGAGTATAATCATCTATAAAAGTGATGAAATAAACAGCCCCATGCCTTTCTCTCACATTCATTGGACCACAGACATCATAATGGATTAAATGCAGTTGAAATTAAGCTCTTTTACCTTTTCCAAATGGTTTCCTTGTCGTTTTCCCTTCTAGGTAATGCTCACAGATGGGCAAATCGACTTTTTCAATGTTGCCCAACAAGCTCTCTTTGGCTAGTCTATTTATACGCTGTTGACCAATGTGACCAAGTCTAGCATGCCATACATTCACATTGTTGACACTTAAATTTTTGCCCAAAAATCATTTCCAAAAAAATGGGAACTTGTTTTTCCACAAAAATATTTCAAATTAAATTCTTGCATATAGATTATCTAGGCATTTAATATAGTGTTTTAAATGGAATATGGTTTTCCTTAAAAAAAAAATTAATTAAATTAAATATATAAAAAAGGATAAAAAAAAAGATTAAAAAAAAGTTGGGGCCAATGATCTAAATGTGACTAGCCAAGCCCAGGAGGTCAGATTGGAATTAAAATGGCAAATTGGGGCCAAAATGCAATTTCCAAAACTTGAGGGATCAATTCGCAAATTTTGCAAAATTTTGCCCAAGCCCGTAAATCATCACCTTGGTCACCAATTAAGTTGAAATTGAATTTGGGCCAACTCGAGTCAATCAAATCGGGCCAAAAAGACCAAGTTGGTATTGAATTGGATATTTTCGGATAAGAAATGGCCAATTTTGAGGGACTTTCTTGCAAATTTGGTTGGGCCAAATTGCGAAATCTGGTAGAGATCTTAAACTACTATGCATGAGCTTGCTAATTGATCAAAAATCGCAGCCAAATTGATGGATTAAAGCACTCAAACGAGCTACCAAAACCCAGCCCACGGTTTAGCCTCAATCCGGAGTTGCTGAGTAAGCAACTTGGTGGCCCCACCATATCCCACTCAGCCGCCCATCAAGCCTGATCTTTGCACGTGATTGAAGACCATAATGAGTAGTGCTAGTGGACGAAAATCGGCCAGGGATAAGCTGCTGAAAGCACGGGAAAATCGCACCAAACCCGGACACTCAACATCTGCAGAAATTGAAAATCTGGCTAAGTCAGAAAGTTGTTGAAGTAACCCTGTTGACAGGCTTGGTAGGTGGACAAAAGACCGACCAAAACTCCTCTAATTCGGTGGATAGGATCAAGGAAGCAATCTATTTCAGGTCACGAGAGAGAAAAGACGAGAGGGAGAGGAGAGAGCACACGGTCGTCCCCCAAAGACACCTTCAGAAGCAACTCCAGAAAAAAAAACCCAGAAATTCCAGACCGACCTTGAGAGAGAAAAGTGCAATTTTCACAAACTTGTAGCCAAAATTAGCCAAAACCTTCAACTAGAGAGTGAAACTTCACTCAAAGATCTTTCCAACCATAGGTCGCACGTCCCAAATGGAGATCGGGAAGGCCTCCTAAAGCCCCCCGAAAAACTACCCTCCTGGCGGGCCAAAGAAAGTCTGAATTTTTCTAAGTGTTGAGCCCGGTTGGTCATGAGTGAGAGAAAGCGAGTGTTTTTGAGAAAGTTGAGAGACAAATGAGGAAAACCATGAGTTCAAAACCAAAGTAGAATACATATAGCTTTGTTTGGTGTTTATTTTTCCAACAAAAAAGGTAATGGAGTCTAATTTTGGAGGTTAATGAAAACCTTCGTTATCAGTTCTTTCTTTGCAGATCTTGTTTTCCAGTTGAAGAAGCCAACTTCCACGGGCCCCCGAGGATAATTTCTTGGTTTCTTGAGCGAAGAACCACTTGAAAGGGAAACTCAGAAGCAAGGTAAGCATCCTAGATGTATTTTCTTTCGAGTTTGAGTACGTTTTGATCATGAAAATCAAGAGGAAAACTAGCCCGGAAAATTGATTTCTGAGGCTGAAATGTTTCTAAGTGTTTGAAATTCTTCAAGAATTTTGCAAGTGTGCTTCTTGGAGAGGTTGTTTTGATGTCTTTCGGTGGGCCATTCTCTATGATTTTTGTTGCATTTGAAAGCTCATGTTACCTACTTTCACTCCGATTAAGTAGTGTTTCCCGTAGATCTTTCATGTGATAAGTGTCGGGGCTTGAACATGGGCATGCAACCTGTTTGTTTGACTTGGGTTCAAACCCAGATTTGTGAAATCAGATCAAACCCGCATATTTGAGGATGAGTTTAGCTTAGTTATTTTGTGTTTTAAGCTATGATTTCTATCTAATCTTGCTCCTTGCATGTGGTATTATAATCTTGATGCTTTATTTCCACATAATATTGCTCATGGGTGAAGATTGAAGGCCGCAAACATGGCCCGCGAAGCTGTTTTTGGGTGATTTAATGCACGCCAAGTGTTCGATGAAATGCGCAAACCAAGTTTCGATCTTGAAACAGTCGATTTGAGCTCGGTTATTGTGACATTCATGTGCTGTGTTACTCCATGTTAGCATAGATCGATTTAAGGAATTATTATTAATATTTTTTTAAAAAATAATAAAAAAAAAAGAAAAATATGAAAATTTCAAAAATATCAAAAAATGTTGGATGTTATCAAATTAAGCCAAAAATGACATCTAGGAGATTTTCCTAATTTTATAAAGTCATTTTCCTAATTAAATGATATTTTTGTATTTTATAACCATTTTTGTAAATAATCTATTTTGCTTCGATTAAAATTATTTAGAGTAATTTCATGCATCTAGGGTAATTTCATGCATATTTAAATTCTCATTTTGCTCACGGGGGTCCTGTCCCGGGGTGTGATAATAAGGCCATGTAATATTATTTGCCCGACTTGTATCGGGTTTTCATTTTCCGCATTTATTTTCAAGTTATTTCAATTTCTTGGATGTTTACTTATGCACCGCTTTTCATTAATTTGAGTGTAAATTTCTCTTCTAAATTATGTTAGGATTAGTCTAGACATTAAAAAAAACCTACAAAAACATTTGCATGGACGCTTAGAGGTTTTGTAAGGATTATAATTGGTAATCAAGATTGTGTGGCCATTTAGATGAATAACCTTTCAAGTTAGTGGTACCGCAAGGGCGCTAATAGAAACATTAGCGTAAAC
The DNA here is from genome assembly GCA_007663325.1 of Eucalyptus pauciflora. Classification (NCBI taxonomy): domain Eukaryota; kingdom Viridiplantae; phylum Streptophyta; class Magnoliopsida; order Myrtales; family Myrtaceae; genus Eucalyptus; species Eucalyptus pauciflora. Next base: position 913,406 of record VMYD01000124.1, read on the forward strand.
AAGTCCCCGTTCCTAGAAATCTCTGGTTGCGTAGGAATCGAGACAACACTCCCGTGCCTCGATTGGTTTCTAGCCGACCCCAATAGGCTAGTGGCGACTCCTAGAAATATTTAGGTTGTTAAGAATTAAAAAAAAAAAATCCAACGTCGCGCGAGGTATGGGCTTGGGAGAGCCCGCGCCTAATTTAGGGCCATTGGTCCGCCTCTTTAGGCAAATACCCCTAAACCATTCTTTATTTTCTCCCGAACGGAAAAAAGTGGTCGTGACAGCTTGGCGACTCCGCTGGGGACTTGGTTGCAAACCTTAGAGGACTTAGGCCGTAATAACTTGGTTGGTTGTTCACTAACATGGTCTTCATTTGATAGCGCGTGTCAAAGTCGCGTGGAAAATAAGGTTAGTCCGCTAACAATGTATTAAATGTTTTTGTAGGTTTGGAGTAATAAGGGGTGGAGTGTCTGTTGACCCATTTCTTTTGCAGGGAGGTGTAGGAATGTATGTCTATATGGATGAAATTGAAGTGTTGTTTGGATATCAATTGTTGTGCATGCTTTATACTTGCCTTAGCACTACACATTTACACACACAACCCGCGATCTAAAACCCCGATCGCATCAGGAAGCCCATAGGAGGTGCCAAAAGATGGAACCCGTGCGGGGAATGACCCATGGTTATCCACTTTTGGTCCCGCTCATTATGATTAATGATAAAGAGAACTGTCCGATGTAAGTGCGGAGTGGGGAAAACTCTTTTGATCTAATCAAAATGGGGACTTTAATCCTTTAGAATTCCACCTTTTATGCGTCAAACCTCACAAGTTTACATCCGCATGTCTATGTGATTAAAAAAAAAAATGTCTCTTCACCCACTGTAAGTATGATTTCTCCATCGACTTGCTCACTTCGGATTGAAATTTTCATTTTTTTGAGATTCACGGAAATCAATGGAATGCCCTTGAAAATATAGGTTTGGCACTCACTCTTGATAAACAAACATTTCAAATGCATCTGATCTGGCCTAGATTAGAACATATGTTTTTGTTTAAATTTTCAATTACAAACTCAAAGTCACATTTTGTATAGAAATTCTTCCAAGTCAAGATTACATTTTTGGGGCATAGAATTAAAATCAATTTTTCAAGAAAATTCTTGATCGCATTTTGAAATTCAAATCACATTTTGTGTATTGATTTCTCAAAATAAAAATCACCTCACCTTTGCATGAGTGAAATCGCAAATTAATCTTTCAAAATCAATGCCCCATTTGTGTATGAAACTTTTGGAACAAAGTGGGCATTCAATTGATAGCCGTGGATCGATCTTTTAATGAAATCTCCTCTTACTAATAAAATCTTGACTAAATACCGAATTCTCGTAAGTGGATACTACGGAGAAGGTATCGTCGCCTTGATTTCATTGTAAGAGGCGGCTTTATTAAAAGATCAATTTTTCATTCATGTACTAACATTATTTTCCTTTCGCAGGTCATGCGTGACAACCATTCCTTGAACTCCTCTTGCTTGACCATGCCAAAAGTGGACTTTAAAGCTAGGATGAGAATTGTGCTTATTACGCTCCTCTATGAAAGAGCTTCTTGTACTTTGTCCTCGTCATTATTCCTATTAGGAACCATGTTTTGCGTTTTGGGTTTTGATTGTGGACCCAATCGAATGCTTTTGTAAATCATACAACTCACATTTTTAATAATGAAGTTAGAGTTCGTAAAAATCATATCCTTTAAAACAATTGAAGTGTTTTAAACGGACCATTTGGGCTTTTTATGCCTTAGCTTCAACATGTTTAAAAAAGAGTTTTAAGAACTTGCAAAATAGTTTATCTCTTCATTTAATCGCTTTTGTAGGTTGATCCACAGGATGATGCTTCGAAGGGGTAAGGTTGTAATCGTTCCAATAGGGATTTCTTATGCAACCACTAACTTGACCATCCATTTTTGTCAAACAGGTAAAATGACGGTTTTGTTCAAGATTGACATTTACTTTCTTTGGAAGGACAAAAGCGCGGGCCTTTTCCTAATAGAGCAAGTCATGAGATGCACCAATTCAAGCTCATTTACAGGCATATTTGTTTGAGCCATGAACTACAGGAATATTTTCGCAGCATATGAATTCAAACATTGCGATTAAGTGTGAAATGAACCGTCAAAGCCTCGAAGATCATAAATCTACCAGCCTAACGGCAATCTTTATTGCTTCGAAAGTGGCTTCCACAGAAGTTCCACATCCTAGACGACCTTATATTAATTTGACATTCTTTGTGGAAAAAGAAATCTATAGACATTCTTTGCCATCAAACTATTTCATCGGTTGCAAACAAGAAGCAATTGCAATTCCTACACTGCCAATGGTGTCTTGGCATCCAATCCTATATGGAGATAATTATTGGTGGTCTGCAAGGCAACACTTCAAGATGTAGATGTACAAAAACAAGAATCGGTCATCAAATGTTGCCTTCAAATTAAAGGTGGTAATCGTTTCAAGTTAACTTCGATTTATTTTAGGAATGACTTGTCCTTGTACTTTGTGCAGATTTTAGTGAGGCAAATTACTGGCAAGCAACAAGATTACATGGGGAGGACAACCTGGTCCAGAATCACACGATCTCTAAAAGAAAAGGGTGTGTACGTTCCAAAAGTCAAAACAACTCATTCATAAACTGACATAGCCACCCATGCTTACAGATTGTGAAGTGGGAAATGCATTGATGCAGCAAAAATGGCGAAAAATCACCTAGCCTAAAAGGGGGAATTTTAATTGGGGCAGTTGGCAACAAAATGGATCGGGGGCACCTAATGCCTAAGTCATCCGACTTCTAAAAAGGGAAAGATTCAAATGGAATAAACATTTGCCAAGTGAATTGTTGTCAATCACAAGAGCAAATCCCTCTCCATAGCCAAGAAAACGGGATGGAACACAATCATCAGATATGCCGTAAAAGGGAGTATACCGTTCCTAAAATGAATCATATCGAATATGAAAATAACATGTTACATCTCTTTTTCCTTGCAGTTGATAAACGGGGCAAGTCACTCAAAGTAGAGTAACTCTCACCTATGAAGCAAGATGAAACAAAGTCAATTGATTCAGCACAAAAAGGGAGTATCATTCCTAAATTAGTCCAATTCAATTTTGGAATATAAGTAACCTGCACAATCTCTTGTAGGAAAAGGTGTACATTGACCGCTGGAGCAACACCTTATACCAAGAAGGCATGCTAAGGCCCAACCATCCATTTTGATGGAATAAATGGAGCAAAACATACAAGGAGCAATGCTCTCACATGTCGAAACAAGGAGTACCCCTCTCCTTTCATCTTTGACACCCATTTAGAATGAGTGAATTCGATAATATCTAAATGGCCCATTTGCAAGATCTTCGAGGAAATGTTAACACCTGAGGAGCAAATGCACATGAAGAGGAAACACAAGACATTTAAAGTCAGTTACAGGAGAAGGGTAATTCGGTATCGTTTCCAAAATGCCTCATCTAAACTTCATTTTTGACGTAGTTCCCTTGTTTGACAGGAAGCGTCGGTATTCGAGGAACAAACTCGAGAAATTGATTGAAGCATAATCTATATGGACCAAGCAAGCATATGGAGGTAACACATGTCAAATTCACCTAACTTGGTGGACTTCAAGAGCCAGTTCAATTAAATAAAAAAGGACGCGCCCCATGGACACTACCGGCGCTTCGGCCTGGTGGTATAGGGAATGAATGAACGGGTCCGAGAGGTCCGGGGTTCGATCCTCGGAAACGGCAACAAGGTTGCCATGTAAAAAAAAATAAAAAATAAAAAATAAAAAAAACTTTTTGCATCTCTTACTTTTGCAAAATGAGGAAAATGCTTGAACTAATGAGACCAAAGACCTGAGAATCTCTTCAAGTCTTAAAACAATAGGTTGACGCTGCTGTTTGCCACCAAATGGTGAAATTGACCAAGGGTAATGTTGTATCGTCTCCAGTTTTACGATCCCTGAGGATTCATGTACTAACACATTCCCTTTTGTTCTTTGTAGGGTCGCCTGACTACTAAGGCACAGGTAAGTACCGTTCTTCTCAAAATCAAATGGAAAATAAATGGAGAATTTCCATCGCAAAAAAAAAAAAAAAAACATTTAGTGTTTTTCTAGAAACAAGCGCAAAAAATGGAAATTGAAGAAACAAGTTTTCCATAAGGTTTGCAAAAATCCTTTTTACCTTTAAATTGTCCATCCACTCAATGGATCACTCATTTGGAATCAAAGTTCTCTATGGAGATTAATCCACTCAGATGATCTCAACAAAATGAAAGGCGATGTTGCTTATGCCAAGCGAGAAACACTTAGGATGAAGAAAGGCAACCCATTTCCAAACATGTCCTTTAAGCACTCTGAGATTCGAGCGAAAAAGAAAACCCATGTCGTTTAAGGTCAATGAATTCATTCGCAAGTGGTACATAGATCAAGATGATAAGAGGCATTTCCTTCCTTTATCATACACATTACAGGTGACAATAGTTAGCCCATTTGAGCATTTTAATGTGAAGAATTTTTTACAAAATACCCCTGTCAAGAACCACCCCACGATGGGGGCAATTATGGAGGTTTTGGTTGATATTATTTGGAGAGGAAAGATGAGAAAGGTTTCTTTGCTCTCACTTGCATAAATCTTTTTGTGGTAACTTGAGGTGAATTCTTATGGAAGCTCGAAGCATCCCAAGGTGAAGAAGAGCATTCTTTTCTCTACCCAAACACCGATACCCTTTGCTTAAACCATATTGAGCCTAACTATTCATTTCTAAAACCCGAGTGGTGATTATCTCCCCACATTTGGGGCAAGACCTATGATTTGCCAAGGCAAGTGATGCTTACATGAGAATCTGAAAAGCATCTTGAGAATCCTAAGAGCTCAAAAAGTTCAAAGGAGCAAAAGTCAAGTGAAAATTAAGGGGCATGAAAAAGCGGTGTGCCTGGTAAAAGCAAGGCTAATGCGCGAAAGAAGAAAAAAAAAAGGGAGAGTGGAAGAAAAACAATTGCATCAAGAGGAATATCTCTGTGAAAGCAAAAATGGCAAAAAAAAAAAATGACTACATTGAAAAGAAAATCATTGCAAATGCAAAAGCCATTATGTTAAGATGATTAGTCAAAGGACTGTCGAGACAATTTGAATTTTAAAAGTCGAGTGCTTTTTAAAAAAAAATGGATGATATGGTAATGATGCCATGATAATCACCAACTCTCAAATCCCCCATCAACAAAAAGATCTAAGCCTTTTGAGCTAAGCCTTTTGAGCCTTTCACCGAACCAACATTACAACCTATGCCCAAAGTCTCTTCAGATTGGGATAATTCGAGTGGAAATTAGGATTTCTAAAGAAGATGCCGCTTGAAGAAGTGAGAGCAAGGTTGTCTTATCTCATCTTAAGGTTTCTTGACTTGTAAACCTGGCGAAGATGTTGATCAATGATTAATTCATTTCATAACCAATGATGCTTATCCATTGCTAAAACCATGACCAAACCTGCACTACGGTCCTTCTAAAAGACCTCTTAGATTGGTCAATGTGTACTTATTGCGAATGATTCAAAGCCTTGCACATTGGAGACGTGAGATTGAGTGATCAGTTTATTTCCCACATGAATAGATGGGATCAAATAGCCATTTTCTTGAGAATATGCGAGAAGCCCTTTCAGACTAGGGATCCTTACTTGGCATACTTAACAAACATTTCTCATAAGTCGAGGTCATTTCGACAAGGACTTTTCTCCCAAGAGAATTTGACGATTAATGATATTATCCGAGCATGATGATAGTTTTGTGAGTTTGTCAAGTGGTCGGAATTAGCTTGATTTGTTTATGCAATCATTGCCTTCTCATTACCGATACACTTTTGATATTGTTTCTGATGACATGTGCTGAAATCGATCTCATCTAGTATGCTTTCGCTACTAGAATACTTGTTATAATGAATACTATTTGATGTGCAGTATCCATTTCAGAATATTCTCGAATGACAGGTTCCTCCAGTGAAACCACACAATTCTAAAGGGTTCATGGGTTAGCCTTAAACCATGCACTTTCAAAAGGTTCTTGGTTATCCTTAAACCTTGCAATTTCAAAGGGTTCATGGGTTAGCCTTAAACCATGCATTTTCAAAAGGTTCTTGGTTATCCTTAAACCTTGCAAATTCTAAAGGTTCATGGGTTAGCCTTAAACCATGCATTTTCAAAAGGTTCTTGGTTATCCTTAAACCTTGCAATTTCAAAGGGTTCATGGGTTAGCCTTAAACCATGCATTTTCAAAAGGTTCTTGGTTATCCTTAAACCTTGCAATTTCAAAGGGTTCATGGGTTAGCCTTAAACCATGCATTTTCAAAAGGTTCTTGGTTATCCTTAAACCTTGCAATTCTAAAAGGTTCATGGGTTAGCCTTAAACCATGCATTTTCAAAAGGTTCTTGGTTATCCTTAAACCATGTAATTTCAAAGGGTTCATGGATTAGCCATAAACCATGCATTTTCAAAAGGTTATTGATTATCCTTAAACCATGCAATTTCAAAGGGTTCATGGGTCAGCCTTAAACCATGTATTTTCAAGAGGTTCTTGGTCATCATCAAACCATACACTTTACAGTTAGTGGATTTGCCTTAAACCACATGGTTCGTGGGACTGCCTTAAACCACAAGGTTAGTGGGACTGCCTTAAACCACAAGGTTCGTGGAACTGCCTTAAACCACACGGTTAGTGGGACTGCCTTAAACCACAAGGTTCGTGGGACTACCTTAAACCACACGGTTAGTGGGACTGCCTTAAACCACACGGTTCGTGGGACTGCCTTAAACCACACGGTTAGTGGGACTGCCTTAAACCACACTTTTCAAAGTATTCATAGGTACATCCCTAAATTACGCTCTTTACATTAAGCTCACTTGCATTTTCATTTTACTATTTAAAAAAAAAACAAAAAAACAAAAAAAAACAAAAAAACAAAAAAACAAAAAAAAACAAAAAAACAAAAAAACAAAAAATTAGGCGTCACCTTATCTTTGAAAGAAATCTCTTTGAGCTTCCTTTCAAAGAGGGGCAGCTGTTGACACCTAAATTTTTGTCCAAAAATCATTTCCAAAAAAATTGGAACTTGTTTTTCCACAAAAATATTTCAAGTTAAATTCTTACATATAGATTATCTAGGCATTTAGTATAGTATTTTAAATAGAATATGTTTTTCCTTAAAAAAAATTAAAAAAAAATTAAATTAAATATATAAAAAAGATTAAAAAAAAAATTAAAAAAAAATGGAAAAAGTTGGGGCCAATGATCTAAATGTGACTAGCCAAGCCCGGGAGGTCAGATTGGAATTAAAATGGCAAATTGGGGCCAAAATGCAATTTTCAAAAGTTGAGGGACCAATTCGCAAATTTTGCAAAATTTTGCCCGAACCCTTAAATCATCATCTTGGTCACCAATTAAGTTGAAATTGAACTTGGGCCAACTCGAATCAATTAAATCGGGCCAAAAAGACCAAGTTTGTATTGAAATGGGTATTTTTGGATAAGAAAATGACCAACTTTGAGGGATTTTCTTGCAAAATTGAGTGAGTATAATTGTGAAAAATGGCCAAGATCTTAAACTACTATGCATGAGCTTGCTAATTGATCAAAAATCGCAGCCAAATTGATGGATTAAAGCACCTAAACCAGCTGACAAACCTCAGTCCACAAGTTGGTCTATTTTCGGAGTTGCTGAGTAAGCAACTTGGTGGCCCCACCATATCCTCCTCAGCTGCCCAACCAGCCCGATCTCTGCACGTGATGGAAGGCCATTATTGGTACTGCAAGTGGACGAACATTGGTCAGAGATAAGCTTCTGAAGGCACGGGAAAATCGCACCAAAACCGGACACTCAACATCTGCAGAAATTGAAAATCTGGCTAAGTCAGAAAGTTGTTGAAGTAACCCTGTTGACAGGCTTGGTAGGTGGACAAAAGACCGACCAAAACTCCTCTAATTCGGTGGATAGGATCAAGGAAGCAATCTATTTCAGGTCACGAGAGAGAAAAGACGAGAGGGAGAGGAGAGAGCACACGGTCGTCCCCCAAAGACACCTTCAGAAGCAACTCCAGAAAAAAAAACCCAGAAATTCCAGACCGACCTTGAGAGAGAAAAGTGCAATTTTCACAAACTTGTAGCCAAAATTAGTCAAAACCTTCAACTAGAGAGTGAAACTTCACTCAAATATATTTCCAACCATAGGTCGCACGTCCCAAATGGAGATCGGGAAGGCCTCCTAAAGCCCCCCGAAAATCTACCCTCCTGGCGGGCCAAAGAAAGTCTGAATTTTTCTAAGTGTTGAGCCCGGTTGGTCACGAGTGAGAGAAAGCGAGTGTTTTTGAGAAAGTTGAGAGACAAATGAGGAAAACCATGAGTTCAAAACCAAAGTAGAATACATATAGCTTTGTTTGGTGTTTATTTTTCCAACAAAAAAGGTAATGGAGTCTAATTTTGGAGGTTAATGAAAACCTTCGTTATCAGTTCTTTCTTTGCAGATCTTGTTTTCCAGTTGAAGAAGCCAACTTCCACGGGCCCCCGAGGATAATTTCTTGGTTTCTTGAGCGAAGAAACACTTGAAAGGGAAACTCAGAAGCAAGGTAAGCATCCTAGATGTATTTTCTTTCGAGTTTGAGTACGTTTTGATCATGAAAATCAAGAGGAAAACTAGCCCGGAAAACTGATTTCTGAGGCTGAAATTTTTCTAAGAGTTTGAAATTCTTCAAGAATTTTGCAAGTGTGCTTCTTGGAGAGGTCGTTTTGATGTCTTTCGGTGGGCCATTCTCTATGATTTTTGTTGCATTTGAAAGCTCATGTTACCTACTTTCACTCGGATTAAGTAGTGTTTCCCGTAGATCTTTCATGTGATAAGTGTCGGGGCTTGAACATGGGCATGCAACCTGTTTGTTTGACTTGGGTTCAAACCCAGATTTGTGAAATCAGCTCAAACCCGTGTACTTGAGGACGATTTTAGTTGGGTTCTTGTGTGTTGTAGGCTATAATTTCTATCTAATATTGCTCCTTGCATGTGGTAGTATAAGCTTGATGCTTTAGTTCCACATAATATTGCTCATGGGTGAAGATTGAAGGCCGCAAACATGGCCCGCGAAGCTGTTTTGAGGTGTTTTTGATGCAAGCCAAGTGTTCGATGAAATGTTCAAACCAAGTTTCGATCTTAAAACGGTCGATTTGAGCTTGATTATTGTGATATTCATGTGCTGTGTTACTCCATGTTAGCATAGATCGGTTTAAGGAATTATTATTAATATTTTAAAAAATAATAATAAAAAAAAAGAAAAAATATGAAAATTTCAAAATATCAAAAAATGTTGGATGTTATCAAATTAAGCCAAAAATGACATCTAGGAGATTTTCCTAATTTTAAAAGGCCATTTTCTTAATTAAATGATATTTTGGTATTTTATAACCATTTTTGTAAATAATCTATTTTGCTTAGATTAAAATTATTTAGAGTAATTTTATGCATCTAGGGTAATTTCATGCATATTTAAATTCTCATTTTGCTCACAGGGGTCCTGTCCCGGGGCGTGATAACAAGGCCATGTAATATTATTTGCCCGACTTGTATCGGGTTTTCATTTTCCGCATTTATTTTCAAGTTATTTCAATTTCTTGGATGTTTACTTATGCACCGCTTTTCATTAATTTGAGTGTAAATTTCTCTTCTAAATTATGTTTGGATTAGTCTAGACATTAAAAAAAAAAACTACAAAAACATTTGCATGGACACTTAGTGGTTTCATAAAGATTATAATTGGTAATCAAGATGGTGTTGCCATTTAGATTAAAACCTTCAAAGTTAGTGGTACCGCAAGGGCGCTAATAGAAACATTGGCGTAAACAAGTCCCCGTTCCGAGAAATCTCTGGTTGCGTAGGAATTGAGACAACACTCCCATGTCTTGATTGGTTTCTAGCCGACCCCAATAGGCTAGTGGCGACTCCTAGAAATATTTAGGTTGTTAAGAACTAAAAAACAAAATCCAACGTCGCGCGAGGTATGGGCTTGGGAGAGCCCGCGCCTAATTTAGGGCCGTTGGTCCGCCTCTTTAGGCAAATACCCCTAAACCATTCTTTCTTTTCCCCCGAACGGAAAAAAGGAGGTCGTGACAGCTTGGCGACTCCACTGGGGACTTGGTTGCAAACATTAGAGGACTTAGGCCGTAATAACTTGATTGGTTGCTCACTAACACGGTCTTCATTTAATAGCGCGTGTCAAAGTCGCGTGGAAAATAAGGTTAGTCCGCTAACAATGTGTTAAATGTTTTTGTAGGTTTGGAGTAATAAGGGGTGGAGTGTCTGTTGACCCATTTCTTTTGCAGAGAGGTGTAGGAATGTATGTCTATATGGATGAAATTGAAGTGTTGTTTGGATATCAATTGTTGTGCGTGCCTTCATGCTTGCACTACACATTTACACACAACCCGCGATCTAAAACCCCGATCGCACTAAGAAGCCCATAGGAGGTGCCAAAAGATGGAACCCGTGCGGGGAATGACCCATGGTTATCCACTTTTGGTCCCGCTCATTATGATTAATGATAAAGAGAACTGTCCGACGTAAGTGCGGAGTGGGGAAAACTCTTTTGATCTAATCAAAATGGGGACTTTAATCCTTTAGAATTCCACCTTTTATGCGTCAAACCTCACAAGTTTACATCCGCATGTCTATGTGATTAAAAAAAAAAATGTCTCTTCACCCACTGTAAGTATGATTTCTCCATCGACTTGCTCACTTCGGATTGAAATTTTCATTTTTTTGAGATTGACGGAAATCAATGGAATGCCCTTGAAAATATAGGCTTGGCACTCACTCTTGATAAACAAACATTTCAAATGCATCTGATCTGGCCTAGATTAGAACATATGTTTTTGTTTAAATTTTCAATTACAAACTCAAAGTCACATTTTGTATAGAAATTCTTCCAAGTCAAGATTACATTTTGGGGCATAGAATTAAAATCAATTTTTCAAGAAAATTCTTGGTCGCAGTTTGAAATTCAAATCACATTTTGTGTATTGATTTCTCAAAATAAAAATCACATCACCTTTGCATGAGTGAAATTACAAATTAATCTTTCAAAATCAATGCCCCATTTCTGTATAAAACTTTTGGAGCAAAATGGGCATTCAATTGATAGCCGCGGATCGATCTTTTAATGAAATCTCCTCTTACTAATAAAATCTTGATGAAATACCAAGTTCTTGTAAGTGGATAATACGAAGAAGGTATCGTCGCCTTGATTTCATTATAAGAGGCGGCTTTATTGAAAGATCAATGTTTCATTCATGTACTGACATTATCTTCCTTTCGCAGGTCATGTGTGACAACCATTCCTTGAACTCCTTTTGCTTGATCATGCCAAAAGTGGACTTTAAAGCTAGGACGAGAATTGTGCTTATTATGCTCCTCTACGAAAGAGCTTCTTGTACTTTATCCTTGTCATTATTCCTATTAGGAACCGTGTTTTGCGTTTTGGGTTTTGATTGTGGACCCAATCGAATGCTTTTGTAAATCATACAACTCACATTTTTTAATAATGAAGTTAGAGTTCGTAAAAATCATATCCTTTAAAACACTTGAAGTGTTTTAAACGGACCATTTGGGCTTTTTATGCCTTAGCTTCAACATGTTTGAAAAAGAGTTTCAAGAACTTGCAAAATAGTTTATCTCTTCACTTAATCGCTTTTGTAGGTTGATCCACAAGATGATGCTTCGAAGGGGTAAGGTTGTAATCGTTCCAATAGGGATTTCTTATGCAACCACTAACTTGACCATCCATTTTTGTCAAACAGGTAAAATGACGGTTTTGTTCAAGATTGACATTTACTTTCTCTGAAAAAACAAAAGCATGGGCCTTTTCCTAATAGAGCAAGTCATGAAATGCACCAATTCATGCTCATTTATGGGCATATTTGGTTGAGCCATGAATTATAGGAATATTTTCGCAGCATATGAATTCAAACATTGCGATTAAGTTTGAAAAGAACCGTCAAAGCCTCGAAGATCACAAATCTACCAGCCTAACGGCAATCTTTATTGCTTCGAAAGTGGCTTCCATAGAAGTTCCACATCCTAGACGACCTTATATTAATTTGACATTCTTTGTGGAAAAAGAAATCTATAGACATTCTTTGCCATCAAACTATTTCATCGGTTGCAAACAAGAAGCAATTGCAATTCCTACACTGCCAATGGTGTCTTGGCATCCAATCCTATATGGAGATAATTATTGGTGGTCTGCAAGGCAACACTTCAAAATGTAGATGTACAAAAACAAGAATCGGTCATCAAATGTTGCCTTCAAATTAAAGGTGGTAATCGTTTCAAGTTAACTTCGATTTATTTTAGGAATGACTTGTCCTTGTACTTTGTGCAGATTTTAGTGAGGCAAATTACTGGCAAGCAACAAGATTACATGGGGAGGACAACCTGGTCCAGAATCACACAATCTCTAAAAGAAAAGGGTGTGTTTCGTTCCAAAAGCCAAAACAACTCATTCATAAACTGACATAGCCACCCATGCTTATAGATTGTGAAGTGGGAAATGCATTGATGCAGCAAAAATGGCGAAAAATCACCTAGCCTAAAAGGGGGAATTTTAATTGGGGCAGTTGGCAACAAAATGGATCGGGGGCACCTAATGCCTAAGTCATCCGACTTCTAAAAAGGGAAAGATTCAAATGGAATAAACATTTGCCAAGTGAATTGTTGTCAATCACAAGAGCAAATCCCTCTCCATAGCCAAGAAAACGGGATGGAACACAATCATCAGATATGCCGTAAAAGGGAGTATACCGTTCCTAAAATGAATCATATCGAATATGAAAATAACATATTACATCTCTTTTTCCTTGCAGTTGATAAACGGGGCAAGTCACTCAAAGTAGAGTAACTCTCACCTGTGAAGCAAGATGAAACAAAGTCAATTGATTCAGCACAAAAAGGGAGTATCATTCCTAAATTAGTCCAATTCAATTTTGGAATATAAGTAACCTGCACAATCTCTTGTAGGAAAAGGTGTACATTGACCGCTGGAGCAACACCTTATACCAAGAAGGCATGCTAAGGCCCAACCATCCATTTTGATGGAATAAATGGAGTAAAACATACAAGGAGCAATGCTCTCACATGTCGAAACAAGGAGTACCCCTCTCCTTTCATCTTTGACACCCATTTAGAATGAGTGAATTCGATAATATCTAAATGGCCCATTTGCAAGATCTTCGAGGAAATGTTAACACCTGAGGAGCAAATGCACATGAAGAGGAAACACAAGACATTTAAAGTCAGATACAGGAGAAGGGTAATTCGGTATCGTTTCCAAAATGCCTCATCTAAACTTCATTTTTGACGTAGTTCCCTTGTTTGACAGGAAGCGTCGGTATTCGAGGAACAAGCTCGAGAAATTGATTGAAGCATAATCTATATGGACCAAGCAAGCATATGGAGGTAACACATGTCAAATTCACCTAACTTGGTGGAGTTCAAGAGCCAGTTCAATTAAATAAAAAAGGACGCGCCCCATGGACACTACCGGCGCTTCGGCCTGGTGGTATAGGGAATGAATGAACGAGTCCGAGAGGTCCGGGGTTCGATCCTCGGAAACGGCAACAAGGTTGCCATGTAAAAAAATAAAATAAAAAAATAAAAAAATAAAAACTTTTTGCATCTCTTACTTTTGCAAAATGAGGAAAATGCTTGAACTAATGAGACCAAAGACCTGAGAATCTCTTCAAGTCTTAAAACAATAGGTTGACGCTGCTGTTTGCCACCAAATGGTGAAATTGACCAAGGGTAATGTTGTATCGTCTCCAGTTTTACGATCCCTGAGGATTCATGTACTAACACATTCCCTTTTGTTCTTTGTAGGGTCGCCTGACTACTAAGGCACAGGTAAGTACCGTTCTTCTCAAAATCAAATGGAAAATAAATGGAGAATTTCCATCGCAAAAAAAAAAAAAAAAAGAACATTTAGTGTTTTTCTAGAAACAAGCGCAAAAAATGGAAATTGAAGAAACAAGTTTTCCATAAGGTTTGCAAAAATCCTTTTTACCTTTAAATTGTCCATCCACTCAATGGATCACTCATTTGGAATCAAAGTTCTCTATGGAGATTAATCCACTCAGATGATCTCAACAAAATGAAAGGCGATGTTGCTTATGCCAAGCGAGAAACACTTAGGATGAAGAAAGGCAACCCATTTCCAAACATGTCCTTTAAGCACTCTGAGATTCGAGCGAAAAAGAAAACCCATGTCGTTTAAGGTCAATGAATTCATTCGCAAGTGGTACATAGATCAAGATGATAAGAGGCATTTCCTTCCTTTATCATACACATTACAGGTGACAATAGTTAGCCCATTTGAGCATTTTAATGTGAAGAATTTTTTACAAAATACCCCTGTCAAGAACCACCCCACGATGGGGGCAATTATGGAGGTTTGGGTTGATATTATTTGGAGAGGAAAGATGAGAAAGGTTTATTTGCTCTCACTTGCATAAATCTTTTTGTGGTAACTTCAGGTGAATTCTTATGGAAGCTCGAAGCATCCCAAGGTGAAGAAGAGCATTCTTTTCTCTACCCAAACACGGATACCCTTTGCTTAAACCATATTGAGTCTAACTATTCATTTCTAAAACCCAAGTGGTGATTATCTCCCCACATTTGGGGCAAGGCATATGATTTGCCAAGGCAAGTGATGCTTACATGAGAATCTGAAAAGCATCTTGAGAGTCCTAAGAGCTCAAAAAGTTCAAAGGAGCAAAAGTCAAGTGAAAATTAAGGGGCATGAAAAAGCGGTGTGCCTGGTAAAAGCAAGGCCAATGCCCGAAAAAAAAGAAGAAGAAAAAGAAAAGGGGAGAGTGGAAGAAAAACAATTGCATCAAGAGGAATATCTCTGTGAAAGCAAAAATGGCAAAAAAAAAATGATGACTACATTGAAAAGAAAATCATTGCAAATGCAAAAGCCATTATGTTAAGATGATTAGTCAAAGGACTGTCGAGACAATTTGAATTTTAAAAGTCGAGTGCTTTTAAAAAAAATGGATGATATGGTAATGATGCCATGATAATCACCAACTCTCAAATCCTCCATCGACAAAAAGATCTAAGCCTTTTGAGCCTTTCACCGAACCAACATTACAACCTATTCCCAAAGTCTCTTCAGATTGGGATAATTCGAGTGGAAATTAGGATTTCTAAAGAAGATGCCGCTTGAAGAAGTGAGGACAAGGTTGTCTTATCTCATCTTAAGGTTTCTTGACTTGTAAACCTGGTGAAGATGTCGATCAGTGATCAATTCATTTCATAGCCAATGATGCTTATCCATTGCTAAAACCATGACCAAACCTGCACTACGGTCCTTCTAAAAGACCTCTTAGATTGGTCAATGTGTACTTATTGCGAATGATGCAAAGCCTTGCACACTGGAAGAGTGAGATTGAGTGATCAGTTTATTTCCCACATGAATAGATGGGATCAAATAGCCATTTTCTTGAGAATATGCGAGAAGCCCTTTCTGACTAGGGGTCCTTGCTTGGCATACTTAACAAACATTTCTCATAAGTCGAGGTCATTTCGACAAGGACTCCCAAGAGAATTTGACAATTAATGATATCATCCGAGCATGATGACAGTTTTGCGAGTTTGTCAAGTGGTCGGAATTAGCTTGATTTGTTTATGCAATCATTGATTTCTCATTACCAACACACTTTTGATATTGTTTCTAATAACATGTGTTGAAATTGACCTTATCTAGTATGCTTTCGCTACTAGAATACTTGTTATAATGAATACTATTTGATGTGCAGTATCCATTTCAGAATATTCTTGAATGACAGGTTCCTCCAAGGAAACCATGCAATTCAAAGGGTTTATGGGTTAGCCTTAAACCATGCATTTTCAAAAGGTTCTTGCTTATCCTTAAACCTTGCAATTTCAAAGGGTTCATGGGTTAGCCTTAAACCATGCATTTTCAAAAGGTTCTTGGTTATCCTTAAACCTTGCAAATTCTAAAGGTTCATGGGTTAGCCTTAAACCATGCATTTTCAAAAGGCTCTTGGTTATCCTTAAACCTTGCAATTTCAAAGGGTTCATGGGTTAGCCTTAAACCATGCATTTTCAAAAGGTTCTCGGTTATCCTTAAACCTTGCAATTCAAAGGGTTCATGGGTTAGCCTTAAACCATGCATTTTCAAAAGGTTCTTGGTTATCCTTAAACCTTGCAATTTCAAAGGGTTCATGGGTTAGCCTTAAACCATGCATTTTCAAAAGGTTATTGGTTATCCTTAAACCATGCAATTTCAAAGGGTTCATGGGTTAGCCTTAAACCATGCATTTTCAAAAAGTTATTGGTTATCCTTAAACCATGCAATTCCAAAGGGTTCATGGGTTAGCCTTAAACCATGTATTTTCAAGAGGTTCTTGGTCATCCTCAAACTATACACTTTACGGTTAGTGAGACTGCCTTAAACCATACGGTTAGTGGGACTGCCTTAAACCACAAGGTTCGTGGGACTGCCTTAAACCACAAGGTTATTGGGACTGCCTTAAACCACAAGGTTCGTGGGACTGCCTTAAACCACAAGGTTAGTGGGATTGCCTTAAACCACATGGTTAGTGGGACTACCTTAAACACACGGTTCGTGGGACTGCCTTAAACCACAAGGTTAGTGGGACTGCCTTAAACCACACGGTTAGTGGGACTGCCTTAAACCACAAGGTTAGTGGGACTGCCTTAAACCACAAGGTTCGTGGGTATATCCTTAAACCACACTTTTCAAAGTATTCATAGGTACATCCCTAAACTACACTTTTTACATTAAGCTTACTTGCATTTTCATTTTACTATTAAAAAAAAAAAAACAAAAACAAAAAAAAACAAAAAAACAAAAACAAAAAATTAGGTGTCACCTTATCTTTGAAAGAAATCTCTTTGAGCTTCCTTCCAAAGAGGGGCAGCTGTTGACACTTAAATTTTTGCCCAAAAATCATTTCCAAAAAAATGGGAACTTGTTTTTCCACAAAAATATTTCAAATTAAATTCTTGCATATAGATTATCTAGGCATTTAATATAGTGTTTTAAATGGAATATGGTTTTCCTTAAAAAAAAAATTAATTAAATTAAATATATAAAAAAGGATAAAAAAAAAGATTAAAAAAAAGTTGGGGCCAATGATCTAAATGTGACTAGCCAAGCCCAGGAGGTCAGATTGGAATTAAAATGGCAAATTGGGGCCAAAATGCAATTTCCAAAAGTTGAGGGACCAATTCGCAATTTTTGCAAAATTTTGCCCGAACCCTTAAATCATCATCTTGGTCACCAATTAAGTTGAAATTGAACTTGGGCCAACTCGAATCAATTAAATCGGGCCAAAAAGACCAAGTTTGTATTGAAATGGGTATTTTTGGATAAGAAAATGACCAACTTTGAGGGATTTTCTTGCAAAATTGAGTGAGTATAATTGTGCAAAATGGCCAAGATCTTAAGCTACTATGCATGAGCTTGCTAATTGATCAAAAATCGCAGCCAAATTGATGGATTAAAGCACCTAAACCAGCTGACAAACCTCAGTCCACAAGTTGGTCTATTTTCGGAGTTGCTGAGTAAGCAACTTGGTGGCCCCACCATATCCTCCTCAGCTGCCCAACCAGCCCGATCTCTGCACGTGATGGAAGGCCATTATTGGTACTGCAAGTGGACGAACATTGGTCAGAGATAAGCTTCTGAAGGCACGGGAAAATCGCACCAAAACCGGACACTCAACATCTGCAGAAATTGAAAATCTGGCTAAGTCAGAAAGTTGTTGAAGTAACCCTGTTGACAGGCTTGGTAGGTGGACAAAAGACCGACCAAAACTCCTCTAATTCGGTGGATAGGATCAAGGAAGCAAGCTCTTTCAGGTCACGAGAGAGAAAAGACGAGAGGGAGAGGAGAGAGCACACGGTCGTCCCCCAAAGACACCTTCAGAAGCAACTCCAGAAAAAAAAACCCAGAAATTCCAGACCGACCTTGAGAGAGAAAAGTGCAATTTTCACAAACTTGTAGCCAAAATTAGCCAAAACCTTCAACTAGAGAGTGAAACTTCACTCAAATATCTTTCCAACCATAGGTCGCACGTCCCAAATGGAGATCGGGAAGGCCTCCTAAAGCCCCCCGAAAATCTACCCTCCTGGCGGGCCAAAGAAAGTCTGAATTTTTCTAAGTGTTGAGCCCGGTTGGTCACGAGTGAGAGAAAGCGAGTGTTTTTGAGAAAGTTGAGAGACAAATGAGGAAAACCATGAGTTCAAAACCAAAGTAGAATAAATATAGCTTTGTTTGGTGTTTATTTTTCCAACAAAAAAGGTAATGGAGTCTAATTTTGGAGGTTAATGAAAACCTTCGTTATCAGTTCTTTCTTTGCAGATCTTGTTTTCCAGTTGAAGAAACCAACTTCCACGGGCCCCCGAGGATAATTTCTTGGTTTCTTGAGCGAAGAACCACTTGAAAGGGAAACTCAGAAGCAAGGTAAGCATCCTAGATGTATTTTCTTTCGAGTTTGAGTACGTTTTGATCATGAAAATCAAGAGGAAAACTAGCCCGGAAAATTGATTTCTGAGGCTGAAATGTTTCTAAGTGTTTGAAATTCTTCAAGAATTTTGCAAGTGTGCTTCTTGGAGAGGTTGTTCTGATGTCTTTCGGTGGGCCATTCTCTATGATTTTTGTTGCATTTGAAAGCTCATGTTACCTACTTTCACTCGGATTAAGTAGTGTTTCCCGTAGATATTTCATGTGATAAGTGTCGGGGCTTGAACATGGGCATGCAACCTGTTTGTTTGACTTGGGTTCAAACCCAGATTTGTGAAATCAGATCAAACCCGCATATTTGAGGATGAGTTTAGCTTAGTTATTTTGTGTTTTAAGCTATGATTTCTATCTAATCTTGCTCCTTGCATGTGGTATTATAATCTTGATACTTTAGTTCCACATAATATTGCTCATGGGTGAAGATTGAAGGCCGCAAACATGGCCCGCGAAGCTGTTTTTGGGTGATTTAATGCACGCCAAGTGTTCGATGAAATGCGCAAACCAAGTTTCGATCTTGAAACGGTCGATTTGAGCTCGGTTATTGTGAAATTCATGTGCTGTGTTACTCCATGTTAGCATAGATCGATTTAAGGAATTATTATTAATATTTTTTTAAAAAATAAAAAAAAAAAATATATGAAAATTTCAAAAATATCAAAAAAATGTTGGATGTTATCAAATTAAGCCAAAAATGACATCTAGGAGATTTTCCTAATTTTATAAAGTCATTTTCCTAATTAAATGATATTTTGGTATTTTATAACCATTTTTGTAAATAATCTATTTTGTTTAGATTAAAATTATTTAGAGTAATTTCATGCATCTAGGGTAATTTCATGCATATTTAAATTCTCATTTTGCTCACGGGGGTCCTGTCCCGGGGTGTGATAACAAGGCCATGTAATATTATTTGCCCGACTTGTATCGGGTTTTCATTTTCCGCATTTATTTTCAAGTTATTTCAATTTCTTGGATGTTTACTTATGCACCGCTTTTCATTAATTTGAGTGTAAATTTCTCTTCTAAATTATGTTAGGATTAGTCTAGACATTAAAAAAACCTACAAAAACATTTGCATGGACGCTTAGAGGTTTTGTAAGGATTATAATTGGTAATCAAGATTGTGTGGCCATTTAGATGAATAACCTTTCAAGTTAGTGGTACCGCAAGGGCGCTAATAGAAGCATTGGTGTAAACAAGTCCCCGTTCCTAGAAATCTCTGGTTGCGTAGGAATTAAGACAACACTCCCGTGTCTTGATTGGTTTCTAGCCGACCCCAATAGGCTAGTGGCGACTCCTAGAAATATTTAGGTTGTTAAGAATTAAAAAAAAAAAATCCAACGTCGCGCGAGGTATGGGCTTGGGAGAGCCCGCGCCTAATTTAGGGCCATTGGTCCGCCTCTTTAGGCAAATACCCCTAAACCATTCTTTATTTTCTCCCGAACGGAAAAAAGTGGTCGTGACACACATCATTATCGTATGTATTAGGAGACATGAGAAGGGAATAACAAACATTTGCATTAACATAATCAATATCTAATACAATGAAACCATATAGAAAATAACCATAACCATAGTAATTTGTATTCAAAAACAAATCCACACCTCTATTATAGAAGTTCATATTAAAACCTAATTTAACCAACACTAAAACAGACACTAAATTCCGACGAATCTCCGGAGCATACAACACATCATGTAGGAACAAAGTGCGTCCACCACGCATATTTAGTTGGCATGTGCCAATTCCATTCACTTCAGCTCTGGAGTTGTTTCCCACATAAATCCACTTAGTTCCAGTTGGTACTCGTCGGAATTCCACGAAGGATCCTTTATCCTTCGCTACATGGTATGTCGCTCCTGAATCCATAGTCCACAAAGGATTAGACTCAGTTAAGAATACAGAACTCGACACAAAAGTAAAGTTCTGAAAAATACAAGGGGTGCATACCTTCTTTGGCTCACGACAGTCGCGAGCATAGTGACCCTCTTGTCACAGTTGTAGCATTTCACCCTTGCAAGCTTTTTCATGCGAGGACGCTTTCCTCTTTCATGTTGGTTAAACTTGGGTTTCTTCCCTGAACGACCTGCTTCCTTGCCTTTCCCTTTATCCAACCAGTTAGGGTGCTTGCGCTTGGAACTCGAAGCTCCATTTGAGCTAGAACTAGCATGATAGAGTTCAGCATCCAGCTTAGCCGCCAACAGGCGGTCCTCTTCCAGCTCAAG
Organism: Eucalyptus pauciflora; assembly: GCA_007663325.1. Taxonomy (NCBI): domain Eukaryota; kingdom Viridiplantae; phylum Streptophyta; class Magnoliopsida; order Myrtales; family Myrtaceae; genus Eucalyptus; species Eucalyptus pauciflora. The sequence goes on from VMYD01000124.1 coordinate 934,257, forward strand.
ATGATGCATTGCATCCTCGAAGGTTTTGATATTTTCATTATGAGTCAGGTGCACCTTCATATGCTCCCAACTCTGAGGCAAGGAACGAATCACTGCTTGCACTTGCTGCTCATCTGTCAGGACATGGCCAGCATCTTTCAGCTCATTTATCATGTTTGACATCTTTCTAAGATGTTGCTTCATGGTCTGACCATGAGGCTTCTTATAAGAGTCAAACCTAATAGTGAGCTGCCTCAGTCTAGTCACTGAAGTATGACCAAATCTTGCCGCCAATGCTTCCCACATTTCTTTGGCATTGTCAAAACGCCTAAACTCTCGCATGACGTCATTTTCCATGCTGCTCAGCAACGTGATGCGAGCAAGAGAGTTCTTTCTTTTCCACGCAGCAAAAGCTTCCTTGTCTCTCTTGTGCTGTGTAGCGTTTCCTTCTTCAGGTTCTACCATGGTCAGGTTAAGAGCCTCAAGTGCTTCTTGCTCTTCCAGCACATATTGGATTTTCATTTGCCAAATTTCATAGTTGTCACCATTGAGCTTTTCACCTTTGTTCAGCTTGGCAACTATGCTCTTTGTGGCTGAAGCCATTGATCTGAACACATCATACATATATGCACGAGTTATTAATGTCTATCATTTATGCATCCCTTTTGCACAGACCCATCATATTAATGAATAATTTCAAGTAAGGTGTTAGAATCAAAAGGTCACTACGTTTCCAATCATCCTCCAAAAATCCTAACTTAAAACTATCATAAATATGATTGTCATATGCAAAATCAATTCTATGAAGCTACAAAAACTTCTATAACTACCCACAGCTAACTACCCACAGCAACCAGCAATAACAGAAAGCAACAGATAATTGACATACAATATAATAATAATGCTTTCACATAATACAACTAACATATAGGTTGCTACATCAACACCAATCAGGTAGTAAACATTACATAAGATGTCCACAAAGCACACTTAACAAAAAAAAAAAAAAAAACAGCCAATACATCTAACACCAAGCCAGCACACGAACTGGGAAAGATCCTATTTTGTTCAAATTTTGGATCTTTTCCCTTGTAACAATGCAGTAATATTCTTTTACAAAATCCATTACAATTTTCTTATATGAAGCAGCTCCATTGACATCCCATATGCGATTCAACACATCTTGCCATTCAGGTGGAAGAGTGTTAATGAAAAATCGCATCATCTTTGACTGTGGCATGGGACGACCATTCCATATGACCTCTTGTATCTTTCCGTTGACTTCAAGAACATGATCAATTAAGTCACCACTCTCCTATCGATAATTTGTTAGCTCAGCTATCAACTTAGAAAGCCTTTTCTTTTGTTTATCGGTAATTACACGAATAGACGTACGTAACTGAAGGGGAGGCATTGTTCCTGCAACAAATGCAGAACAAATAAGGGATTACATATAATCCACATGGACTCAATTGGGAAAAAAAAAAAGAAACAAATTCCTTTTCTTTTTGGGTCAACGGTCAACGGTCAACGGTCAACGGTCGTCGGTCAACGGTCATCGGACCGGACAAGCCGGTCGGACTGGTCGGGCCGGTCGGACGAACCGACTGCACGTGCCGCGTGCGTGCGCGGGCTGACGTCACGCAGACGTTAGCCGACACGTGCCGCGCGCGTGCCAGGCATCCGTGGGTCGGGTCGAGTCAGGTCATCGGTTGGTGACCGCCTGGCCAACCGACGTTGGTGCTGACGTCATCGATGACGTCACCCCAGCGGTTACCGACCGTTGGGTGATGTCAGCACGCGTCGGTCCGTCGACCGGCGCATGCCGGTTTGCCAGCCGGCGGCGCGCACGTGCTGGGCGAACCAGCGCTTCTGGGCGCGTCGCGCCCACGCGCAGCGGCCTCTAGCCGCGTGTGTGAGCGCGTGCGGTGTCTCTCGGCGATGTTTGACACATCGCCGGACTCGTCTCAGCGACCCCTTTCTCCCTATGCCATCAGAATTCAATTTCGACTTACGAAAACTCGGAAAAATGGGCGAACAACGCTCGGGTGTCGGGATTTCTCGCCCCGATTCGAACAGCCGAATTACTTTCGCGAAAAATCAATCAAAAACATCAAACAGGTCGGGAAAAACATGAACTAGGGCTCTGATACCAATGTTGGGATTAACGGATCCCAAAAAAACCGGATTCGACACTAAATCGAACCCCTAAAACGAACGCGGAAGACAAGCCCAGGAAAAATCACGTATCACCGATCGTAAAGCACACCACGGATTCGAGCGTACCTTGTTAGCCACAGATTAGACACCGATGTTGAAAAGAGGAAGATAATTTAACCCTGTTCGATCCAATGACCACAATTCGCCGTGAAGGGAAGATGAAGTTGTCTTTTTGCCTTTGTTCTTCTTTTGGGAGGAGAGGGAGAGAAAGAACGTACGTACTGTTCAAAAGGTGTGTTCTCCCTCTCTCTCATCCTTTTTATATGTCCCTCCATCCACGGGCCTTATTCCTGTGGGCCGGGCTTTTAGGCCCAACATGGGCGGACGGGCCTTAAGCCCATCACTAATAAAACCATCAGTAAACAAAAGCAATATGTCCAGAACAACTTTCCTTCAATCCCATTTGTCCCATTTGTTTCCTTTGCTTTCTTCATTGATGCAGGAGTCTTATCTTTCATTTGAACATTCGCTCTGCTTATCTTTCTTCATTGGTGCAGGAGTCTTATCTTTCATTTGAACATTCGCTCCTGATTACTACAATGTTGATGGATTAAAATATAATGTGAGTTATGTAGTGTGTGTAGAGTTATTCTTTGACAAGTGGTCAGGTGGATGGCGGCGGCGGCGGCGGGGGATTTTCTATGGCCATTCTGACCCTTGTAGGAAAAAATAAAGGGAGAAAAAGAAAGAGTTGAAAGAGGACATTAGCCTTTGATGGCTCTATGACCATGTTGAGACATAAATTATTGCATATATCCATTAAGCTTAGGTGGATATTTATATATCCAAGTGTACTTTCTAGAAGATTTACTTGTAGGAAAATAAATACATAAAATAGAAAATTTTCAAACTTTTAAAGATAAGATTTTAAAACTTCCAAATTTGATAGCGTTATATTTGGTTGATAAAACCTAAAATGGCGACAGACTAATGAGAAGTATTTTTAAGCTTCTGCTCCCTTTCCCTGTGTTACCTTTCCTCTTTAGCTTTTTGATAATATGGATCACCCCGATGGAGGAAATATCATGCGCTTTGCTTACGTAGTTTTTTCTTGCTAAATTTCTTATGCATGAGCATTTCATGTTTTGCGTGCCTTTGATGTATGCTGTCATTCTTAATAATCATCTTGTTGTAATTCTGTTTCTTAGGTAAGCAGGGCTTTTCGTTCATTTGAAGATTTGAACTACTAGTTCGTCTTCTTCTCTATTAGGTATCAGCCACAATATTATTGGAAATCTTTTGGGCCAACAGTTAATGTTGAAACCAGTTTTGAATATTCTTCATTCGAGACTGACCATTTAATGTAGGCAATTGGCCCGCCCAAAACATATAGTATGGGCCAAGCCCATGGGCCTTCCAACCCAAGCACAAGCTAAGTGGGCCTGTGATAACTCCTAGGACAGGGATTGGAATGTTGGTGTCGTGGCGCATCAATTCCTTCTTTTAATTTTTTTTTTTCCATTTTTCAGAAATTTTCTTTTCCTTTCTTTTCTATTTTTTAGTTTAGTTTGCTCATAAATAAATATGAAGTGTACTCTATTGTGAAAGTTGTTTTTTTTTTCCTCCTCCTCCTTTTCTTTTTATTTCAATCTAATAAGAGATATTCTTGCTTTTCTCATGTAAGAGTATCTTTTCTTTTTTAAATTTGTAATCAATTTATTAATGTGGACAAATTTCAATTAAAGGCTCGAAGTGTCCTAATTTTCTTAAATAATGGCATGAAATGACTTAAAGTGCCCATCTGAATCTTAAAGAATAGCATGAAGTGATGTTAGTTTCAAATAAAGATCTAGTCTCGCTAGTTGCCAAATTATTTTGGCTAATTAGGGATATTTTAGTCCAAATACAATTTAATTTAATTTAAATTAGATTATACATTAAAACATTTTTTAAAAAAGAGATAGAAAACACAAGTGGGAGGGTGCTCCCTTTTGCCTATGGTCACCACCCCATTACCGGTGGGGCAACGATAAAGGCTAGTGAGGTCATCAGCACCTAAGGGAGGACAAGCGACCCTGGTCGACTAGAGACGAGGGCCAATAGGTAGGAGAGGGCAGCGACCCTCTCCCAATCTGGACGAGGGCTCGTCGACCTCATTAGAGGCCGAAGAGGGCGGTGACCTTCTCCCAGATCTGGAGGACAGTCACTTGCCTTTGCCCCGTTTAGGCGATGATCACTAGCTATTATGTAGGCCTAGTGACCCTCATCCAGTTGCCTCTCACCTCTAAGGCTGAGCATGGTAACGTTTCTGTTTCTCCCAATTTATGTTCTTTTGTTTCCCGGAACAAAAAAAGAACAGAAATCTGTTTGGTAACACCAAGTTGTTTTTCTATTCCAGGGAATAGAAAGTTAGCCCATGAATAGATTTGGAGCAGAAACGAGAAACAAAAAAAAAAAATTGCTTTTGTTCTGGGGAACAATTTCTAGAAATAAGTCAATTTTTTTTTTTAGTTTTCTTTTATCATTCTCTCTTGCCACGGCCACAATCAACCGCATGGAGCCACCGCTTGTGGCACTTCCAAACAACTAAGGTCACCATAGATACCTATCGCTCTACCTATTGAATACCAGTTACATATATTTGATTAAAGGGGTTAAAGCAGAACCGTAATTCATAGGCATCTTTTTTTAAAAAGAATTTAGCGTAGCTCATAGCGAAAATAAAGACGAGTCTCACCATCCCTCTACTCTCGTAACAATGATACAATGCACACCAATTACACGTCGAAGGAAAACATAAAGCCGAGCCACTTTTATTTACATTTATATAATGGACATTTCGGGTCGATACAACCAAAAAGCCAAGGCTTTTCACTAAACTTGGCTACAACTCAAAAGAGAGATCTCGACCCCTAATAACGATCACGTATAATCCTCTATCTACAAGTGTCGGCTATCTCCAAAACGTGTTAGCTCCCACTCCTCACGCGGGCCATCACACCAACCCTGGTGCATCGGGCGGCGGCGACGGCAACATCCCCAGCATCACTCCATCATGACGGACGTGGATGGACAAGAACTCCTAGATGACCGGGCCCCCAGCCAGGCGCACGTCATACATCACCAGCACACGAACCCATATGAACACCAAACTAGGGATGGTGACACAAATATGCTCCTTATCACTCCACATATAAACCTTTTGCTCTGATACCAACTGTTGTGGCACCCCCTAACAACTAAGGTCACCAAAGATACCTATCGCTCTACCTATTGAATACCAGTTACATATCTTTGATTAAAGAGGTTAAAGTAGAACCGTAGTTCATAGGCATTTTTTTTAAAAAAAGAATTTAGCATAGCTCATAGTGAAAATAAAGACGAGTCTCACCATCCCTCAACTCTCGTAACGATGATACAATGCACACCAACTACACGTCGAAGGAAAACATAAAGCTGAGCCACTTTTATTTACATTTTTATAATGGACATCTCAGGTCGGTACAACCAAAAAGCCAAGGCTTTTCACTAAACTTGGCTACAACTCAAAAGAGAGATCTCGACCCCTTATATCGATCACGTATAACCCTCCATCTACAAGTGTCGGCTATCTCCAAAAAGTGTTAGCTCCCACTCCTCACGCGGGCCATCACACCCACCTTGGTGCATAGAGCGGTGGCGGCGGCAACATCCCCAGCATCACTCCGTCACAACGGACATGGACGGACAAGAACTCTTGGATGACCGGGCCCCCAACCAGGCCCACGTCATACATCACCAGCACACGAACCTGTATGAACACCAAACCAGGTGTTAACACCTAAATTTTGGCCACCCGTTTAGTCATTTTTCACATTAAAAAATTAGGGATTAATTTTTAATCCCTAAAAAAATATAATTTAATTGCATAACATATGGTCATTAGGAGCATATTTCATTTAATTGCATATTTGCTGGGCCGGCGGTGAATGGCTTTGAACTTTGAATAAGTCGATAATTCCTCCATGGTGATTGATATTACATTTACATGGGTGTCCTAAATTGTTAAAAGTCGATTAGGAAATTTCCAGCACATCGGTGATGATATATTCGTGCATTTAAGGGAACAAATGCAAATAAAGGACGTGTAATCGGCCACCGATTTGTACATGGAGAAGCCCATCCACGTGAAGGAAAATTATGCACTTGGCCATAATTCGGTCAACATGGAGGGCAAGAAATTGACCGACATTATTTTAAGAGGAAATAATTTATGCATGATTCTCTGGTCAGATTCACGCAATATGGGCAAAGTGATAAGGAATGGAAGAAAAGGAAATCGGCATAATATTTCAATATGAGCGTAATCCTTCGAGTATTCGCGGCAGTCGATTCTCGTGTTTGCAGGAAATAAAGGATGTGACTTGGGCTTAAAAGGAAAATGAATATATTTGCATAGCTAAAGGTACAAGTTCCGAAAGAAAAAAATCAAAGGAATATATTTCAATGCATCCACGATACGAAAGCAGATCACCTTCTCTTCCTGGGAATCCGATGTAGTCTTGCATTTTTAAAAGGAAGAGGTCTCATGCAAGAAAGGGAGAGGCCACACAATTCCATACACGGCCACCATTGATTGAGGGACACGATCATACGCGTCGCGTATTACGCGAGAGAGAGAGAGAGTGCTCTAGGCCAAGTTTTTTTTGTGAGACCCCTCACGATGCTGCCGTCACAGTCACGCCCTCATCGTCCATGACGCCGTTCCTCTTGTTGTTTGGTCCGACGAGAACAGCTTGCAGCAGTTCCTTCCATCGCATACCCCCGGATAGCCACATTGGCGTGACCTGCAAAGAGCTTCCACTTACCGATTTGAGTTAACGGCTTTCTTCTACTTTGGTGATCTAGCAGACTTCGCAATTATCAAGGAGTCCAAGGGTTCAACGATTACGTCAGTAGACTCATGTGGTCTTTTGGTCAACCTTTTGCAATCAAGGGTTCCTGACCCTCATACTAGAAGATCCAGCGAGTTTTCTGCAGCCCTGGTGTATTGTCCATGTCACTAGAGATTTCAACCGCTGTTCCAAGCCAACGCGAGCTGTGACGCCATGCTGCCCGATGTCAATCGTTGCCATCCCATAGACGACGATAAAACTTTTTTCTTTGTTTTTCCAGGTCCCCCGTGATTTCTTGATGTTCCGAGAAGCTCGCCTAGCCGACCGTCACTCTGGGCACACTACCAGGGCCACCACCGCAGCCTTTCCTTGGTTGATCATTATGATGTTGATCCATTGATCGGGAATCCTCATTGACCGAGAAACCATCGAGCCATCACGTGAGTCCAAGAGACGAATTTAGTTCCATCATCACAACCTGTCGGCCAAAATAAGGAGCATCAATTGAAATTCATGGCCACGTGATCTAGGGCAGAGACTTTCAAAGAAAGAGACAATATAAAGAAAGTGGAAATTGGAGATTTCAGTTGCATGGCATCCGCAAATCAAGAACAGGTCCGTTGCCATAATCCAGATCCCACGTTGGCGAGAGAAACGAAGCAACAGCCACCGAACTCACTCCTTGCCGTGACGATCTTTACGTGAATCGTTGTCGCCATTCGTTGTCGTACCACCGAGAAGTCCACACCAACATGAGTAGCCGCTGCTGTGAGCCGATCACCCACCGCCATTCTCGATTGCGATCCCAGTCCGATTGCACAAAGTCCAAATTTGGAAGCCAATATTCAGATTAGGTAAATATTTTCTCTAATTTGATTTCCGAATATTCCGTTTCTTTATTTAAAATATCTTGATGCGCATGATCGAAGTTAATGATATATATAGTCATATTCGCAACTCGAGTAGCCTTATAAATTGGGAAATTTTCCTAATTTCACAACGTGCATATGATCGACAGTTCGATTTTTGCGCCCGAAATCTGACTCGCAATCGCATGGAAAATCGCAAATCCGCAATTGCATGGAAAATCGCTAATCCGATCTCATGCTCGAGATTCAATTCGCGGTTTTATTTAAAATTGACCAATCCGATCCCATGCGCGGGATATGATCCGTCAATTTATGGATATTGGTTTTATCTTGTTGGATGCAATGTCATATCGTTTGAGTTGATTTTGTTTTTGTAAAAAAATCCAAAAAAACATTTGAGTTAGGATTAGATTTGCCTTAGAATATCTCTTATTTTAGGGTTATCTAGGATAGGGATTTTATTTTGAATCATGAAAAAGAAAAAGAAAAAAGTGCATTCATTTATGATAGTTTTTTTTTATTCTATTATTATCCGAATTGCATGGTTAATTTAGGGCATTCTTTGCACGTCATTGCATATTAGATAAAAATTGCATTTTAGGTCTAGATTAGATCTTTAGATGAATTGCATAATAGGTTTTTTTTAATGCATGTTTAGAAAGCATTTAGAATAGATAGTATTTCACTTTTATTTGATTTTCATTTTTAGTGATTTTAATTATGGATTTTCGTTAAACAAAAAAATCATGTGCACATCATATAGAATTAGGTTCATGAAACGCACGTCATTTAGTGATTATTAGGGTCATTTAATTAGAAATTGCCCATCATTAGAGTAGGTCATTTTTGTTAATTTAGATTGCATATTTAATTATTGCATGTTCATTAAGAAATCATTAGTTGTTTTTACTCATTCATATAGTTTAAGACATTTTGTCATGCCATATTATTTCATATTAGGTTAGAAGCACTGAATTGCATTGCATTACATAGGGACTATATTCTCATTAAAAAGTAAAAGCAAAAATTGAATGATTGTTTGTTAATTAGAAATCATATCTAGAATTGTTGATGTGAATTCTGATCTAACAATGTAGATGCTTTCGTTGCTTTGAGGTAAGTCCTGCATTATTTTATTTGTTTTCTTGAGTGTTAAATTGGTGGTCTGCACCACCCGCCGTGGTGGCGTTGCTGGCTTCGGGCCTTCTCCCCCTCACGAAGGGGAGGGGTTCGAATCCCAGTGCGTCATTTGGTGATTTACCCGGTGGCACGTGCGTGGTGGTCGTGCGTGTCGCCCCCAGGGTTTACCCGCCGACTGCCCGCTGTACGGGGTTCCCTGGGTACCAAAAAAAAAAAATTTGGTGGTCTGCGCACTCGTATGATCACCTCACATGTTAGGAAAGTGAAATTAACTCAAGCTGCTTGCCAAACATTTTTTTCAAAAGATAAAAGAAAAGGTACCGAAAGGGCGTTAGAGAAATCTAACGTAATCAAGTCCCTGAACTCACAAATCTCTAGTTCGTAAGAGTAAGATGATTCTCTCATTATTTTACTTAGGTGTCTAATCGACCTACCATAAACTGATTAGTGGCGACTCCCTTTTTACATGCTAGATATTTGAATTTAAATTGCAAGTTGGTATGGGCTTGGGAGAGCCCAAGTTAAGTCTAGGTTTAGCAATCCATTAACCTAATTTTAGTTGGTTCAGCCAAAAAATTGTCGCGACACCAGGGATGGTGACACAAATATGCTCCAAACACTCGACCTCCACGTTAGATGGAAGGCCGTAAAAGGTGTCGAGTGTGACCGGAGGGAGAGGCATCTTTCTAATCTGAAATGTTAGTCTCCAAAGGGGTGAGTACAACCACTCAGCAGGTAAAAGATCCATTAAATTACTCAGTGCATCAATCAGAACAATCATAACATCATGATAGAGTACATATAATTCATACATTTTAAAGATACCTCACCTTTCAGCCATGCACATTACATCAAAACAGCCATGTATATAAGTCACAATGTTATATGCATATACCACCATGCACTTGTAAATATAACATCATACTGCCATGCATACACGTCACCATACTATGTGCACATACCACCATGCACTTATACATATTACATCATACTGCCATGCATACATCTCACCATACCATGCATGATTCAATTTCAATTTTTATCTTTCAATTGGATCACCAGATTTTTCTTTCCTGGGACCAGTAATTGCATCCCCCATTTTATCGCTCGCATCCAACCTAGCAACGCGAGGAACCTCTGGCACACACCTCCGGGCATCCGGCACTCACCTCTAGGCATCCCGATACTCCTGGGGCATCGTCGGCTCACACCTCCGACGGTATCCTCATTTATCATAATTCATGTTCACAATTGTGTCTCAATATCAACATGGCACATGATGTGATGGCAAAAAGGTCAATTTCAGCTTTTGATTTTATATGTAATGCCAAATATCATCACATGTGCAGCAATATTCAATTACTTAAAAACAATATAATTCATGGGGCAAACTCACTAATAATTTCTAAGAATTTAATACATCATAGACAAGCTCTAGAGGCATTTATTGCATGAAGAACACAACACTACTAGGATTCCATACAAAATAGAATAGTCCATGCATTACAGCTTTTGAAAATTCGCACAATCCAGCTTGCACAGTTTTAGAAAACATTTTAATTAAATACCCAAACGACCTTAAAAAAATTATGAAATTCAAACATGTGATAGTGAAGACATATAGGCAGATATTTCATGCAGAACACTACACCAAAAGATCCCCATATAATTCAATATAGACCATGCATCACAACACTACTATTCTGACCGTTCAACTTGCACAGTTTTTGAAACATTTTTGGTTAAATAGGCATATGAACTTAAAAAATTACGAGAAATTTGAATATGTTGTAGACAAGACATAATGAGAGATATTTCATGCAGAACACTTTTCCAAAAGAACCTCATACAAAACGATATAGTCCACGCATTGCAACTTACAAAATCCGAACACATCAGATTGCACAGTTTTAGAAACATTTCCGATTAAATACCCAAATGACCTTCAAAAATTACGAAATTTGAATATGTGATAGCCAAGACCATAAGGTAGATACTTAATGAAGATATCAAAGTCAGATTCGTCCTAGGTAATTAAATACAGACGGTTAAAATCTCTGTTTCTAGTACCAAAATTTCCAGATCTAACCATCTCCAAAGGACCATGATTTCACCTACCTACTCTTGTTTGTTTTCTCTAGAGTTTTGATATGTTAAACATCAGGATTTCCTTTACAACTTTTGTTAAGAAATCAAAGTGAAATTTCAACAAAAAGATTGCCTTACCATCCATGCATTCATCAAGGGTCGGTACCAGAATTTCCAGATCTAGTCTTTCCAAAGAATAACGGTTTCACCTACTTGTATTTGTTTTTTTTGTCCCAAATTTGAGTATGTTATACTTCAAGAAGTCATTTACAACTTTCCTTTAGAGGTCGAAGCCAAAATTCAACTAGAACATCACATGCAAGTCACTAGAACATCCTAGGTCAAGCTGTTTTTCTCAAGAACAGCACACTAGACTAGAGCACCACTCTTATAACTTCAATTTTTCACATCCTAGACCTCCGAAAATCATCACAAATCAATCACACATACTAAGCGCAGCATGCAAGAGTAGATAAAGGGATCCCACTTGCCTGCAAACCGAGTAAATGGCGAGCACAACGGCGAGACACGGTGGCGACGGATGGCGGTGAGCAAGGACGATCGACGGACGGCCCTCCTCCTTCCTCTCTTCCTTTCTTCCTTTCCTCTCCTTCCTCTCTTTCTCTCCTCTCTCTCTACCGTGTGACACACCTCTCTCTCTCTCTCTCTCTCTCTCTCTCTCGGTTCCTTTTGCTCCATCCAGTCACTTTTCCCCCCTAATTTCCTTCCCTCCATCATTAGCCATCATTAATCTTGCATGGCTTGACACTTGGCCATCTTCTTAGGACAAATGGGGGAGGCATGCAAACCGGTCTCCCCCCCCTTCTTCGCGCAGTCGAAGGCCCCTCATGGGCCTATGGGCCGACCATTTTGGCCCATCTTAGGCCCAACACTCTTGGGCCTAAGACCCAAGCTTAATTGACCCAAGATTACCCTTAAAAAAAAAGCTTAATCCTTATTATACAGAGTACTAAGTTACTAATTTAAAAAGGCTATAATACTTTGTAACATAGATTAATAAAATCCAACTTATAAAATTTATGGCCAAAGACATAATTTCCTCATAAAATAAATCTTGATCTCTCATGGGCATGGAACATGTTTCCGACAAATTATTCACCCATTAGGTGCTTGGCCATTAATTTATTACACTTCTTTTGGTCTAAAGACCACAACATAGGTCATTGATACGTCAATCGCCCTTCCATAGGTTGTAAGGCATCTAGAGGTTGCGATGGAGTTTTAGGATGCCACACTATTGAACGCTGGCGACCGGTGGTGGCCGGCGGGTGGTCGGCGACGGGCGGCGGTGGCGGCAGTGGCCAACAGCCGATGGCGGCAGTTGGCGGTCGGCGATCCCCGAGCAAGAATAAAAAATGAATAAATACAAAAAAGAAACTGTTGCGTTACCAAACGCATTTCTATTCTTTTTCTATTCCAAGAGTAGAAATTTTGTGTAGTTACTAAACGTGCTCTTTTACTCAGAAATTGTTCATTGGAATAGAAATAGAAAAGAATTATTTCTGAAAGAAAAAAAACTATTTCCCAGCCAAGAAGCGTTGTCATGCGTACCCTAATTGGCTAGGGTCGCTAGCGCCAGCCCTCCCATAGGCATCAGTGACCCTACCAGCCTCATCGCCACCTCACCTATGATGGGGTGACGACCATAGGTGGGAGGGTGCACCCTCTTCCCTTGTGTGTTTTTTTTTTCCTATAGTTTTTATAGGTTTTTGGAAAAAAGGAAAAAAAGAAGAAGAAAACTTAAAATATTTAAAAAGACAAAATTGCCCTTCACATTTGGTGAGTTCATGCCCTTCTTTGAAAATTGGTATATGTATTTTATGTACTTATTTGAAATAATGTTGTGACACCCCCGATCCGCTAAGGTTGCCACAGATACCTATCACTTTACCTATTGTAAACCAGTCTAATAGCTTTTACCATTTTAAAGAGGAACCATAGTTCATTGGCATTATATATATATATATATATATATATATATATATATATATATATATATATATATATATATATATTGAAAAAGATTCAGCGCAGCTCATAGCGAAATTATAAACGAGTCTCACCATCCCTTACTCTCGTGACAAAGATACAATGCACACCGACTACGCACCAAAGGAAAAGATAAAGCCGAGTCACTTTTATTCACATATTTACGATGGACGTCTCGGGTCGGTACAACCAAAAAGCCAAGATTTTTAACCATACTTGGCTACGGCTCAAAAGAGAGATCTCAACCCCCTATATCGAACATGTATACCCCTCCATCTACAATTGTCGGCTATCTCAAAAAGTGTCAGCTCCCACCAGTCAAACGTGCCATCATACCCAACCCGGTACATCGGGCGGCGGCGGCGGCAACATCCCCAGCATCACCCCGTTGCGACGGACGTGGATAGATAGAAATTCCTGGATGACCGGGCCCCCAACCAGGCCCACATCATACATGACCAGCACGCGTACCCAAATGAACACCAGACCAGGAACAATGACGCAAATGTGCTCTGCGCACTCGACCTCAACGTTGGATGGTAAGCCGTAAAAGGTACCGCGCGTGACTGGTGGCAGAGGCATCTTTCTAATATGAAATGTTAATCCCCAAAAGGGGTGAGTATAACCACTCAGCAGTAAGGATTCATCATACTACACAATGCGTCAAGCAATCCGGCACACACCTTCGGGCATCTGGCACTCACCTCTGAGCATCCCGAAACTCCCGGGGCATCGTCGGCTCACACCTCCGACGGTATATTCATCATCGTAATTTATTTTCATATATGTACCACATTATCCACATGATGTACGATGTGATGGCAACAAAGGTCTATTTCAACTTTTGACATTATGTATCATGCCATATGACACCATATATGCAACATAATCCATCACACAATACATCACATCACATGAAACCAACTCTTTTATTTTTCTGAAAACACATGAATGTTCGGATGGAACATTATACACAATTCCGAAAATATTTTCAATTTAATACCTAAACGGACTCCAAAAATTATGAAATTTTGATAGATCATAAACAACACCTAAAGGTAATTATCTCGTAAAAACATTATACCAAAAGAACTCTACATGATTTGGTACGGTCCATGCATCACAGATTTCGAAATTCGAAAAATTCAGTTTGCACAGTTTCAGAAAACATTTTGATTAAATACCCAAATGAACTCCATAATTTATGAAATTTGCATATGTTATAGCCAAGAAATAAAGGCAGATATTTCATGCAGAACACTACACCAAAAGAACCTCACATAAATTAGTACGGTCCATGCATCACAGCATTAAAATTCTAACATTTCAGCTTGCACAGTTTTCGAAACATTTTCGGTTAAATAGCCAAATGAACTTTAAAAATTCTGAAATTTTGATATGTTATAGAAAAGACTTATTGGTAGATATCTCGTGAATAAATATAAATCCAATTCGTTCTAGATAAATAGATATAGACGGTTAATTCCTCCTGTTCTTGGTGCCGGTATTCCAGATTAGTTTCTTTTCGAAACAATTTCGTTTCACCGACCTACACATGTCTGTTTCTTCTAAATTTTCAGTATGTTATTTATCAGAATGTTATATATAACTTTCATTAAGGACACAAGATCAAAATTTGACTATATGATTTTATAAAAATCACAGAATCGTACTAGGTCGAAGTAGCATTTTCCAGATCTAGTCTTCTTCAAAGAACAACGATTCCACCTACCTATACTTGTTCATTTCCTCTAAATTTTTGAGATGTTATACCTCAAGATGTCCTTTACAGCTTTCCTTAAGGAATCGAAGTGAGATTTCAACAAAAAAGTTACCTTACAGTCCACGAATTCATCAAGAGTCGGCACCAAAAATTCCAGATCTAGTCCCTCTAAAGAACAACGATTTCACCTACCTATACTTGTTCGTTTTTTCTCAAATTTGAGTATGTTACTCTCCAAGAAGTCCTTTACAATATTCATTAAGATGTCGAAATCAAATTTCGACTAGAACATTGCATGGAACTCACTAGAACATCCAAGGTCGAACTGTTTTTCTCAAGAACAACATATTAGACTAGAACACCACTCTTGTAACTTCGAATTTTACACATCCTACACATTCGAGACTTCACCATTCAACCACACACGAAACACAGCAAGCAAGGGTAGATCAAGGGATCCCACTTGCCTCTAATTCCAGCAAACAACCGGCGACTCGACGGCGGCGACGAACCTCCTCCTTCTTCCCTCTCGTGCACGACCGGTCTCTCTCTTCCTCTCCTTCGCACAACACTCCTTTCTCTCTCGGACGGTCACTCTCTCTCTCTTAATCCGCCCACTCTCCCTTTCTTTCTTTCCCCTTCATCATTTGCAATAATTTGATTTGCATGGAGGTACACTTGTTCCCAAGAAGGAGACAAGTGTCTCCCTTGCCGAAGACACTTGGAGGAAGCCATTGGGCTCCTCCCCCCCCCTCCGTGCGGTCGACAGCCCCACATGGGCTTTCTGGGCCGAGCCTTTTGGCCCACCTTAGGCCCAACACTCTTGGGCCTAGGGTCCAAACTTAAATGGCCCATGTTTACCTTTTTTAAAAAAATCCATCCTAATCCCCACTTATACAAAGTACCAATTTCAAATTCAAATGGTCATAAAACTTTGTAACATAGATCAATAAAAATCCAACTTATAAAATTCATGGCCAAAAACATAATTTCCTCATCCATAAAATCCTTAGTCTCACATGGACATAGGACGTGTTTCCAACAAAATAATTATCCATTAGATGCTCGGCCATTAATCTATTACATTTCTTTGGTCTAAAGGCCACAACATAGATCAACGACACTTCCATCACCCTTCCATAGGTTGTAAAGCATCTAGAGGTTGCCATGAAGTTTTAGGATGCCACAAATGTCCACTTCAAGTCATTATTTTTTGAGAAAATAAGAGCATTTTGGGCCTTTATTTGAAATAATGTCTACTTAAGGCTCTTATTTGAGAAAATGTGGGCACTTTAGGCCCTTATTTGGATTTTTCCTTATTAATGTAGATGAGTTTATCTTTTTCCCTTATTAATAGTCTTTTAAAAAATTTGGAATTGAATCCAACAATATGTAAATTATATTATTTATTCTAAATCTATTAATTGCCTTGAGGCAAAAATTGACAATGCTTTGAAATTGTAATAAAACACATAATATAAGAGGTAAATTTTAATATCAGTGAAAATTCAGCGGACATTCTTTGACTAAGAAAAAAATAATGAAAGTAAAATGATTTTCGGATTTAATTGTGTTACAAAATAAAATCATTCTTGTGCTGCAACATCGCCCGATTTCTTTTCTACTAAACACAAAAACTAATAGATTTTTTGTAACAACTATCGTTTGTACCGGCCCTTGCTCTACCAAACATGTGTGTCGCTTGTCTAGCCATTTCATTAATGACCTATTTATATTCCAAACAGTTACACATAAAGACCTTCTATCGTGGTATGTGTTGTTCACAAGATTACCAAAATTGCAAGCAATAAGCAAATACTAAAAGCAAACTTAGGACTTCAGTAAGCCATTCAGAAAAATGAATTTCCAAGGGCATATGAAGTTTCCAGCAAGCACATAGGTTTGGTGGAAGTTATTGAGACAATGGAGATGGAAAAGAATAAAAAAACTACTAGTCACTATGACTGAAGAAGCAAATAAAAATAGCAATATTATAATTAAGATACCAAAATGAAATAATTACAAGAGAGGCAAAGAAACATAATAAAAGTTTAAGAACAGTTGAAGACACGTGACTAATGACATGATGAATTGGCAAGTTCTCTCTCCATTCATGAATCACCTTGCTATTGTCTTGCGCAAAACTCCAATATTTTTTATCATAAAAAGTAATGGAAAGGGCAAATAAAACTGTGGATGCCTCGGGCGTTGCTATAGGAGGTTCACACCCATTACAAAATGAGTAATGCTCATTTTGAGCAAGCTTGTCACCACCTCTTTAGCACGGTGCTAGTGGGAGTAGAACCAGGATTATCTTATGCCATGTCATTGCCCAACCTACATCACGAACAAACAGAGGCTTCTTTGTAGCCAAGGAGCGACTGGCCCCAAAAAGGAAAGTGTAATTAGTTTGCTAATTTCCAGTGCGAAATTATCATTTAATTCCTGTAAATGTCCTCAAGCCACCATATACCGCAATTGTTGGTTGATACCGCTCGAACTGATAAATAAGATAGGAAACATCTACACAATTGCAATGGGGAGCATCAACGTGAAAAGGTCCAAAATTTTTGCTGATACATAATTGAAAAATATATAAAGCATTGAGCACCTCCTGGGTGACTGATCACAATCACAAATTCAAAGCCTTTAATTGGCTATAGCAAAAGCACATAGTTCAGTCACCAACATATTCTAACTAACATTATGCAAAAAGAGTTGAAAGAATCATTTTTCCAACTAAAAAAGAGCAAACCCAATAGATAAATTTAACCATTAACACTAACACTTCGAATGTGAATTGTAAGTTTCAACATGAATTTACATTGTTCTAGAGTTTACCAAAGATTTAAGATTGGACGGTTGATAAACGATGGAATTTGATACTTCGTCATCAGCAGACGCGACTGAGCAATGGAAGATGTAGAGAGAGAGAGAGAGTACTCGAAGAATTGGGTTTGGTCTAGATTCAATTCAACGACTAAGCGTGATCCTCACACTTTGAGAAACTTCAAAGAGCATTGTGTTAATTCTATGATAACTTCTGACAAAAAAAATAAAAAAAAATAAATAAATTATGATGACAGATATGGAAAAAGGAAAAAGAAATTATATATTTTCCTTAATAATTTAGACCAAAAAAAAAAAACATATCCTTAATAATGACTTCTACTTTTTTGTCTTTCTAGTTTTTTCTTTTGAATAATACTATATGTGAAATGATTTTTACTTAACGTGAGCTTCCCGATGTTTTTAAAAATATAGCCACAAAGATGCACACTTGTTGCATTTATCCAAGAAAAAGACCTTTAATTCATTTCCTGCGAGAAATAAACAGAGCATTGAAACATGTATCTATACTATAGTATAACATAAACAAGGTCCATTAATTTTTTATGGATGACAATCACTTTCTTTTCCAAAATATCCTCAGTTAGTTGTTTTACAAATGTTTTGTCTAGGGCAAATGCGTGAATTAATAATATTATCTTATATCTCACTTTTTCCAATTTTAAAGTTTGAATCTTACCAAAATAAAAGAAAATTTTCAGTCTTAACATATCATCTCTATCCATACACGTAATTGCGATTTCGTCATAAATAGTGTCAGTGATTTGTTTCTATTGAATAATAATTCGAATAATTTCTTTTAAAATGATTTTGTAAAATTCTTAAAATATCATTTCGTTACAAACATGCAATATCTCTACATTTTACTGGTAAATATAAGGGGAAATACCTTTTTGTCTCACTTTTAGATTTCTTAAGTTTACCTTCTTTTCTTTTTCTGATGTCCACTCATTTCATAAAGACCACCCATTTTCTTTTCCTCTTCTCATGGTTAGATTTTCTGAGCTGCCCTTATTTTCTTATATTTACTTCATACATAGCTGCCCATTATCTTTCTATACATGATCGAAATACGCATGTCTTCACCCTCATACATTATATATTGTAATATTTCTACAATTGATTATTGAGGAACACCCACAGGCATATATCTGTTGAAAAATGTTTCACGTGCAAAGTGCGTTAGCCGTTCCAAAGTATGGCGAGCTCGCTATATGACTAACTGAGCAATCTCATGCTTTTGAAAGGCAAACAATTTAAATTAACATTTTAGGTGACTTACATTATTTTAAATCCGATTCGCATAAAGTTTGAGGCAACATGAAAATCTATTACGGTGTAGTTAAAGTCTAAGCAGAGAGAATATCTACTCTTA
This sequence comes from Eucalyptus pauciflora, assembly GCA_007663325.1. Lineage (NCBI taxonomy): Eukaryota > Viridiplantae > Streptophyta > Magnoliopsida > Myrtales > Myrtaceae > Eucalyptus > Eucalyptus pauciflora. Next base: position 953,325 of record VMYD01000124.1, read on the forward strand.
TATTCGTCTTGTCAGAATTTGAAAACCAATATTCAAATCTCTTAAATTATTATGATGTTGTGAAAAAGGGGAAAAAACTTTTGAGGGATTGCAAAAGAAGTATCACAGGTTAAAAATCTTCCAGGGAGATATCAAGCGGAGATATTCATGTTTTGAATGCTATATTCACCTTCTGAATATAAAAGTTATATTAAAATAATCAAATAAGTGACACCATATCATGACAAAAACTTTGTTAGTTAAGTGGTTATGTTGGTATTTCTTTTGTAAGAATTAATGTGACCCACATGATATGATTTATGTTATATAGTTTAATAATTATTGTTATGTTATAAAATAATTAATTATTGGTTACGAGGAGTTACGACTCTAATAAAATGAAGAGGTACGACTAAATTGAAAGGGTATATCGCTTTGATGGAAGGCACATTTTCAACGGACGTACAAATAGAGTTCGGTCCTCTCTCCACCCACAATTAACCACAATAACCTAAAGGCATTTGGTATTCTCTCATCCATCGATTGAATACATCAAGTATAGTGGGTTAAGGGAGAGAAATCGGATTTCTTCTTTGGTTCGTGTTCTTCTGGACTTTCTACGACGATCATCAAGTGCAACGCTATGGATAAAGGTATGTCTTCATCTATTTGTGAGAATCATGAAGATCAAAAGATCACTGTTTGTATTATGAGTTTCCGCATTAAGATATATGATGTATAATGACTTATAGTTGGTATCAGAGCGTGGTTTATGATCTCATGTTTTTTCCGTTTATAGAATATTATGATTTATGTTTGATGATTTGTTAAACGATCCTGTTCGTAGTATTTATTGTTGTTGAAATGTTTTCGGATGATTATGTTGAAGAAAATTTGAATAATCAATGTTTTCATAAAAGAAAATGTCGAAAATGGTAGAATCCAAGGGAAACAGAGAAGGAAATGGCGAAGAAAAGGTTCTGTCGAGTCGGGGAAGAAGGCGTGTGGGTCCACGCGCGCGTTGCAGTCGTTGGCGCGTGGACCCACGTGCCACGCGCCGTTTCGCGCGCGCCAACCGCAGGCACGTGGGATCACGCGCGCGCGAAACGGCGCGGCGCTTGACAGGCGCGTGCAACGCACGCGCCCGCGGCAGTTGCCAGGCGCGTGCATTGCACGCGCCTGCGCGCTGGACGCACGCGTGCCGAGCACTCGCCCACCGAGGACGAAGGCACATGCTCGGCACGTGTCTGACGTCCCCGCGCGGTGAATTTTACCATTTTGCCCCTCCCGAAGCTCCTAATTACTATTTTGCCCTTCTTTTGATGGTTATTTACAGTTATGCCCCTATTTAATTTATAATTACAGTTCTGCCCTTACTGTTTATTTACCATTTTGCCCCTGGATTATAAATTTATAATTCTGCCCTTATGGAATTATGATTTTACGATTTTACCCTTATGCTTTTATTACGGTTTTGTCCTTGTGTGCAATTTGGTAAATATTTGTATTTTACAATATTAAAAATTCATATTATGAAAGGTTTGTTAGTCACCAAAGTGGCCAAACTTTGAAGTCTTTTGAATTTTTTTTTTATATTGTAAATTATTTTATTCAATTACCCATAATTAATTGATGCTATTTATGAAATTGATATATTGCATATCATTATTTATGTTATGGGTATATTGAAGTTCATTTATTATAAGAACTTAGGGATTAACCCAAAAGTTAATTATTTTCTATAATTCATGAACGTTATAGTTGATAATTAATATGACTTATTACTTTTGTTTGTATATCCAAAGATAGCAAATAAATTTTAATAAGATATATTTACAATTATCAAATAAAAGTTATTAGCATCATTATGGTTTTTATATATTTGTATATCATAGGATCGCCCAAAGGAGAACTATGCTATACATGTGTAGTTTAGTTTGAATCTGATTAGGTGATATTCTCAAGGCATTAATGTATGAGTATTTTCTTGCATATGTTTGCAGTATCTGTACCTGTTTCACTCCATTCGCACGCCTCATCTGTTCCCTTATTCAATGGGATAAATTTTCCTGATTGGAGTGAACAAGTCTAATTTCACTTAGGTGTCCTGGATCTTGATTTAGCACTTCAAGCTGAGAAACTAGCTGCTATTACTGATGAAAGTAGCAATGATGAAAATTCTTTCTATAAAGTTTGGGAAAGATCGAACAGACTGAGCTTAATGTTCATGCGAATGACAATTGCAAACAATTTAAAGACTTCTCTTCCCAAAACTGACAATGCTAAGGAATTTATGAAATTTGTGAAAGAGCGTTCTCAAACTGCTGATAAGTCACTTGCTGGTACATTGATGAGTACACTGACCACCATGAAATATGATGGTTCACGTACCATGCATGAGCATATACTTGAAATGACGAATTTAGCAGCAAAGTTAAGGACTTTAGGGATGAACGTGAATGAGTACTTTTTAGTACAATTTATACTTAATTCCTTGCCTCATGAGCAATATGGGCCATTTCAAATGAATTACAACACTATAAAGGATAAATGGAATGTAAATGAATTGGCTAGTATGCTAGTTCAAGAGGAAACAAGGATAAAGAATGAAAAGGCTTCATCTCTCAAGTCATCAAGATGTTCGAAAGAATTTCAAGAGGAAAGGTGGAAGGAGCAAGAAGAAAGGACTACACGTCCTGAATGACTCTTCAAAGGCTTCTCAAATCCACAAGAAGGAACACAATCTTATTAAGTGTCATTTTTGCAACAAAATTGGACACTTGAAGAAAGATTGTCTGAAATGTAAAGCTTGGTTCGAAAAGAAAGGTAAGCCTTGTGCTTTAGTATGTTTTGAATCAAACTTTACTGAAGTTCCTCATAATACTTGGTGGATTGATTCTGGTGCCACCACTCATGTGTCAAATACGATGCAGGGATTTCTTACGATCCAAACTATAAAGCCAAATGAAAGTTATGTGATTACGGGGAACAAAAACAAAGCTCCAGTTGAAGGCATTGGCACTTATCGTTTGATCTTAGATACTGGGCATTATTTGGATTTGTTTCGAACCCTTTATGTACCTACTTTTTCTCGCAATTTAGTTTCTTTTCCAAGACTTGATGTGGCGGGATTTTATTGTAAGTTTGGTTCTTAATCTTTCAGTCTATTTAAGAGTGATACTCTTATTGGAACTGGAACTTTATGTGATGGTCTCTACAAATTTAGACTTAATAATACTTTTGTTGAGACATTAATGACCTTGCATCATAATGTTGGCACTAAACGAAGTTTGATGGATGAAAATTCTGCTTACTTGTGGCATAAACGTTTGGGTCATATATCCAAAGAAAGAATGCAAAGATTAGTGAAGAATGAAATTCTTCCAAATTTGGATTTTACTGACCTTGGAGTGTGTATTGATTGTATTAAAGGTAAACAAACAAAGCACACTAAGAAAGGTGCCACAAGAAGCACAGAACTTCTTGAAATTATACATATTGACATATGTGGTCCATTCGATGTTCCATCTTTTGGTAAGGAAAGTTACTTCATTACCTTTATTGATGATTTTTCACGTTATGGTTATATTTATCTATTGCATGATAAGTCTCAATCAATAAATACACTTGAAGTGTATATTAAAGAGGTTGAGAGGCAATTAGATAAAAAGGTGAAAATAGTAAGATCAGATAGAGGCGGTGAATATTATGGAAAGTATAATGAATCGGGACAATGTCTAGGTCCATTTGCTAAATTCCTTGAAAGACATGGCATTTGTGCTCAATACACAATGCCAGGTACACCACAACAAAATGGTGTAGCAGAAAGGCGTAATCGTACTTTAATGGAAATGGTTAGGAGTATGATGAGTCATTCATCTTTACCCTTGTCTTTGTGGATGTATGCTTTAAAGACTTCTATGTATTTATTAAACAGGGTTCCTAGTAAGGCAGTTCCAAAGACTCCATTTGAATTGTGGACGGGAAGGAAACCTAGTTTACGACACCTGCATGTTTGGGGTTGTCAAGCAGAAGTAAGAATTTACAATCCACATGAAAGGAAATTGGATTCAAGAACAACCAATGGTTATTTCATTGTTTATGCAGAGAAATCCAAAGGGTATAAATTTTATTGTCCTAATCATAGTACAAGAATTGTTGAATCTGGAAATGCTAGGTTCATTGAGAATGGTGACATTAGTGGGAGTGAAAGAATGCGTGATGCTTGCATTCAAGAAGTAAGGGTAGAAGTTCCTATACCCGAAACTTCTAAAGTTGTTGTTCCTGATATTATAGCACAGTCTAACAATAATCAAGAACAACAAATTAATGAACAACCACTCCATAATGAAGATGTCAATATTGAACCTCCAATAGCTGAGTCACAAGAAATAGCATTAAGAATATCTCAAAGAGAAAAGAGGTCGGCTATTTCTGATGACTATATGGTTTATCTACAAGAGTCAAAAATTGACTTAGGAATTGGAAATGATCCAGAATAATTTTCCCAAGCCATGGAATGTGAAGATTCTAATGAATGGTTTAATGCCATGCAAGAAGAGTTAAAATCCATGCATCAAAATTAAGTTTGGGATATTGTTGAATTGCCTAAAGGATGTAAGAAGGTCGGGTGTAAATGGGTCTTTAAGACCAAGCGCAACTCAAAAGGCAATATTGAACGACATAAAGCTAGACTTGTTGCAAAGGGTTTTACGCAAAAAGAATGCATTGACTATAAAGAGACATTTTCACCAGTCTCTAAGAAAGACTCACTTAGAATCATTATGGCTTTGGTGGCTCATTATGACTTGGAGTTACACCAAATGGATGTAAAAACCGCCTTTCTTAATGGGAATTTAGAAGAAGAGGTTTACATGGACCAACCCGAAGGCTTTTCAATTAAAGGAAAGGAACACAAGGTATGTAAATTAAAGAAATCAATATATGGACTTAAACAAGCTTCCCGACAATGGTATCTTAAGTTTAACGATACCATAACTTCATTTGGATTTAAGGAAAACACCGTTGATCGGTGTATATATATGAAGATTAGTGGGAGCAAGTTTATTTTTCTAGTTCTGTATGTTGATGATATTTTGCTTCCTGCTAATGATCTTGGTTTGTTACATGAAACCAAGAAGTTTCTCTCTAAGAATTTTGAAATGAAGGATATGGGAGAGGCAACATATGTGATAGGAATAGAAATATTCCGTGATAGATCACAAGGATTATTAGGATTGTTTCAGAAAGCCTACATTGAGAAAATTTTAGAGAGATTTAATATGAGTAAATGTTCAGAAGGAATAGTTCCAATTCAGAAAGGTGATAAATTTAGCCTTATGCAATGTCCAAAAAGTGAATTGGAACGAGAACAAATGAAGAATATTCCTTATGCATCTGTTGTGGGGAGTTTAATGTATGCACAAACTTGCACCAGACCAGACATCAGCTTTGCTGTCGGAATGCTGGGCAGGTATCAAAGTAATCCTGGAATGGATCATTGGAAAGCTGCAAAGAAAGTTCTTAGATACCTGCAAGGAACGAAGAATCATATGCTTACTTATAAAAGATCCGATCATCTCGAGGTGATTGGGTATTCAGATTCAGATTTAGCCGGTTGTGCCGATACAAGAAAGTCAACGTTTGGTTACTTGTTTCTTCTGGCCGGAGGGGCAATTCATGGAAGAGTGCGAAGCAGTCAGTTATTGTTGCATCCACTATGGAAGCTGAATTTGTGGCATGCATTGAGGCCACTATTCATGGATTATGGCTACGGAATTTTATTTCAGGGCTTGTGGTTGTCGACAGTATTGCCAAGCCACTGAAAATTTATTGTGATAACTCTGCAGCAGTTTTCTTCTCCAAGAACGACAAGTATTCTAAGGGTGCTAAGCATATGGAGATCAAATACTTGTCTGTTAAAGAAGAAGTTCAGAAACAAAGAGTGTCAATTGAGCACATTAGCACCAAACTTATGATAGTAGATCCCTTAACAAAAGGACTGCCGCCCAAAACATTTAATGAGCATGTTTAAAGGATGGGCATTATTGAACGTCATTAGTGTTTGTATTATGATTGTATTAAGTTTATGTATATGACACTTTGAGCTCACTTACGTGTTTCTGATATTTCCTGTTTTCTATTTAGTATACATTATGGAAATAGATGAATGTTAAACAGGATAGTTTCTAAGGAAACATTATAGTTGGACTATTACTATACTTCTCATTTATGGATCATGTTAAGTAAAGTGCTATAGTTGTAGTGCATAGAAGGGACTATGTCGATTAATGACATACAACCGCTATGACTCGCATTAGTTTTCTTTACTTAATTGTGATTATTATGTGATTGCCAATTTGATGAAATTTTATAGCATAATGTTATTGTGCACATTACAGTCTTTATTAAACTATGAAATGAATATCATATGAGTCAAGTGGGAGAATGTAAGAATTAATGTGGCCCACATGATATGATTTATGTTATATAGTTTAATAATTATTGTTATGTTATAAAATAATTAATTATTGGTTACGAGGAGTTACGACTCTAATAAAATGAAGAGGTACGACTAAATTGAAAGGGTATATCGCTTTGATGGAAGGCACATTTTCAACGGACGTACAAATAGAGTTCGGTCCTCTCTCCACCCGCAATTAACAACAATAACCTAAAGGCATTTGGTATTCTCTCATCCATCGATTGAATACATCAAGTATAGTGGGTTAAGGGAGATAAATCGGATTTCTTCTTTGGTTCGTGTTCTTCTGGACTTTCTACGACGATCATCAAGTGCAACGCTATGGATAAAGGTATGTCTTCATCAATTTGTGAGAATCATGAAGATCAAAAGATCACTGTTTGTATTATGAGTTTCCGCATTAAGATATATGATGTATAATGACTTACATCTTCATGTTGAAAATGTTCAATTCTTCATTCATGCAAACATACTTTTTGTCGAAGAGGCTTGATAACCATTTTGGTTTCATGGAATCTAGAACTGAATCACCTCTCTCTAGAATAGGCCTTGAAATGGTCGGTGCAAACCAATTCAATTTGGCTTTTGGGTTGAATCGGATCCAATGCACACCTCTGCAGAAGTTTTGAACTTTATTAATTGCAAAAATTTTCAAGGTCTACATTTAGTGGACAAAGTTATTGCTAGACATAATTTTCAATTTGTTTATAAATTTTGACAAGTGAAATATAGTCGACAAATTGGGCACACTTTTTAAACAACAGAAAAGGAACAAAAAAAGTAGAAAGATTGATAGATATATAAACAAAAGAGCAAACCAACAAATATAAAAACTAAACAAGCATTAAATAAAGAAGAAAGGAGGTTTAATTCGGTGTCGATCAAATTTTCAAAGTCAACGAGAAGAGCCTGGTCAAAGAACAGAGGCCCATCGTAAATGCTCATGAAACATGATCGCTCAATAGATAGAGGCCAGCCGGTCAAAGAAAAGAGGCCCATCGTAAAAAATAAAAATGCCCACAAATATAATGGTCTCTCTCTCTCCCTCCCTCATTTTCTCTTGACTGAAGAAGAGGAGTGGCGTGAGCAGTGACGCGCGCAAGGAACGGCATGCATGTTGTACTATCTGATTCGATCATCAACAGCGCACTGATCAGTTTCATTAGCTATGTAATCTTCTATAAGTTATTTATTACGCTCATTTTAACAAAAACTAAGTTGATGCCGATTCAATCACATTTGAATCTCTCCATCTGATTTAGAACATTACTCGGGAATTTTATTTGAGTCAATCTAGTAATCTCAGTTTGCAATAGTTAAAATTTATCATTCACCATAAATTGTTCCACGATATGCCTATAAAAAAAATGTGTAAAGGAGTTCTGAGAATTGTTAAATCGGAAAACTTTTTTCGTGATTTACATGATATAAATTAATTCATTAGCTGTCAAACACAATTTTAATGCATAAAAAACTCATCAATAATCTATCTCTCTCTCTCTCTTCCTTCCTTCCTCCCTCCCTCCCTCCCTAGGTGATGGTGTCGAATCCATGGCCTGAGTGTTAATCGCTTTACTCATTCACATCGATTTTGTCTATCGCGTTGCTCTTATTTGTGTGTTGCTATGTCTCTCGTTCTCCATGTCTGTAGAAATCGTAGTTGGTGTACATTGGTGGTTGACGATGACCGCTAAATGTGGCGGTCGACGATGGAGGTCTGGTGATGAGTATATATGCACATATCAATATAACAAATGACCTGACATACTTTTTCTATAATATGATGTTAAGTTTCTTATCAATCTTTTTATACCTAGCATTACTTTTGGACTTAATAGTTCCGAATAATTATGAAAAGTAGGAAATATAGGCATGAAAATTTTTATGTTCATTAGAGCAAAGGTGAGGGTGGATAAGTGAAGAATGAATGCCTCATCCACCACTTGTTTTCTCAGTGAAAAATTTGTCTAGTTTCTTGAGAAAATCATGAATCCCATTTGGGGAGTGAGATTCTTCAAAAAAAAATAAATATATATATATGTTTGTGTGTGTGTGTGTGTGTGTGTGTATTTATATGTGTATGTATGTATGTGTATATATATATATATGTGTGTGTGTGTGTGTGTATTTATATGTGTATGTATATGTGTATATACATACACATACATACATACATATACATATACATATATACATATACATATACATATACATATATACATATACATATACATATATACATACACATATACATATATACATACACATATACATATACATATATATATATATATATATATATATATATTAACCGAAAAAACTTATAAAGGAATAAAGAATATACCTATTAAAAATATTGTCAATATAGTATATTTTGACATTCAATGTGGAATTGAATTTCTCAATAGTGAAATTTCATTGAATTTTATGAAAGTTTATGAAAGCTTACTTATTCGTGATCAAGTGTAGATCACTATGGCGTTTGGTTTACATGGAGAGAAATCAAAATGTAAATTTGTATTCCACACGGAATAAAATTTCTCGAACAACACGGTACCGGATCAATTACCTAGCTACATTTATTACTGCGGTTCCACTTCCATATTTTTATAACCACAAAACTATCAAAGCACAACTCCACCCGCCACCTTCATTGGTCATCGGTTGCCGGAAGTTGCTGCCACCAGTCATTACCCGCCTATCGCCAATGCTGCTGCTAGTCGCCAACACCAGCTGCTTCTCTAATTCAGGGATTAATGACTCCACATTTCTGGTTGCTTTATTTATTTATTTATTTCTGTTGTCTCATTCTAGCTATCAATCACAACAGGAACAAAACGGAAAAAATTCTGTATCCGAGCTATCCAGTTGGATTTTTGCTTACATATCCCCTAATCCAAGCTAGAGATATTTTACGAGTCAGGAGGTCATGAATATATAGTGATTTTCCTTATAGAAGCATGCATGGTAATAAGCATAAAAATTTAGTGTGTGCCGAGGATAGAAGCAAGACTGAGTGAATACATATGGGAAGTGAGAATTACATTTGGCCATTTAAACTTTAAAGGTGGCTGACTTAAAACCCTAATTTACAGTGCATTTGTTTGGGGGAAGTATTTTTTTGGAACTTTCATCCATTTGATTCGCTCAAAATGAAAGTCAATTGAAAATACTTTCCTGTCAAAGAAAATATTCATGTATAAAATTAGAAAAGAGAATTCCTAAATCTAAGAATGTGAAAACACTTTTTGGAATTATTCATCTTAAACTTTTTAAATATTTTATTTTTTTATGCGCTCTAAAAGGTCGCCTAAGAGATAATGAATAAATAGAATATGAAAAAAATAATAAAAAGAATTAAAGGGATTGAATTCTATAATTATTGTATTTGTCTTTGGATCGTTTTAGAAGTGAAGATGTTTTTGTGTGTGTATATTTTGTCACATGCATATATATTTGGATTCGGCTGGAAGTATTACAAGTGAAAACATTTTTGTGCCATTAAAAAGAAATGTAAAAAAAAAAATTCACCAAATTCAATATTTCACGATGTCTTTCTTTTTCCTAATAAAATGATCATGCTCAATGGATTTGCTTTTCATTAGCTCTTAATTATGGTCTTCAATATCTCTGAATTCCACAGCTTTGGTTGCCAAATCCACGCGTACAGGAATTTGTGATCATTGTGGTATCATTATTGATGGTAGATAAAGGTGCCGTCACATTAGCAAGACTCTTCTTTCTATGCCCTTTCTACCTCCAAAGCTAACTTAGTAGTAGGAATAACTAACAGGGAAATGTTAGGGAGTGGTGCTAATTTAGAAGGATAATATCTAACAGAAGCTATTAAAATGTAAATAATTACAAACCAAAACATTTTAAAGTTGTAATTCAATAGAAAAAAGTAAAATATAATTGAAGTGATAAAATATTGATACGTAACACAAGCAAAATCTTGTAACCCACATAAAATTGGTAACGTAATTTGATAATAGTTTAGTAGGTCACTTTAATTCAAGTTAGTCTTATCATTTAAGAGGTAATAAATTCGAATAGTTCGTGTTGCACTGTCTAACCATGCCATATCTCATGTACTGAAAATTTTTAATTGCTAAGATCTTGGTGGTGTTATGGTGATTATCTCATCAATTTGTACCCTACTTGAATATTCCACATTCAAATGTGGACCTTTGTAGTGACTTTAAAGGAGACAGAAGCAAATGCTGATCAAGCAGAACAACTTTATACTCTACTTGAATATTCTTGCTTTTCTCATATAACTGTACCTTTTCTTTTTGTATCTTGTGATCGATCTAACTATGTAGCTCAGTTTAACCTTTCTCTTTCCTCTTTAAGTTTACCTTATCAATAGCTTTTTGAAAATCTTGAAATCAAATCCAACTGTATGTAAATCATTTTATTTTTTTCAAACAACTTATTGCCTTAAAAAACAGATTTAGGACAAAAATTGATTCTGCTTTGAATGCCTAATATAAGAGGACCTAAGTTTTTTTCTTTAAATTTTGAAATCAGTAAAGATTTAACAAAGCAGAAGAATTCAATCATCATTCTATATATTACAGTATGTGAATGTAACAAACATATGTAGCTATCAATAAGACTTATTCCCTCCAAATGAATTTTAATCACCGCAAATGAACAAAAAGAATTTTTCAGTTAGTGTTTCAATGTCAACATATGATTGGATAAAAGACATACAATTGTTTGTACGAAGCCCAAAAATAAGCTCAAATATGAAGAAGCTAATGGCCCCAAATTAGATGATGACGATATGTTAACCTATAATGTCTGGTCGATAGAATGCTTAATAAGCGTATCAATCATAATGTTATAACAATATTATTGGCCCACTAAAAATCAATAGAATGTTTGACATTCTCATTAATTATGAGTTTATGATAAACATAGTTTAAGTGAAGTTCATGATACATTGTGATGATCGATTGACTTGAAACATGAAAATAGTTGAAGATTAAGTCAAGGAGGAACCATCATCCAATGGATAACTATAGCAAAAGGAATCATTGCTAGAGTAGCGCAAGTCAAGAGGTATTTAGTATTTCTTGCGGGGGAAAAAAATTAGTGAAGAATGAGAGACATGTTCTCAAGTTTTTGAACAGTCGTTGCATGAAACTTGGTGTTCCTATCCCCCCATTTAAGTCACTTTACGCGTGATTGCATGGCCCAAAATTCCTCTTCCTGCTGCCATAACCTATATATTCTCTCTTGCAGGTCTGAAATCACAGCAACATCATGTTTACCATTGGCCTGGTTTGTAAGAGTCTGAAGTTGATTCTTGAGGTAAGAGAGCTGATCTTTGGCGTTACTAAACCTAGATTTGCTACATTGTTAAAGGGCTCTAGAGACAGTAGTGAGCTTGTAAGGGAGAGTTACCTCTCCAAGTTTATGAGATGTCCAAGAGTCATGAATGGTTGTGCGACACTGTTGGTCCTGTAACCAATAAGCTTCGAAGTAGAAAGATTTTTTCCTTTTAGATTTTTGATGGGCTACAGTGGATAATAAAATAGGACTGTGGTCCGATCCTAGGGCTGGTAGCGCCAACACCTCAGCCGAAGGATAGGTTAGTCTCCACTCCTTTGTGCACAACATTCTGTCAAGTCTTTCCTTTACCATGTTGTCGCCTGGCCGATTATTAGACCATGTGTATGCGCAACCTTTGTTCCCCAAGTCCAGGAAGGAACAATCATTGATTAATCCCTAGAACGAATGCTTACGATAATTCATAGCAGGTCTCTTCCCTATTTTTTCCCAAGGATACATCACCTCATTGAAATTGCCAAAACATAACCAAGGCAAGGTATTAAACTGACTGACCTTGCTTATTGCTGTCCACAGATGATGGCGAAGCTGATAATTCACTGGAGCATGGAGGCAAGTAAGGCGCATTGTGTTCCCCAAATGTAGGTTAGTACAAAAAGAGTCTATCATGTCCTCGGAAGTACAAGTCACTTTCACATTCAATCGAACAGTCCAAAAGAGTGCAAAACCTCCTGCAAGGCCCTCAGGATTTACAAAATAGCTGGCTGAGAATCCAAGTTTCCTTTTCAAAGGTAAAAGTTGTTGTTCCTGCTATTTCGTTTCCATTAGAAAAACTAAATCAGGCCGTTCTTGGGTCACTAAGACCCTAAGTGCACGAATCGCCAAGGGGTTGCCCAGCTCCTGATAGTTCCAACTTAAGATTTTCATGGTATCCCTGGTGGCTTTTTAGGGCTAGCCACCAGGGCCCAAGAAGTATAGTCATCCGCTTCATAGATAGGGGTGTCCAGCAACATGAATTCATTCAGATTCTCTTGAATTTGATTACAAACATCAGGACTCAGTATTTTTTTGCCTTCTTAATAGGGCCGGATCGTGCTTGAAGACGAGAATGCTTAATCTTTTTAGACTGAATATTACTGGCTGTGGTGTTGCTAGCCAATAGTTTCGGCTATACAGTCAAAGTCTTTGATGTATGTGGTTTCAAAGACTGCCATTTAAGAGGAGTAGCTGCAATGATAGGCTGATTAGATTCCGGTACTTCCATTGTTTTCTTACCTTTGTCTTTAGGTGCAGGGATAATAGCCGAAGGGGATGGAGGAGTCTCCGGAATAGTCTCTTCGACATCTACAGGGAGAATATTTTGTTGGTAAAAGGTACGCCAATACGGGCTATGCTCCCAGACTTCTGCTCTTAGCCATGAGCCGTATAAAAAACAATCATCTTGTTCCAATTTACTCTCATCATAGGGAAATTGTGCACAATGCGTGGCATAGTGGCCAAGCTTGCCACATGAATAGCAATAGTGAGAGAGTCGTTCGTATTTGAAGTCCAACCATAAATTCTTGCCTTCAATTCTGATTAATATTCCTGACATGAGCACCTATTGGAGGTTTAACTCTACTCGGACCCTCCCTATTTTAAGCATAGACCCTTCCTTATTCTCAATGCGCACTGCTATTACTCTACCTATGTGAGCAGCAACCTTACTAAGCATGTTTTCAGTACATCTTTCCAAAGGGAGTCCAAAAATTTGAACCCAGAACTCGCACGTGTCGAAGTTGTAGCAATGCAAAGGGGTGTTCGCTTGCCAAGGTTGTAACATGACCAGGTGATTAGCAAAAAGCCAAGGTCCATTCTCATGCACCCTCTGTTTCACCTCCTCTGATTTGAATTTTACGATATATAAACCCGAGTCACCAATAGAGATGTCCACTAGTTCAGTACACCATGCCCTTTTCATCGAGTTTTGAAATGCTTGAAAGTTAACTGTAGGATTGTTTAAAATCTTACCGACCAAAACTAACCGACACTCCTCAAGTTTTTCAGCAGGTGCTGCTTCATCCAGACCTTCAGTGTCTGTGTCGACCATAAAGGACCCATGTGAGTACAGAGTGCCCCCAGACGAGCTTCCTCTTCAGCAGTCGAACGATCCATCCGCAAATGGAGTAACCAAATAGAAGCCGAGAATGCTCAGAAGCCAATATCCAGCAGTGAGAGGAAAAGACAGCAAGTCAAAAGCACCTCGCATCAACCCACCAAGGAACGAAGAAAGAAATTGAAAGGGAAAGGAAGCTAGCAAACCGCCCGATCGTGACTTGCAAGAATCCGAAGACAGTCGAAGGAAGCCATGGAAGCAGGGGGGTAACGAGAGAGAAGGTGTTGGAAGAGAAATTGGGTGCGATGAAGAGAAGAGACGAGTGGGTTTCAAGATGGTTGTGCAAACAGAAAAAACCTACGCAAGGAAACTACCAGAGGGGTAGGAGAACTCTACGTTCCGTAGAGAGAAAACCCGAAGATGTTCTCAAGTTTAAAGCGTTACAAATGGTATAACACATCCTATGTATCGATTGCATAAGCAAAAAAAATAGTTTATGTTCTAAGCACTGATAACACCAAAAAATATTTGGAACTTTTCAAAACTGTTGACAACTAATTTTGAAAAAATAAAATTGCATTTTGAACAAATAAAAGAAAAAAATGAAAATGGGGGGAATTGATTTGATTGAATTATGCATGGAAGGTGGGAATTCTGACTAATTATTCTTGCTTCAATTAGATCTTCAAGAAATCAAGAGAATAAAAGTCAAAATGGAAACCAAACCCAAAATTGGTGAGGATAATGGCCAAATTGATAAATCAATGGGAAAGTATCAAAGGATTATATTCATCAGGTGAACTGATTGCAAAAATCAAAACGAACTTGGATGCGTTTCTGGTAACATGAGTGAAAAACCGAAATGTTAATTTGCGATGGCAAATCGGGGCTGAAATTCTGTAATTCCCGCAATCAAGGAAGCATAACTTTCTAAAAGACAATAGAGGTTTTCACTATAAAAAGGCAACGGTTCGTGAGAAAAGAAAGGAGGCGAATTCAAAAAAATTCAGAGAAAAGTTTGAGAGAAAATTCGTACGAGGAAAAGCAACCTTCGTCCATTTTGTTTCAAGGAAAAAACCTTTTATCTTTTCTCTCTTTGACAGGAAGGGAAAAGTCAGCAGTGAGAACAGGGAGCTTTAGTGAGAGAAACGTGCGAATGGACAGGTGAGAGAGGGAGAAAATAAAAAAAGAAAAGCAAAAGAAATGCTATTGTTCTTCTTCTCCGTAGCCTCCCCTTGCCGCGTGACCAACCCCTGCACCATTGATCTCCGAGTTGCTCGCGCTGCCACTGCCGCGCCTTCGCCACCGCGCCGCTCACCTCAGTCCAGCACCCGGCACCTTCGCCGCCCGTCTCCGCTCCCGACGCCGCGCCTCAGTGACCCGACGTTGCCCTGCCCACTGCTCACCCACACCGATTTCTAAGCGGTCTCAGCCACGTCTCACATCCTTCAGCGGCAAACTCTAGCAACGATCGGCGGATTCGGCATCTTCTCTAGTCGGCCTCGAGTTCTCCAACGCCAACGCAGCCCCGGCGTGCCAGAATTTCCTCGACCGATCGTCCATAGCTTCCAACCCGTGAGCGATACAACAGCTAAAGGAATAGCAAGCGGTGATTATTGGATTATTCAATGGCTTGATCAAAGTAAAGGTCAGAGTCTTGAGTGGAGGTCACACTGAAAGTCTTCTAAGATTTGCTGGCCATTGTTCGACACCCACTAATTCATACCGGGCTTCGATATTTCGTTGGTCATTCCATGATCACCACCGCGGGCCATCCTTGCTAGCCATACACGCTAGCCTTATAGTTGAGCCTATCTCAACGATACTATTGTTCGTGAATCCCGCGCGCCGATCCTTTTTTAAAAAGAAGGAAGTCAAGGTAGTTTTTTTTTGTTTTTTTTAATCGTTATTATTTAAATTGGAACATGGTATGTCGTTGTTAATTATTTGAATATTTAGTATGCATTATCCGTAGGGATTTTGTCTGAAATTAATATAATTATTAATTTGATCCGAGAGACATCGGATCATTTTTTTTAATTATATTAATTTTTGGGCTTTCTTTTGGTAGAATTTCAATTGATTAATCACGATAATTATTTAATTTGGTCCGTAAGACTTCGGATCAGATTTGTAATTATTTTGATCTCTTTGTTGTGATAATTAGGGTTAGAATAACCGTTAATTTAACATGTGAGACAACATGTTATTTTTCGATTATTTTAATCCTTTCTTGCTTGATTTTGTTGATGGTTTAGATTTAATGTTTATTTAATAATTACTTGTCTTAAAAAAAACTAAAAAAATCAAAATCTTACATGAGCATATTAGACACGTAGGTTTAGTAAATTATTTCTTTTTTATATATTATTTTTTAAAAAATTGCATTTTTAGATATCTTTTTAAAATAGGTTAGGGTCAATCTTAAACAACCTTTTTTTATAGAGTCTTAGATAAAATTGGCATATTTTTATATTCTCATAATAAAAAAATAAAAAAAAAAATTTCTAAGACATAATAGGGTTTAAGTCAAAATTAATCCCAAAAATGAATTAGAAAATTATCCTTTTTTAAATAGCTTAATTAGGGTTTTTATTGATTTTGAATTTCAATAAAAAAAATACAAAAATACTAGGTGCATTTTAACTAGTTTGCATAATAGGATTATTTAGTTAGAACATGTCAATTAGTAAATTAGGTCATGAGGTGCATGTTAATTAGATTGCATATTAGGCCCATCTAATTTGAATTTGCATATTAGTAAAATCATGTCATTTAGCTAAAAAATGCATTTTTTTTTTATAAAATTCTAACTCTTAAGAAAACCCCCAAAGAGATGTTTGCTTTGTGTGATGCAATTTATTTATTTATTTATTCAATAATGGTTGAGCACCCGTGTGGTCACCTTTTGACATGATAGAAGTCCAGGTTAAAATAAATCCAAGCTGCCTGCAAAAAAAACATTTAAAAAAAATAAAAAGAAATGGTACCGAAAGGGCATTAGAAATTTCTAGTGTAACCAAGTCCCCGTACCCTTAGTCTCTGGTTCGTAGGAGTAAAATAAATCTCCCTTTATTTTACTTAGGTGTCTAATCGACCTACCGTAAACTGATTAGTGGCGACTTCTAGATAATATTTTGCATGTTAAAAAAGTTTAGACTTAAGTCGCGATTTGGTATGGGCTTGGGAGAGCCCGAGCTAAGTTTAAAAACTTAGCAATCCATTAACCTAGTTTTAGGCGGTGAACCCGAAAAAAATTGGGTCGCGACAGCTTGGCGACTCCACTTGGGAAATAAGTTTGAAAGTTTTAGTGGACTTAGGCCAATTTTCTTTTTTGAAAAATGTTTTTGTTTGGCAGCGAGGATCCCAGGTATGTCCCTAACATTTCTAAGGTGTTAAATGTTATTGCAGATGGGAGGTATAAGGGGAGTAGTGCTTGCTGACTATTTGTTTTGTAGGAAGGTGTTGGGATTGAATGTTTTTCTTATCATTGAAGTGTTGTTTGTATTATAAATTGCTGTGCATGATTTTTAAATCTTTTTAGCACTACACATTGCACACACAACCTGCCGTCGGACCTGGACCGCATTTAAGGATTCTAGGATGGTGTTGAGAAATGAACCAACCTCGAACGCGAGACCGCGATGTAGATGTTGCCTTTCTCAACCCCGAAAATTTTTCTTGATGTCAAAACGTTTATCCTTGCTCACGAAACTGCGTGACCATGGGATTTTCTTTTGACTGAGCCAGAGCTAAGATGACCCAACATTTGTACGCGAGAGTGTGACAAGTCGGTTCATCTTTTTAGTTCTAACTTGCTAAGCCTTGTAGTTTAGGTGTTGAGCCTCACATCTCATGTGCATGTTTATGTGATTGCCATTAATTTTCATTGGTGAAGTAAGTCTTCTATCCCTATATCATGCAATTTATTTTTTAAGTCAATCCATGACAATATAAGTCAATCATTGAATTTAATTCCTTTGTCAGTTAGAAATGAAATGAGGAAATTGCCATATAATGAATCATTTGGAAAATAACAAAAACTTTAGAGAATTTGTTTTCAATTCATGTCTTTATTGTTCTCCTTAGGGAGTTTTAAATTTTGATCATTCCTAATTCGTGTTTAGGAAATTTGGTTCTTGTTAGGGTGTCTTATTTTTATTTTTCTAGTTATTTGTAGGTAATTCCCTTCTTGCAAAGACTATTTCATGAATAAAAAAAAAAATCAATTAGATTGTTGTCATGGACTAGCTTACATGTTCCCATTTACACCTCATGCTTACATATTCCCATTTATTTGAATTAGGTGATTATGGAGCGATCTCGCTCACCCATCCTTACACGGTCAAGAGCTAAAATGGCGAATCAAAACAAGCAAAAGGGTTGTGATGACATAGCTGAATTTGATGCCACCATGAAAAGACTAGTGACATATCTAGAAGGAAGAATCTCCGACTTGGAGGGTTCACATCACAAGATCAAGGAGGGTGAAGAACTCAAGCACACATGATTCATGGTCCTAAGTAGGGGCATGTTCAGTTGCACCTTTCATTGCCTGGGAATTCTTATTGCTTTTCAAGGATTGGTTTAAATTTCTTCTAGTGCTTGAATATCACATTTTTCATTCCAATAAATGTAATTTGATTGATGAATATCAATAAAATTACAAGTTTTGTTTTGAAGACATGATGGGGTATGCCAAACTAGCCCGGTGATGATATCCAGCCGATAAAAGAAAAGAAAAATCCAAGGAGAATTCTGAGGCTTGGGCTTCATCATGCTTTCTTGTGTAAAAATGTTTCAAGAAAAAAAGTTTTGCCAAAGAATTAAAAAAAAAAAAAAAAAAAAAAAAAAACAAAAAACAAAACAAAAACAAAAACAAAAACAACAAAAGATGTAGTTTACTCTGTTTGTCTTTTCTGATTTATCTACTATATGTTTCAAGGACGGTCTTATAGCATGCAAATGTGTGAAGATAGTCCAATCCAATTCTAGATTCTGGGGGCAAGTTTGCTTCAAATTGCAGCGGCCCATATGTGGTGAAGAAGGTACTCCCTGGAGACGCCTTGATTCTGTCAGAAATGGATGGTCGTAAGTTTTCCAATCCAGTTAATTCCGATGCTGTCAAGAAGTATTACCCGTGATAGAACTTGACATGTCATGTTTTGAATTGCAAGCATTTCTATGTTGAATAAATTGCTTCAATTATTTGAATTTGTTGCAAAACTTGCATTTTTATTCCGTGATGAATTGCGTAAGATAGATTGAATGTGTCAAATGGGATACTTTGGAATGATGAAAGGCAGCCTTACTCCATACATTGTCCCATACATTAATCTTCAGTGAGTTGTATGAAAATTTCCATGCCTGTAAGGAAAAAGGTGATCTCGCAAAGGGTATGGTAACCAAAGTGATGAGAGGCAGTTCTTTCCTCTGCCCAAAACACTACATGTACACCATTTGTTAGCCCTTTGAACCCATACACGTGAAGAGTTTTTAAATCATCCCTGTCAAGGATCATCCCACATTGGGACAAAATTCGAGATGAGTGATAGGAATTTTCTTACTCACACTTGCATCAATACTCAAGTATTGCTTTCGCATCATAACTCGCATGATAATTTAAAGTGCCCTAGGATGATGAAGAGCAATCATTTCTCTATCCTATACACTTTTATCCATTGCTTAGCCCACTTGAGCTTTGTCGCGACCTACCCTTGGGAAGAGGGAACAAGTTTAGGGATATTGCCTAAAAGATAGGCTTATTAGGCGCAGGCTCTCTCAAGCCCATACCCCGCGTGACATTGGGATATTTTTTTAAGAATTTTGCGTAAAAGGAGTCGCCACTAGCCTATTGGGGTCGGCTAAAAACCAAGTGAGGAATGGGAGCGTGCCTCACTTCCTACGTAACCAGAAAATCTAGGTTCGGGGACTTGATTACACTAAATGACTAATTAGTGCCCTTTCGGTACCTAATCTTGTTCGTTTTAACAAAATGATTTTTGGTAGACAGTTTGAATTGATTTTATACTTATCCACTAACATGTGAGGTGACCATGCAGGTGCACAATCATTAAAGTAATAATCATAACTACCAAGATCCTAATTGCAGTGAAATTAACACAAACAATTAAACAATTGCAAATATAGTTAAACATGTAAATTAAACAATGCAACATAATCAATATACGAGCGATTAAAGGCATAAGTACACTATAAAGGTAATACATGGCCATTCCTAATCAAAACTTACATTTTTTAGATTTTCGAAATTTTAAAAAAAAATTAATTTTTTAATTTTAATTTTTTTTAATTTAAAAAAAAAAGAAAATATTTTTTAATTTTTAAAAATTAATTTTTAATTAGAAAAAAGGTGAACCAGGTCCGGCTCGGTTCGACTCGACCCGATCAATGCGGATCGGGTTCGGTCCGGTTGGGAAGCGGGCCGGTCGGCCCGCCCGAAAGGGCCAAGCGAAAAACCTAACTGGGCTGGGCCTGATGTTCAGGCCCAGTCCGGTCTAATAACTATTTAAAAAAAAAAAAGAAAGCCCATAAGCCTATAAGCCCACAAACTCTTAAATCCCTAAGCCCGCAAGCAAAAACAAACCAAGCCCGACCCAAGTATGCCTAGCCCAATACGCCAAAAACCCTACCCGGCTGACTGGACCTGGCCCGGCTCGCGCGACCCAGTTCGTGGCTGAAACCCTAGGGTTTCTTCGCGGCGCTGAGAGGGATGGCAAAGACGTTGGCGGCTCGGCGGCGGCTCGGCGGTGGGCGACAGAGCGGCGGTGGTCAGCGGTTTAGCCGCCGGTGTTGGGTGGAGACACGGCGGATGGCGCGGGTTGCTGGCGAGGCGACGGTTCGGCTAGGATCAGCACGTAGGAGCAGAGGCGGCGTCGTGGGGGCTCGGGGCCTGGTGCTCGGAGGGCGGCAGGAGGAGGAGTCGTGGCTGCAGCAGGCACGGGAGTGGCGAGTGCAGCGGCGTCGGTGCTCGGAACTCCACCCGGAAGGGAGAGGGCGGCAAGTGGGTCGCCAGCGCCGGGGCTTGGGCTGCTGGCGCCGGCAGGAGGCGGCGAGCTCGGGACAGCGGAGCTCACGGCTGGGTGCTCATTGGCGTCGAGGTCGAGCCGGCAAGGAGGACAGCGGCTCGAACGGCGTTGGACAATGCCGCTGCTGCCCTCCTCCCCTCCATTTCTAGGTTCCGGGAAGACGGCGGCGAACGGCGTCGATCGGGTGGCTCGTCGGCGACGGTGGTAGCAACACGGCTCCCTCTTCTCCAAATCTCTCCTCCTCTTTTTTTTTAACACCCCCCCCCCTTTTAGTTGCTAGGGTTTCACCAAAGATGGAGGAGGGAGAAGGCGGATGGGCCAGGCCAAGGCGAGATCCGGCACGGCCCCTTCCACATTTTCTTTTTCTCTTTTTTTGTTTTTTTTGTTTTTACTGTTTTTATTTTATTTTTAAAACGACTAATTCCTAATTCCGTACACAATTAAATTCTAAATGAAAAAATGGGAAAATTTAGGTGTCAATAGCTGCCCCTCTTTGAATGGGAGCTCGAAGAGGTTGCGTTCAAAGACAGAAGACACCTAAATCATTTCGACGATAGAGAGACCCTAGGTGCATAGGCACACGTCAGGTCGACGGAAATGACTCATAACTATAGAAGCGCGTCTTCATAATAAGAAGAAGACTCCAGGATGCAAAGCTCTCTAGGTCATAAGAAGAATGAAAGACTCCAGGATACAAATCTCTCCGGGTCATAGGGAAGACTTCAGGATACAAAGCTCTCCAGGTCATGAGAAGAAAGGAAGACTCCATGATACAAAGCTCTCCGGGTCATGAGAATAAAGGAAAGACTCCGGGATACAAAGCTCTCCGGGTCATGAGAAGAATGGAAAGACTCCAGGATACAAAGCTCTCCGGGTCATGAGAAGAATGGAAAGACTCCGGGATACAAAGCTCTCCGGGTCATAAGAAGAGAGAAGACTCCAGGATACGAAGCTCTCTGGGTCATGAGAAGAATGGAAGACTCCAGGATACAAAGCTCTCCGGGTCATAAGAAGAATGGAAAGACTCCGGGATACAAAGCTCTCCGAGTCATGAGAAGAATGGAAAGACTCTGGGATACAAAGCTCTCCGGGTCATAAGAAGAGAGAAAACTCCAGGATACAAGGCTCTCCGGGTCATAAGAAGAGAGGAAGGACTCCATGATACAAAGCTCTCCGGGTCATGAGAAGAATGGAAGACTCCAGGATACAAAGCTCTCCGGGTCATGAGAAAAAGGGAAGACTCCAGGATACAAAGCTCTCCGGGTCATGAGAAGAAAGGGTAGACTCCAGGATACAAAGCTCTCCGGGTCATGAGAAGAAGGGAGAAAACTCTGGGATACAAAGCTCTCCAGGTCATAAGAAGGGAGGAATGAGGTCTCACCGTGTACGAACGGGTTTCGACCGGGTATGATAATCTCATCGTGTACGAACGGGTTTCGACTGGGTATGATAGTCTCACCATGTACGAACGGGTTTCGACTGGGTATAATAGTCTCACTGTGTACGAACAGGTTTCGACTGGGAGCAGACAAGTGTGGTTTACAGATGAATCCACCAATCTTGGAAATGGCATGGTTTAAGGCTAACCATAAACCTTTGGTTTAACCCCTTGAAAATTGTATGGCTTCATTGAGGAATTCTGTCAAACTCAACTTGAGCAAGTGTCATTAGAGACCTCATCAAGAGACGTATTGGCAATATTATAGCATTAATTGAACAAGCTAATCAAGCTAAGTTCGACCTTTTTTTTTTTTTTAAATATTCAATGTCAATTAGCATCATGTAGCGCAAAATTGTCATATTGCTTGGGGATGTATCATTAATCATCAAATTCTCTAGGAGTCAAGTTCTTATCAGAACGGCTACGACTCATGAAAAAGGCTCATTAAACATGCCAAACTAGAGCTTCTTAGTCAGAAAGGGCTTCTCACACACTCTTGATAAAATGGCTGCTTGATCCCATCTATTCGCGTGGGAAATAACTGATTGCTGATGGTATTTCACATAACCCATGTCAAAGGCTTTCAGAAACATTCGCAATGAGCACAATCTAATCGATCAAAAAGGTCTTTTGAAAGGACCGCAATATAGGCTTGGTTAGGACTTACACAAGGGAATCATTGCTTTAAGGACCATTTGTTGCTATCTTCATCGGGTTTACAAGTCGAGAACTTGGAAAATAAGATAAGATAGAATTACTTCCACTCCTTCAAGCAATAGCTTCTTTGTGGCATTCTCATTTTCACTCAAACCACCCCAATCAGAAGAGGCTTCGGAAAAGGGTTGTAATGTTGGCTCAGGAAAGGCTCAAAAGGCTTAAACTTTTCAAGGGGTTTTTTTTTTAAAGCTGGTGATCATCATGGCATTGTGACCAGGTCAATCGATCTTTTGAAGTCATTTGGATTTTGCAACACAGCGCATCTCGAAAGTTCCTTTACTAATCATTTATGCATGGGAGCTTTGCTCCTTTTCTAATTTCCTTTGCACTTGTGATGATTTTTTACGCAGGCACTTTGACTTTCATCATTTTTTTTACATAAGATGCAGTCTTTTGGCTCTTTTTTCTTGACGGGCATTGGCCTTGCTTTTACTAGGCACACTGCTTTTTCATGCCCCCTAATTTGTCGAGCTTTTTGCTGTTTGAACTTTTGTAGCTCTTATGACTTTCGAGATGCTTTTCACATTTTCTCATGACTGTCAATTGTATTTGGTCAAATTCTTATGACTTGCCCCAGTGAAAGGGGATGATCACCGCTCGGGGTTCAGAAATGAATAATCAGGCCCAAATTGGTTAAAGCAATAGGTATCAGTGTTTGGGTAGAGAAAGAAATGCTCTTCTTCACCTTGGGATGAGTCAAGCTCTAATGAGAATTCCTTTGAAGCTATCGCCAGAAAATTGGTGTAAGTGAAAGTAATAGAATCTTTCTCAATCTTTCGCTTTACGACATCATCATAACTCCTTGTGTTGCCCCAATGTAAGGTCGTCCTCAACAAGGGTACTTTGAAGGATCATTTTTTTTGTGGTGGCCCAAAGGGGTAGCAAGAGATTAGTGCAATACTTGGGATTGATGAAGGGAACGCCTTTATCATTTCGATCTTTGCGCTCAATGCGAATGAATCATTCGTCCTAAGATAAGGTCGATTGTCACTCAACTCTCAAAAGTGTTTGAAGGATGTGTCTGGAATGGGCTTGCCTTTCTTCATCCTAAGTACTTCTCGTTTGGCATGGTTAACCTTTCACTCTTTCAAGATCATCTGAGTAGATCAATCTCCATAGGGAAATTTGATTTTAAAGGAATAATCCACAAGACGAGAAAACAATTTTGAGATAAAAGAATACTCAAAAAGTTTGCAGAAATTTTTCTTTTCTCATTTTTGTGCTTGTCTCTAAGAAAGCGCCAAAGGTTTTTTTTTTTAATGGAAAATTTCCCTTTGTTTTTTACTTAAAAAAAATTGAGAAGAAGGGTACTTACCTGTGGCATGGCGACCCGGTAACCCTGTAAAGAACGCAAAAGAATATGTTAGTGCAAAGATCTTTAGGGATTGAAATGTTGGAAACGATACATTATTACCCTTCATTCGCTTTTATCCTTTGAGGGCTAACATCTCTTGGATTCATCCTCGTGGATATTTGGTAACTTGGCATTACCTTTCACTTACATGTACCCTTAAGCGTTTGATGTCTTCCTATCAAGAAAAGAAAGAATCATGTCAGAGACGCTATCAAAATGAGCAATTGGAATCGACACCATTTACCCTTCACATGTTTTCATTCTTCAAGTATGAACTTTGCTTGAAGTTGCTAGAATTTATTGAAAAATGGCTATGTGGCCTTGATTTTATCCATAAGGAGCACTTATTTATTGTATACAACAATTCACAAAGCTTGATTCCTGTTTTGTTTTTTGTTTTCTAGATTCTCTTTTTGAAGAGATGGTTAGCTGACAAGGAGCTTGAAACTTTTATATATGGATCATGAGATGTGTTTTTTCAAGATTTTGCTTTGAAATGAGAGTGGGTGCTCCTTGTTTCTACATTTGAGGATATTGTTCTTTAGATGCTTTGCCCTTTTATTGCCTTGATGGAAGGTGCTGCTTCTACGGTCAAGGTGCAACATTTTTCATTCATCACCCTATAAGAAGAGGAGATGAAACGGGTTATCTTCATACTTAGTTAGGTTCAATTTAGGAACGATACATCCTTCTTGATGAATCTGACAATGTTGTTCCGGCACATTTCATTTGTGGGGAGATGAGAGATTTTTCTAAATCAAACGTTGTTCTCCCACTCTTTATTTGACAAACCTTTGTTCTGTTTGAATTCATCATGTACCAAAGAAAAGGACATGGCATTTTTTATGCTGAAGAGAATCAAGTTTAGGAACGAGATACATCCCTTTCAAAGTCGAGCGATCAACATCCCAAGGTATCTCTCATGGAGGAATGGATAATATTGCCCCTCTGTTTCATCATTTGAATCTTTCTTTGTTTAAGATGAACGGGACTCAATAATGCTCCATCGCGTTTGTTGGAACGTTACAAAACTTGAAACCCCTGATGTCTCCTTGACAATGAAAAGAAAATCATGTCAGAAATGGTATCAGAAATAGATAATTGGAATCGATACAATTTACTCTTCCTTCGAATTCGTCCTTTTGAATACTTGGCAACTCCCTTCATTTCTCTCATCATGCAAAGTGAGGGCTATTTTGGCATCTAAGGCATTTGCATCACGAATCTCTAACGTTGATTGCGGAGAACTCTTATAGCCAAATGTTCAAATGCTTTAATTGCCAAAATGCGCAAGAGCCCTAATACTAGCCTTTTAGTAACATGTGATGCGACTCTTGATAAAACTCATAAAAAACAATTTGGTGCTGGCAAAGCCCAATCTCCAAATAAAATAACCTTTTAGAACGGAATTCAGCTTTGTTTTGCCTTTATGGAAAATTAGTGCCTATAATGCCTCGACGCATGCTTAATCCTCAAATTCCATGAGTATACACTTTTATCTTTTAGAAAAGGTAGATGTCGATCTCAGATAAACTCCTCATCCTACCGGAGAAAGCGATTTCGTGTAGAGAGGGCTTTGAGCAAAGCTTTCTTAAAATTCATTTTGGAAGGTAGACGTAAAGATTTTCTTGAACCACTTGTGAATTCATTTTTTTTTATAGGGATGATTTTCATGAAATTGAATTCTATCATAAAAAAAGTGACATGATTTACAAAAGCATAAATTGGATTTGCAATCAAAACCTAGAATGGAAAACAAGATTCTTAACAAGAATAAATACAATGATAAAATACAAGAAACTCTTGTATAGATAAGAGTGAAAATCAACTCTCGCTTCAACTCTAGAATTCACTTCTCTATGTGGTCAAACACGAGAATGTCATGGAGCATCACGCATAACCTGCAAAAAGATGACAATGTCAGTATGTGGAGTATGTGAAAATGATCTCTCAATGAGGTCGCTTCTTACAGCAAAATCGAGGCGATGGTACATGCCCCATAGTCCTTATTACAGGGTTTCAGTATTTTGCCAAGATTTTGTCATGAGAGAAGGGGCATCATTAAAAGATCGATTGACAGCTATCAATCGAACGTCTGCTCTTATTCTAAAAGTTTCATATGCAAAAGGCATTGAATTTTTTTTTTTTTTGAAGAGATTGATTTTCTGATTTCTCTTGCAAAAAAAATGAAGTGATTTCTATTTTGAGAAATTCGCACACAAAATGATTTGCATTTTAGTCCAAAATGTGAGAATGAGAGAATTTTATTAAAATAAATAAATAAATGTAATTTCAATTTTCATGGCTCAATATAAAATCACGACTGGCAAGTTTTTTTTTTTTTTTTTCAAAATGATTTTGAGCCCATAACTAGAAATTTAATAGAATCATATGTTCAACAGGGCCAAATCAAAGTGTTTAGAACTTGCATTCGACAATGATTGCCAACTTTTTTTTTTTAATCAAAAGCCTACAACACCGAGGGCATTCGATTGATTTCCGCGAATTTCAAGATGAAAATGCAATACAAAATGAGTAAATAAAAAACATGATACTCACAATGGATGCCGACCTTTGTCTCTGTTTTTTTTTTTTTCAATTATATAGACATGCACATGGGATGTGGTTCGATTTCTACTCTATCCGGCTCAAAATGGAGCCATGGGATCACAAGACTGAACCAACAAGCTCGTGGCTGGGTCGTGTTACCCATGACTCCGGCTTTGTCAAAAGAACCGACCCGTGTCGCATACTCGCAAACCGAGGTGGGTACCTTCGATATGAAAGAAATTTCGGGGTAGAGGTGGGCGACTCGTACTACACGGTTGTAGTCGGAGTGGTATCCACCTCAACACTATCCTAAGTGATCCTATGCGGCCCAGGTCCGATGTCACGCCTCGATCCTCGAACGCGTGCCCATCCCTCACCTGGTCGATATATAGCGACGTCCTAGGACGCATCGCCGACCCTATTCATTTAATATGCGCAAGCGGAAGTATAAAGAAAATCCCCAGACAATAACACAATGGGATAGAAAAGTAGGGCCATAACTTTCACATTGAAGCTTATAACCAAACTTTTATATACAACACAAACAGTATAATCCACAACCCTTCATACCCTCCTGATTCACTCTATTCACACTAAAACTGGATTTCCAAAAGAGGATGGGATCTCAATCCTCATCCGGGTCATCCTCAGGATCATCCGGATTATCTTCCTCAGTTCCTTCCTCGCTAGGTTCTTCCTCTTCTGGTTCTTCTTCCTCCTCTACAACTTCTTCTTCGGCTTTTGATGCCGGCTCATCATCAGGCATCTCCTCAGCTACTCCCCAATCTTCATCCTCCTCCGGCCCATCCACCTCTTGCTGCGCCATTCCACCAATATCCATAGGCTCATTATTCGCCTCGATCGAAGGTACGGGTGTAAAAGCTTCGGCCTCCTGATTCTGGGCTCTCGGATCCACTACCGATCCATCCAATCGATCGGCCGTTCCCTCTCCGAACGCCTTTTCCATCACGTCAAAAGGGATGTCCTCTTTCGGGATAGGGCCTTCTCTACAACCATCAAAATAGTCACGGTACCAAGACTGATACCGCTGGGGCCTTTGGTCATCCTCTCCCACATTGACCCAGATGGTCGACTGAACTAAAACGTATACTAGCCCTTCCGGATGAGGGTGGACATGAAAATGGGTTTCAAACTCCGAGATCTGCTCTGGAATGCCATAATGCATGCGTGGACGAGGAGGTGGAGGTGCTGCCATTCTAGGGGCCTGAAATATTATCCCACAACCGGGATGAGACTACGTCTCAGCGAGTTATACCATAATATTCCGGTCGCTGGCCATCCAAGTTGAATTTTCAGAAATTAAATAATTAAATTCGAGAATTAAATATATAATTACCATAATTTCAATTCAGTGCAATATAAAGCTCAATTAAATAAACGGGCTACACCACGATCACCAACATAATATTCCGGTCGCTGGCCATCCAAGTTGAATTTTCAGAAAATAAATAATTAAATAATTAAATTCGAGAATTAAATATATAATTACCATAATTTCAATTCAGTGCAATATAAAGCTCAATTAAATAAACGGGCTGCACCACGATCACCAACATAATATTCCGGTCGCTGGCCATCCAAGTTGAATTTTCGGAAAATAAATAATTATTTAATTTAATTCCGAAATATAATACTTAAATGCCAAAAATCTCACTTAGGCCCGGAATATCAAATTGAAGCCCGATAAAGGGTCGGAAAATTCCCGGGCTACCCTCAATAAATAGTAGACCATGTCTACTTGCTAAATATACATTCAATTTAACTAATTTGCATCAAAATCAACTAATAATCCTTAATCAAAATACTTAAGCTTAATTAAACAAGATAAACAACCAATTAAGCATAATTAACACACTAAGCAAGCATTAGTGTGGTTACCCACCGGAATCGCGCGCAACCGGTACCAAATCGACGGGCTCGGCGCGAGGAACAACAAACCCCAAAGCGGGTGTCGGGTCCGGGGCTCGGAAGTGGTCCAAAAGCGGGCCCGAAGTGGGCTGGAAACCCACTCACGGTTTCTGTGGTGGGGTTGGCCGGAGGGCTTCCGGCGGCCAAGGAGGCGAGGGGAGGTCGGCGGTGGGTGAGAGGGGTGCCGGGGGGTTCAGGCGGCGGCTGGGCAGCGGCCGGACGGGGCTAGGGCGTCGGGCCGAGCGGGAGGGGGCGGAGGCCGAGTGCGCGGGGCTGCTGGGCGCGCGGCAGACTCGCGGGCGGCAACGCGGTGCGACGGCGCGGTGCGGGCGGCGGCGCGGTGCAACGGCGGTGCGGTGCGGCAGCGGCGCGGTGGCTGGCCAACGAGCTCCTCTTCCTGGTTCGCTGGTTTTGGGCAGAGCAGGAAGAAGAAGAAGGAAGAAGGCTCGTGCACGTGGGGGATTTTTGGGGGAGAGAGGAGAGAGAAAGAGAAGATAAGAAGGAAGAAAAGAAAGAGGAAGCCAGCTAATGGGGGGTGTGCGCACAGCTGGGGGAAAAAGAGAGAGAGAGAGAGAGAGAAAAAGAAAAGAAAAAGGGGAAGAAAATAAAAAGAAAGAAAAATACAAATAATTGAATAGTAAAACATTTTTACTATTCCAATTACTCCAATATTCTTCCATTTCTCTTTTTATTTTCTCCCAGTCTTCGATTTACCTTCCGATAATTTCTTTCTTGAAATTTCGGACCCGTCAATAAATTGACGGACGATGAGACAAATTCCCAAAAAGAATTATGATACGCTTAAAATTCAATTCCTGAAATCGAGTTCAATTTCATGGTTAAAATCGACCGAACACGATTTTAGTCCGATCCGATCTATCGAGTAGCTTTTAGGGATTTTACCACGGTTATATCCCTTAACGGCTTCACCCAACAGATCGGCTAACTCATGAGTGATCAGCTCAGAGAAAAGGACCATCAGCGTGTCGACGAGTTGCCGATTTCATAAATTCGGGACGGGTCGAAAATTCGGGATGTCACAACTCTTCCCCTCTTATAAAAATTTCGTCCTCGAAATTTAAACATTCAACCAACCCTGACAAAAGGTGGGGTATTATCGTCTCATCAAGTCTTACTTTCCCTGGTTGCTTCTTCAGTCCCGTGGCGTTGTCCGACCACTTTAACCAAGGGGACTTTCTTGGTTCACAATATCCCATCTTTCTGATGGCTCCAAGCGGTCTATAATCTGATTCTGCTCACGACAACTGCAACGACTAACTGCTTAACTGACTCTGAGGTGTGATCTTTCTTTCTCGGCTCTCATCTCAACAAACTGGAATTCTGTACAGTCTGCTCTATTCTGCCTCAAAAGAACTATTTGACTGCTCTCTTGAAACTGGGAACCTCAATTCTAGATTTAATATAGATCTGCCGCCGGTACTCCACAAAGACGAACTATTTAACTCATGTACACTTCTTCGTGTCTAATCAAATCAAGATTTCTTCATACATAAATGAAATGAGTCGGTTTCATCCATCTGCTAACCATTATCCCGAATGGAATCATTACTCTCTTAACTCTTGAGTAATCCTGTCATACGTTCCATCATGATGTACTTCTATTCTCACCCGAGACTCTTGAGTTATTATAAAAGTTCTCTCGGCTTGCATTACTGAATTTCCCTTATTGGCACATCTAACACTTGCAACCTGCCTGGTGATATCAATCCTTATGTCGATTTACCAATCAAACCGATGTCATCCCTGACCTACTCGTACTATTAGGTCGAATACTGCAACAACTATAGTGAATTCTTCACAAGGCCTCCTCCTTAAGTTCCGTACTCACAATACTTCGGTATTCCATCTTTCGAAATTTGAAAGTTAATCTCTTCTTTATCAGTATCCTCTTGCAGGATCTTCTTATCATTCCAATCTATCAACTGAAGCGCTTGATTCTTGCTTGTATATTTGGTTCAATTTTGAGGGTGGCTGTAAAAATTCAGAAGGTAGCCTACCTCAAATTTGAAAACTGAATTTCAAACATTTTCAAGTAAAGTCTATACTTTAGTCAGCCACTGCACTATTGAAGACTCTCAACTCAACACCTCAGTGACTTCTGATCTCTGATACTATTGTCGATCTTGGTCCACTGATAATTGACTTGGTCTTGATTGGGTCCATGGAAATTCTTTCACCATACTCAGGTATCTCTTGAGCTCCTTAGCGTTTTTCTATTACATAGAATATCATGGAAAGACAAGATCACAATTGATATAGGTATTCTTCGAAAACTCAGGTTGTCAAATCCATTACAACAACTGGAGCATTTACCAGGCCAAACGATCTTGCAATACTCACTAAGGTCATATTAAGTACGAACAACTGTCTTCAATATAACCTCATTTCTAGTTCTCAACTGATGATAACCTGTCCTCAAGTTGACCTTTAAAACATCAACACTCTTTATAACTAGCCACACCATTCCTTGATCTTCAGTAATAAACACTTGTCCTTGATTGTCACCTAATTGAGTTGACCATGGTTGATGCATGATTGCCATGAACCATCTTCATTTTCTCTCTCCACAAAACTGAGGTTTCCTAAAGTGATGCACTGATATGCATGAATTCCTCATTCCTCAATCTTCACATCCGCATCGTTGGTTCTATTAGTTCAGACCACAATAACCGACAAGAAGCCTTCAAGAGTGGCTCTACTCTTGTGCTAGCTCAATCGCACTTTCTATCTCTTTCTCTGACAACTGTCTGACAGTCCTTATGACAACATATCTTAGAAATTCTTAGACCACTGAGATGTCTTCCACCTCTAATTCTCTAATTTGTCTTAACTATGACCATCATAAAGTTATCTTGGCAATCTCTGCCTAACAAGCGGGTTACCTTCAACCGACAAGATCAAAGATTCATTTCGACTCCCAATAAACTCGACACTTTCATGCACTACTAGACTAAGTTGAATTGCTCCATGACCATGATTCGTTACCACAGGATGCTCCATGAGTCCACTCTACTCATGTAGCGTCAATGTTACACCTCAGCAACTAGTCAAGTATGACTATTACTGGTAATTCTCATTTCTTTCACTTATTTCAATAAACTGAAGTTCCCCAAACTTCACCAAAACTTTGATACGATACTCCGATAGAATTTTCCCAAAACATTCTTCCTTTGATTAGTGCCAAGTCGGTTCCATTCCCGTTCTTCTCGCCATTCTAGTGGCGTCCTAACTGAGGTAGCGGTGTCAATGTTCCACTGGACTTTCACTGACAGTCCTTCACCCGACGACTATGCTGATCGTAATCACTACACGTTTTAGCCATACTCAGACACTTGATTCATCCATGTTTCCTTCCACAAATTCGACACCTACCTGGTGAGTCTTCTACCTCCTGTCAAGTGCTAGCATGCACTATTTCTTGTACCGGAGATCTATCCCACAAATTCCACGTTGCGTTCTATGGCGCACTTCTTCTAACCTGTCATATCGACAGTGACGGCAATAACCCTTGACAAGATTTCATCTACTTATGCAGACAACCCATAAATCACTATCCGTGCTGGCGACACTTACCGTAATTCTTGTCCTCATAATACATGAGACTGATCTATACCATCTTCCATGGAACAACATGTTCCATTTGCCTGAATGCTGACCTGACTATTTCACCTTGCCCACTGGGTGGAATAAAATACTCTTTCCTCATCATCAGTCTTTACCCTGATTGAATTCCAAATCTGCATGCGCTGAATCTTGACTCAAATATCGAAATCAATTCCCTGATCATCCTTCCAGGTTGAACCTCGACAAAGGTAGCAACAACAACAACTTAATCCTGATCTTACTGGCTCATTCAGATCCCAAGGAACACTTGCATCAGAACGATCCTATCGAACTTAGGATCATTCGACTCTGCTACACTAGTACCAACTTGCGGTGGTACTCTTCCGCTCGAACTGGCCAGAGTCAATACTCTGCCACAACCACCTCGGGTACCGACTTTGTCGATACTTTACCCCGAGTCACAGAGGACACTGTCCTCTTACTAGAAGTTCTCAACTCCCACTAGCTCATAGTTCAGTCTTTTACTGACACCTGCTTCCGAATCCACACTGGATTAGAAGATGAGCGATTCACACAACAAACAATTTTAGCACTCAGCTAACACAGACATGCACAACATGAATTTAAAGGCCATCCTACTACTATCCCATGAACCATCGCTCCTTATCACTCCAATCTTGAACTTCGCTCTGATACCACTTAAACGGGATGTCACGCCCCGATCCTCAAACGCGTGCCCCTCCCTCACCTGGTCGATAAATAGCGATGTCCCAGGACGCATCGCCGACCCTGCTCATTTAATATGCGCAAGCGGAAGTATAAAGAAAATCCCCAGACAATAAAATAATGGGATAGAAAAGTAGGGCCATAACTTTCACATTGAAGCTTATAACCAAACTTTTATATACAACACAAACAGTATAATCCACAACCCTCCATACCCTCCTGATTCACTCTATTCACACTAAAACTAGATTTCCAAAAGAGGATGGGATCTCAATCCTCATCCGGGTCATACTCAGGATCATCCGGATTATCTTCCTTAGTTCCTTCCTCGCTAGGTTCTTCCTCTTCTGGTTCTTCTTCCTCCTCTTCAACTTCTTCTTCGGCTTCTGATGCCGGCTCATCATCAGGCATCTCCTCAGCTACTCCCCAATCTTCATGCTTCTCCAGCCCATCCACCTCTTGCTGCGCCATTCCACTAATATCCACAGGCTCATTATTCGCCTCGATCGAAGCTACGGGTGTAAAAGCTTCAGCCTCCTGACTCTGGGCTCTCGGATCCACTACCGATCCATCCACTTGATCGGCTGTTCCCTCTCCGAACGCCTTTTCCATCACGTCAAAAGGGACGTCCTCTTCCGGGATAGGGCCTTCTCTACGACCATCAAAATAGTCACGGTACCAAGACCGATACCGGTGGGGCCTTTGGTCATCCTCTCCCACATTGACCCAGATGGTCGACTGAACTAAAACGTATACTAGCCCTTCCGGATGAGGGTGGACATGAAAATGGGTTTCAAACTCCGAGATCTGCTCTGGAATGCCATAATGCATGCGTGGACAAGGAGGTGGAGGTGCTGCCATTCTAGGGGCCTGAAATATTATCCCACAACCGGGATGAGACTACGTCTCAGCGAGTTCTACCCCACTAAGACTCAATTAGGGAGCCAATACACTACTCGGTTGCCTAAGCACAGCACGAGTCAGAGGACTTACCTTAGCCTCAGATTCCACATGCATGTTAGCACATATCACATAGGCATCCAAGTGATCACATCACTAATCGAAGCATCGATCAAATCGGCCTAGTCGATTTCACACCCACAAGACCACTCACGGTCAATCTCATTCAATCAATCAATTTACAACATCAGACTCAAGCAAAGGTTAATCACATTAAATCACATTCAGATCGGATCATCGATCAATCGACTTAGTCGAAAACATGTCATAGAGCACATGTGCATTCTCTAAGGCACTAGTTCACCAAAGTGATGCATCAATTCATCGAGTCCACGTGTCTCTTCCAAGATGCCTCGCTTAATTCCTTGCGCCCACGTGCATTCTCTCAGTCACTCGTTCACCAAAGTGATGCATCAATTCACCGAGCCCACGTGCCCTTTTAGATGCCACTCTCAAGATCTAGTGGCTTTACGGTCCCACCCGACCCTCTCAAGATTTAGTGGCTTTACGGTCCCACCCGACCCTCTCAACTATGGCCAACAATATTGCACCTCATAATTTATTTTAACACTAAGTAAAGCTCAAATAAATAAATGGACTGCACCACGACAATCAGTACGAGATTTCGGTCGTCGGCCATCTCAGCCTTAATTTCCGAAAAATAATTAATTAAATAATTAATTTCTTAGCTAAAAATAAAGCCCGATTAAATAAACAGACTTCACCATTGTCCTCAGCGTAATATTCCGGTCGCTGGCCATCACACTTGACTTTTCGGGAAATAAATAATTAAATAATTAAATTCGAGAATTAAATATATAATTACCATAATTTCAATTCAGTTTAATATAAAGCTCAATTAAATAAACGGGCTACACCACAATCACCAACATAATATTCCGGTCGCTGGCCATCCAAGTTGAATTTTCGGAAAATAAATAATTAAATAATTAAATTCGAGAATTAAATATATAATTACCATAATTTCAATTCAGTGCAATATAAAGCTCAATTAAATAAACGGGCTGCACCAGGATCACCAACATAATATTCCGGTCGCTGGCCATCCAAGTTGAATTTTCGGAAAATAAATAATTATTTAATTTAATTCCGAAATATAATACTTAAATGCCAAAAATCTCACTTAGGCCCGGAATATCAAATTGAAGCCCAATAAAGGGTCGGAAAATTCCCGAGCTACCCTCAATAAATAGTAGACCATGTCTACTTGCTAAATATGCATTCAATTTAACTAATTTGCATCAAAATCAACTAATCAATCATAATCAAAACACTCAAGCTTAATTAAACACACTAAACAACCAATTAAGCATAATTAACCCACTAAGCAAGCGTTAGTGAGGTTACCCACCGGAATCGCGCGCAACTGGTACAAAATCGACAGGCTCGGCGCGAGGAACAACAAACCCTAAAGCGGGTCTCGGGTTCGGGGCTCGGAAACAGCCCAAAGCGGGCCCGAAGTGGGCTGGAAACCCACTCACGGTTTCTGTGGTGGGGCTGGCCGGAGGAGTTCCGGCGGCCAAAGGGGCGAGGGGAGGGTCGGTGGAGGTGAGGGGGAGCTCCGGGGAGTAGGGCGGCGA